>CM062627.1:21443089-21951515 GCA_025617555.3 Puccinia polysora
AACAAATCACAATGACTCAAGAAAAGAAAAAGAGAGTTGCAAGCGTATTAAGCTTGCTAGATCTGAACATTTGGTAAGAGCATCTGCTGGCATTTCTTCCAACTTGACTAATGAGGTTGTGATTTTTCCATATTTCAACTCCTCCCTCATTCCTTGGGTTTTCAAATCCAGGTGGCAACTTTTAGAGTTTGAACCAAATCCTTTGAGTTTATGAATTAATCCACTGTTGTCTGTGTGAATGGCAATGGGAGAAATTTTAGTTGTGAAGATCTCAGAAGTGAGGGACCGAATCCAAGTGATTCTTGAAACGCGTCAACAAATGTGTTGCGTTCAGCATTGGTGGAACTGTACGTAATATTCTTCTGCTTGCCAATATTCCATGACACCACGCACCCGTAAAAAATGCAGAGATACCCTGTCTGCAATTTTCTGGTGTCAGGGTCATCTGCCCACGATGCATCGGAGTAAGCAGAGATTATAGAGTTTGCATCCTTAACTCTCAATTGCAGCTTGATATTGGAAGTTCCTTTCAGGTACTTCCACCTCTTCTTTAATTCATTCCAGTGAGGCATACCGGGTTTGACATTGAACCTTGACAAACTAGACACTGCATAACTTACGTCAGGCCATGAGTAGCATGCAATGTGGTTGAGCAAACCAATTGCAGATTGATAGTTGACATTTAGAGTTCTGAACTGTTCAAATTTTTTGTCAGTTGAAGGAGTTAGTTGAAGATTTGGAGTGAGGGGTGATTTGCCAACTTTGGCATCTTCTAGGCCCAGTTCTTTGAGTCCCCTTTCAATATGTTTGGGTTGACTGAGAAGAATTTCATTGGCCTTTACTTCAATTTTCATGCCTAGGATGGTATCTGGATCCTTTGCAGTAGTTCCAGCAAAGCGACTCAAGAATTTTCTTTTGAAGTTGTCACCATTTCCAACCAAGATGAGGTTGTCCACATGGAAGAAAATCCGTGATTTTCCATCCTTTGAAAAGTAAAGGAAAGGTTGCAGGAGGATTCTTTGAAACCTACCTCTCTGAACCACGCGGTAAGGGTTTCATACCAGTTTTTTGGAGCCTGTTTCAGGCCATAGACAGACTTTAGGAGTTTGAGAAATAGACACTTTCTCTTTGATCCTTTTGGGGTTTGAATGATCACTTCTTCGTTGATTGGTGAGTGAAGAAAAGCACTCTTTACGTCGAATTTCCAAATCTTCTGTTTTGACTTGAGCGCATAGAGAAGAAGAAGCCTCAAGGTTGAGGGTTTTCCAGTTGGAGAAAAGGTTTCAAAATAGTCCACACCCTTGATCTGATTAAAGCCTTGGATGCAGAGTCTAGCTTTATATCTAACCCGGTCTCCATGGCAGTCTAGCTTGATTTTGTAGATCCATGTAGTTTTGAGAACATTCTTTGGGTTGGGACCGTTTTATTCATCCCACACATGGAGATCCTAAATCAAACCTAATTTGACATCCATTGAATCTATTCATTCTAGTCTTTTTTTGCAGAGTATAGCATATTCATAGGATTTTGGCTTGAAATAGTGGAAGAACCCGTATTGTTGAGGTGGCTTGATTTGCAATCAATCTTGAAGGTTCCGCCCCATGGGTGCAACAGTCTCTTGATGGAAATGTTGATTAACACAACTGATGTTCTGAGATGTCACTGGATTCTCCTCACCAGATGGAGGTGAAAAATTTTATTCATTGGAAGATTGACTAATAGACTCAACTTCCTCAGCTGAACTGACAGAGTCCACAGATTTATCCCAATATCCAGTCCAATGGACTCGACAGTTGGGAAAATCTTTAGTCCATTGATCAGACGTTGGTATGTGATTGCTGCCAGTTGATTTGGATTTGATGTCAAAGTTGAGTCCATTTGCTTTTGGTGGTGGCATGCGCAAAAATCTGACATTCTTGGATGAGACAATAGAACCATTTTTAGTTAAGATTTAATAAGAATGGAGAAGCTGGTTGAAGCCTACTAGTATTCCTTCTTCAACTTTCAAGTTGAATTTTGATCCCTTCTTTCTTTTGTTGATTAGGAAGATACAGGGGTTTCTGATTGGCTTGAGAAAAGGCGTGGGAAGAGGTTGTCCGTGTATCTTCTCCCAAGGCGTCGCTGTTTCACCTTTCAGAGGGATGTGGTTGAGCATGAGACAGCAAGCTTTTATCACCTCATGCCACACTGAATGTGGAAGACGACCATCCTTGAGAGTTGCTTGGGTAGATTTGAAAATAGTTTGATTTTCTTGTTTGGCATGTCCATTGTGTTCTGGGTGGTATGGTTCTGAGATGACGTGAGTGATGTGTTTATCTTCTAGAAAAGAAGAAAGGCTTTAATTAACAAACTTGGTCCCTCCATCGGAGCAAACCTCGGATGGGTAAACCCTGCAAGGATGATGTTCTTTTTTGAGCAAGCTGATGATGATATTGGCTTTCTTGTCCTTTGAAGCAAGAGTGAAGGACGCAAGATACCCGCTAGATTTTTCAACCAAAAAAAGGATGAACCTGTGACCGGACTTGCATGACGGTCAAATTGGTCCCATGAGATCCAGATAAATTTGATCAAAGATTGTTGTGGATCTTGCAGATGTAAGCTTGAAAGGCAATTTAGTGATCTTGCTCATGACACAGTTGACACACTGGAATCTTTGTTTGAATTTGCTGGGAATATGTTCAATGAGGGAGTCAAGTCTTGACAGTAAGGCATTCCCGTATTTTTGATGAATCTTGAGCAAAGATTCTTCCGGAGTGGATGAGATGGAGGAAAAGAGAGATTTTGACAAAGGAAGAGTGCTGCGAGGAGGAGTAGGAAGAGTGTAGAGATTTTCCCTGATCTGTCCGGCAAGAACCTCTTTGCCTGAGTGCGTGATGGAAAATTTTTTTTTACTTGAAGTAATCGTACAATCCTTGCCATTCAAGGCCCCTGCGCTGATTAAGTTCATGGTCACGTCAGGCACATAGAAGGCCTTGCTAAGCTCGAGTGTGAGATTGCTCCAATGAAGAACTGCCGTGCCCCTTGCTTTTATTGGTAGACTCACTCCTTCCTTACCGGTCTTGACAGGATTGCCGGAGTAGGGTTCCAAATTGATGAAGTAGCGACTATTGTTGATCATGTGGACTGAAGCTCCACTATTGAGCAGAAAAAATTGGTTTGGATCTCCGAGTTCAATCCATGAATTGAGCAAAGCAAGATAATGAGCTGAGTGTGATCCAATCTTAGCTTTTGATCCGCCCTTTTTTTGCTTTCCATTTAGCCTGATTTTCTTTCCACCATTCGGGAGCCACTTCAGGATGGAGGTGCCAACAATCTCTGGCCAAGTGATTCCAATCTTGGCCCGGGTGATGATAGCCTTCCATGAATCATTTTGGATTGGACCCCTTGGATGAAGTAGAGTGAGAAGAAACCTTTCCACCAAAGATTGCAACATCACTTTTTGACCAAGAGCTTGAAATAGAGGATTGTGCCATGGACTCATTGTTCAGTTGAGTTAAGTGATTTAGAACAAATCTGACAGAGAGTTCTTTATCTGAATGCATAATCTGCCTTTTTAAATTTTCCATAGCGGAAGGGAACTTGAAAAGAATGAGGTAGGCCACAATGTCATCTGGTAACTTGATACCAACCTTGCCCATCTTCTTGAGGCAGACTTTTACCTTTGTCATGAAATCGACTATATTTTCAGAGTTGAATGACAGGTAAAGAAAGCTGTTGAAGACTCTGGCTTGGTTTGAGGCTTGCAACAAGGCTTACTTGTGTATGATGGCCTTCCATAGAAGTTTAGCTGAATTTCTGTTTTTGGCGGTGACTATGTTCTCATGTGCTGTTGAATGAATTTTTGAGATAATGAGGATTTTCAGTTTGTTGTTGAAAGAAGCGTCCAGCGGAGTAGTCTCATTGTTCATAGCCGTAGTGCAAACTCTAAAGTCAAGTACGGCGTCCATTTTGTCTCTCCATATTCCATAATTATCCTCTCCGAGCAAAGGAATAGTTTCCAGCGCAGTCTTTAGCATTGTTTGTTTGAAGATATCCATGACACCCAGTTCGGATCCTCTCTCAGTAGATCCTTCAGCGGTTGAGGGGGTTTGAGATGCCTTTTGGCTTTTAACCATAAAATGATAAGTGGGTTTGAATTGATTCTTGAGCTGAGAGCTGGAGAAAGATCAGAAGTAGAACAGGTGAGAAAATGAAGAAAAACAAGCAGAGCACATTTGAGAGGAAATACAAACAGGAAATAAAGACTGCAACAGTCATTATCAGAGACAAGAGTTGGATGGACTGATCAATTGAAGGATTCTTGAGGTCAAGGTGTGTGTTGAGATGAGTGCGCTAAGATTGTGCTGACAGTAAGTCCTGAGTCAACAAGAGATGATTTGAGATGGGTCAAAGATGAATGATGAATCTCACCGGGCATGGTTTCAGGCAGTGAGAATTTGATTGCAGAAATTTGAAGTACAAAACAAGAGATAAGAAAGATAAAAGAAAAGAAAAAAAAGAATAAGAATAAATGAAAAGAAGAGGATAGCGGAGGTCTGGTGGTCAATGATGATTCAGTTGAGGACAATGATGATTCTGGTTGATAATGATCCCATGGGGTCGAGTGCGTAAGGACAATGATTGCTCTGGTCTGGTCAAGTACAATGATTGAGATCCATTTGTCAAGGACCCGGGGGATCCTGACTGATTGTGACAGCTTTGGTGCAAGTGAAAGGAGGAGAACCCAGGTCAGGTGATACTCCAAAGCCGTGAGATGGATGAGGCTTCACTGTTGTGAAAACTCATCAGTGAGACACCACTGCCATGAAATCCCAACAGGGTCTCTGTCACTGATCATAATCTTGGCTATACCAACATCAGCTATGATCCTGTTCCAAAAGAGTAGAGCTACATCCATAGCACTATCTTCTTTGTGGTTAGGAAAGAATTTAGACTTCTTAGACTATCTGTCAACTATAACCAGCACAGAGTTATGAGAATGAGTATCCTCAGGGGGGAGGCCAGTGAAAAAATCCTTATTGATGATTTCCCATCTGGTTTTAGTTTCAGAGATCTTCTGTAGGAATCCAAACTTTTCCCAGTAGTTTTATTAGATTTTTGGAAGATCTCACAGCTAGTAAAATAATTAATAGTGATTTCTTTCCAGTCTATCCACCAAGCAGTTTGGTTCACTTTCTCCAAGGTTCTTTCTGAGGATAGATGCCCTGATGAACATTTGTCATGGAATTCCTGGAGTATATTTTTTATATATATTTTTCCTTGCCTAGTACTAATACACTTGAATGTTGGTGTCTGTAGTAAAGGAGACCATCCCAAAAGGTAAACATTCCTGATTTATAGGGCTTAAGTAATGAAGCAGGTAAACTATTTATCAGGGATGCTTCTGGGGATTCACATTCCATAATGGTAATAAGCAGCTTGATTTCAGGGGAGTAGTTTTCCCTCACTAGGTTGAAGAAAGCAGTATCTAATTCACATAAGTGGATCCCCATTATTGGAGTATTTAATGCAAAAAGATTGATTTTCAAGATAGGAAAGATACCTTGATCCTGGGGTCATATGATAGATTTTTAGAGTCATTAGGTAAACCATTCCTACTTAGACTATCAGCATTCTGATGTTTATCTCCCGCTTTATGTACTTTATTCATATGACCTCTATACTGTTTCATAGAAATTTGCCACCTGAGGATATGTCTTCTGGGGGTTTTCATGTTCATAAGAGTTCTTACAGCATTACCATCCATGATCACTTGGAAAGTGGTGCCTTCCAAGTAATAGTGAAGCTTTTCTAAAGCCCATACTAGAGCCAAAAATTCCAACTGACCGGCTCCATATCTCACTTGTCCGCTTGCTACTATTGCAGAGCAAGCTGCAAAGGTAACAGAAACAACATAAAAATAATAATAATACAATTAACCTCAGAAGGAGTAGGAACACCATAAATATTTTTACGAAAATGGATTTTTCCACCCAACATCAGGTTGGGCCACTCACTGACCCCACCCTTGAAATCCAAATCCTTATATTTTTAAATAATTAAGGAAAGAAAGAAAAAAATAACGCAGCACCACTATTGAACTTTTTTGCCAATTAAATATTTCAAACGTACTTTCACGTATAGTTTTCACACCTAAGATTTAGTCAGAATTGAGGCGTTTTGTAAATTTTAGGAGTTACAGACGGAAATGTGTTTTTTCACAATTCCTGCACGCAGTGGCGGCATCCAATTTACCCAAGCGCGGCTGAGATACAGCCCTGTCACTCCGTCAAGGTTGTGTACGCAGCCCAAGACCTCTGACAAGTATTCAGCCGCAGGACTACGGGTTGAAAAAGTGACAGGCGGCCTGAGAAGATTAGGTACCATGTAAACATGCTACAACCCACACGGGAACATTCTACATATGTAATAGATGTTCCCTTGGGTAGCAGATAGTCTAAAAGTACAGAATAACATATAAAAATACTTAAATAAACCTTATACATATTTTTTATTAAATATAATTCAAAGTAACAAGGATGTCAAAGATAAGACAATGACAACTTCTCAAAATATATTAAAATATTTTAAAAGAATTTTATGATATTTCCAAACATCAACATTTTTGTGACATATTCAGAAAATTCATGATTTAAAAATATCACATGAATTCCCCTGACTTATATTTTTAAGTAATTATTTTAGTAAATCAACTGAAACTCGAAAATAAGAAGTAAAATCAATATCATGACTTTTACTCCAATTATTTAATACATAATGAGAACTCACCTGAAATCAGAATTTCCATAGAAATGTCTATTAAATAATTATTAACTTACTGGGAAATTTTACTAAGGATAATTAATTAAAGGATGACATAAACAGGACAGATTAGTGTTATTTACAAGTCCTAATATCAATTATAAAGTAGAATAATTCCTATACCCTGGGGAATTAGATGCTACCCATTCAACAGCACCAAGAACACGTGAAAGGCTACCCCTGTTTACCCTGCTAGGCTTAGTTTCCGTCCCTCTGAGCCCCTGTAGCCCTCAGAAGGATGATATTGCGACTCCAAAAGCTATAAATAAAGAGCTCTTTTGAGGATATTGAAGGGAAGAGACCCAGTTAAGTTTATGTCCAGAAACCTTGGAAAGGTAATCAATTACTTATAAGAGATAAGTTAGTTATTTATGGCTCAGTATGATAAATAATATCCGTCCTCAACCTGTTTATATCTATTTAAACTGCTGAAAAACCTTATAACCTCAGTATACAGGTTTAACCCATCAGTGCATGTCCAAAACAGATACCCTAAGGATTTATTAATATAAAAGTGAGTTTTATTATCCTTTCTCTGTCCTGGCAGCTGATTTACAAGGCCCTGCCACTCCACCGTGGATTTTATATACATATTATTGTTGGGTACAATTACCTTTAAACTAAAGAGCCCAAAGTAACCAGGACTACGTGTTTTCATACTGAAATCCCTGAAGAGATTTTTTTAAAGATCCCCAATATAATTGTGGCCCCTCTATGAAAATATTTAATAATCAATTTATTCATATTGATTTATAACAATAAACCATAACCAAACCAATCAACCTTGCAATAAACTTTATCCAAATATTTTACAGATTTTCACAGCATTTATTAAATAATATATTGATTATTTATTCTATCACCTCTGGTAGCTAAAGGATAGCAGGGGTCTTGGCATCCAGGAGGCTGACAATTCCGGGTCTTGCGCGTAAATATTCCATTTTATTATATTTAATACCTTGGACCAGACATTTCACATAAAAGTAAATCAAAGATAATTTTATCTGACATTATAACCCTGATTTATTATTTAATTCTTTTGCAGTGGATTCAAAAACCAATGCAGAATTAATAATCTATTATTTAAATCTTTTAAAGATAAGAAAATAAGAATATATTAAAAATTGTAAACCTACTGGTGGGAAAGGTTTAACTCAAGCTGAGCAACTTAATATCTCTTCTGCACATAAACACTTAGATAAACTCCTTGAACACAAATATCTTGAGTGGCGTATCAAATGCCCGGCCCTATTAAGGAAACATGAAGCTTGGAAGAAATACTGTATAAATTACTTTTTGAAATATAAAAGTAATTATACAACTTTTATTACCATATTATTTTTTAAAATAATATTAATATATTTTATTGAACAACACAATAACCTTTTTTTACATCAGTAAAACCTCCTGTACCAGAAACCATTGCCTTTGTAATTGATTTATTGGATCAAGAAGTCCCGGATATCTCTGGAAGCCCTTAAAATATTGATTGGGCAGGTGAAGACCTCATGGGAACACACCAAGACCCCATAGGATTGCCTACTAAGGATCAATTTAATCCCAATAAAGTCTTGGTAACTTTGAACACAACTTCAGTGATTTATGAATAAAAGTTATTTTTATGGATTCTTTCCGTAAAGTACTTATAAAAAATTTATTCAAATATGAATAGACATAACACAAGAGCCTCAGGGAGAATTCCCTCCAATGGATCATTTTCCAGGAGCTCCCAGTAACTGTGAGACCACCAATAAGGACAACCATGAGGGGACTGGAACCCGTGAATCAAATTTTGATGGACAAGGAACAGCACCAATTACTTCTGCCCTCCCCCAACCTAGAGTCAGAGAAGGTAGTAGAATCAAGCCACCCTCCATTACAAGAAGATTCCCTGCAGCCACCCCAGAAGAATCTGGTCAAGGAAGCAGGATCAAAGAATTAGTCAGAGAGCACATGAAATATTGGGAAGAATTCAAAGAAGCCCAAGCCAAATTGGACATGGTATCTCTTAAAAATATAATCTCACAGGAAAAAGCTACCCAGATAGCTCTTCAGAAAATGATTCCAAGGAAAGAGGAAGAATCCTACAAAGAAAAATGGAATCCTTGGGATCAATTAGCCCAACTGAAAGGCAAAGGATCAGGAAATAAGAGATCCTCTTCTCATCCAAAGCCAAAGGAAAAGAAAGATTGGGATAAGATTTTATCCCTAGCTTACAATTAGCCTCTAATTCTGAGCAAAAAGAAACCTCTGATGTAATTACTTCCTTTTCTAATGATATCTGTCATAAATTCAAAATTGTTTGTGGGAATTTGGACGGTGTTTATACCCAAATGGATAAATCAACCTCAGTAGTAGCCAAATTGATTAATAAAGATGGTAGGAATGGAAGAAATCAAAGAACATAAAGAACAGTTATTGGAGACAATTAATCAAGGTAGGATCAGAAAGACTCAAACAATTGAGAATATGTTATCAGTAATCCAAGAAGATTTTATTATGTCTTTCCACCCCTTAAAAGAAGAATTGGTAACCACTACTAACAGCTCTATTCTATCCCTTAGTGAAAAACTGGATGTGCTTAATAACAAAGTTGACCTGCAACTTGAAGATTTTATTATGTCTTTCCACCCCTCAAATGAAGAATTGGTAACCACTACTGCAGCTCTACTCTATCCCTTAGTGAAAAACTGGATGTGCTTAATAAAAAAGTGGACCTGCAACTTAATCTGATTAAAAATGATCTTAGAGACTTGAAAGTCTGTCTGACCAACCCCTTGGGGAGTACCACAGACAAACCAAAACCTCCCAGACAAACCACTACTCCTTATGCACCACACTTATTAGGAATGCATAGGAGTGACACCTTTAGACCTAGTCCTACTGCTGAGATGGATCAAGCCCTCAAACTGTTACCCCCTATTTCTGAATGGCCCAAGTTCTCTGGTGAAGGAGAATACAATCATATAAATTTTATTAAATTCATTGACTACACTATTAACTCTGATGACCTACCAGAAGCTATAGCTGTATTCAGGCTGCCCAGGCTATTTGAAGGAGTAGAATTGGAATGCTTTATCAGTAAAAGAGAAGAAGTAGGATCCTTACCATGGAATTCTTGGGAACTTCTGATTAAAGAACAATTTGGTTCTAGAATGTGGAAAAGAAAAATGATGAAAAATTTCGAAAATTCCTCATTTGACCCCTCCAAAAAGAAACCTCACAAATGGTACTTGAAAAAGAATAAAATCTTGGATTGCTTCTATCCAGATACTGATAAAGAGGAAGTAAATGAAAGAATCCTCAACCTATGACCTGGAAATCTTAACCATAGTGTAAGATGTAGGATGAGTATGGATTCTGACTTTCCAACTCTAATAAATGTGCTAGAAGAAGTAATAGACATAAATGAGTTAGACAAGAAATCCCTTTCTAGACCCAAAGAGAGCTATAACATTAACAAAACCAGAGAACAACCTCTTCTCATGAATACCTCTGATAATAAGAAACCTAATTAGAATAGGGATAAAGAGAGGATGCCTGCAACTTGTTGGAATTGTAACAAGACTGGGAATATGAGACAAGAATTCCCATTACCAAAAAGCAAGATAGCAGTCTTGGAAGGAGAGCAGAAGGTTGAATAGAATCAGAACTAAGAAGATATAGCTGATACTGAAGGATCCCTCTCTGTCAGATTTCTACTATTGCAGAGCAAGCTGCAAAAGTAACAAAAATAACATAATAATAATAATAATAGAATGAACCTAAGAAGGAGTAGGAAAACCATAAAAATTATTACAGAAATGAATTTTCCACCCAAAATGAGGTAGGGTCACTCACTGACTCCACCCTTGAAATCCAACTCCTTATATTTTTAAATAATTAAGGACAGAAAAACCAAAATACTACGGCTCCATTATTGAGCTTTTTGGCCAATTAGATATTTCACACACATTGTCACGTATAGGTTTCACACCTAAAATTCAGTCAGAATTGAGGTGTTGTGTATATTTTAGGAGTTACGGGCGGAAATGTGTTTTGTCACAATTCCCGCACGCAGGCGCCGCAGCCAAAGCACCTGCGCGCGGCTGAGATACAGCCTTGTAACTCCGTCGAGGTCGTGTATGCAACCCCGGGCCTCTGACAAGTACACAGCCGCGGGACTACGGGCTGACAGAGTGACAGGCGGCCTGAGAGGCTCAGGTACCGCGTAAACAGGCTAAAATATACACGGGAACTTTCTACATATGTAATAAAGGTTCCCTTGGATAGTAGACTGTATAAAAATACATAATATTATATAAAAATACATAAATAATCCTTACACTTATTTTTTACTTGATATAATGCAAAGTACCAAGAATGTCGAAAATAAGACAATTTCAACTTCTAAAAATATATTGAAATACTTTAATATACTTTTATGTGAATTGCTATACTTCAATATATTTGTGACATACAAAAGAAGATAATGAGGTAAAAATATTACATGAATTCTCATGACTTATATTTTTAAGTAATTATCTTAACAAATCAACTGGAACTCGAAAATAAAGAGTAAAATCAATATTATGAATTTTATTCCAGTTATATAATACATAATGAGAACTTACCTGACATCAAAATGTCCGTAGAAATGTCTATTAATATAATTATTAAATAACTGGCAACATTTACTAAGGATAATTAATTAGATAATACATAAATAGGACAGATTAGTGTTATTCATACGTCCTAATGTCTATTATAAGGTAGAATAATTCCCATACCCTAAGGAATAAGATGCTTCCCGGGCTATAGCACCAAGAACACATGACAGGCTACCTCTGGTTAAACTGCTAGCCTTGGAGTCCGTCTCTTTGAGCACCTACAACCCTCAGAAGGACCATATTGGGACTCCAAAAGCTATAAATAAAGAGCTCTTTTGAGGATATTGATGGGAAGAGACCCATTAATATTCATATCCAGACGCCGTTCCAAGGTAATCAAGTACCTTTAAGAGATAAGTAAGTGATTTATGGAAATGTCTGATCAATAATATCCGTCCTCAAACCTCTTTATATCAATTAAAACTGCTGACCAACCTTATAACCCCAGTATACAGGTTTAACCCATTAGTAGACGTCTCAAAAAGATACCCAAAGGATTTAATAATATAAAAGTGAGTCTTATTATCCTTTCTCTGTCGTGGTGGCTTGGCTACAAGGCTCTACCACTCCATTGTGTATTTTATATACATATTATCTTTGGGTATAATAATCTTGCAACTAAAGAACCCAAAGTAACCAGGACTAAGTGTTTTCTTAATGAAATCCCTGAAGAGAGGTGTTAAAGATCCCCAATATAATTGTGGCCCCTCTAAAAATATTTAATAATCAATTTTGATTCAAAAAAATAAACAATAACCAAACCATTTAACCTTGCAATAAGCTTAATCCAAGTATTCTATGGATTTTTGCTGCATTTATTAAATAATATATTTATTATTTACTCTATCACCTCTGGTAGCTAAAGGATAACAAGGGTCTTTGCATCCAGGAGGCTGACACTTTCTGAATTTGAATTGGTCCTGACCAACCCTGTTGATTTTATAGAAGTAGATATAGGCACTTCTGAAGAAATCAATAACATCCATTGGGATTCTATCTTGCCCCAACAATTGGATCCTACCATAATTCCTAGACAAATTACGGATGTTAAACCATAAACAGTTAAACTTATGAGTGGGAAAAGTTAAATCACTGGTCATATTTGCTATGCAAAAGGATTGTATAAAGACAGACCCATAAGTTTATTACTGGATAGTGGAGCTTTCTGCTCATGTGTCTGTGTTGAATTCATAAACAAATGGGATCCCAATTGGAAAGAAGACCTTCTGCCTGTCCCAAAAGCCAAGTTTAGCTCTTGAAACTCTAACATGAATGGTATTGGATTATGGACTGCTCCTATAATAATACCCCATACTAAAGGATCTTTGAGGATACAAGTGGAGTTTTTGGTATTTATCAACGGACTATGTGACTACCTGATACTAGGTAATGATGCCTTATGTCTACATGTTATAGATGTGTTCCAGAATACAGGCAGATAATTCACAGTTGATGGTAATTGGGACAAGAAGTTTAAGATATGCACCATTCTATCTAAATTCCCCTCATCTAATTATCCAAAGCATTTAGAAGACTTTGACAAAGAATACTTCTCTCAAGAAGCTGTGAATATAAAACTTTCTAAATAACAGAAGAAAGATATATTGAAAGTCTGCTTTGAGAACCAAAATGCTTTTTGTACTAAAGATCATCCCATTGGTGATATTAAAGGACATGATATGGTATTGACATTGACCATTAAGCCTCCTTATCCTCCAAACTTAAGAAGGCCATCCTATAATTCTAGTGCTAAGTCTAGAAACGCTCTTGAGGAACATATCCAAGAACTAATAGACTTACAAGCATTAAGGAAAGTAGGGCATAATGAACAGGTAGATGTGACCACACCTGTAATCATAACTTGGCATAATGACAAGTCAAGAGTGGTAGGAGACTTCAGAATGCTCAACAATTATACTCAAGCAGATTATTATCCTATACCCTGGATTGATCATGCTCTGAATTACTTGTCCAAGGCCAAGTACATCACTACTATGGATATGCTTAAAGGTTTCCACAAGATAACCATAAGCCCTGAAAGAAGGAAGCTCATGAGAATAATCTGTCATTTGGGAATATATGAATATCTTAGGATTCACTTTGGTATAAAAAATGCTCCATCACACTTCCAGAGAACAATGGATACAGTTCTAGGTACATACATCAGACAAGGATGGATGATGGTATATATAGATGATGTTATCATATACTCTGATGATTGAGATACTCATATCGACCAATCAAGATTAGTACTCCAGACTATCTCCAGAGCAGGATTGAAGGTATCCATGAAGAAATGCAAATTTTGCTGCGGAGAATTGAAAGCCTCGGGACATATAGTCTCTGCTCTAACCCTAGCTGCTTATCAAAATAAGATAGCTGCTGTCATGAATAGACCCATGCCTGAAAACAAAAAAGATTTACTTTCTTTCATTAGTTTTTTCAGTTATTACAGACAATACATACCAAAGTTTTCTATTCTAACTAAGAGTCTTTATGAAGTATGCAACAACAAAACTCTATTTGAAATGACACATGAGAGATTGAAAAATTATGACTAACTAAAACAGCTATTACCTCTACTCCTTCACTCATCCAATCAGATAACTCCAAGCCCTTCAAACTGTAAATTGACGCCTTTATGGAAGGTTTAGGAGCTGCTCATATACACAACACCTCAATTTGGACTGAATTTTAGGTGTGAAACCTATACGTGACAATACATGTGAAATATTTAATTGGCCAAAAATTTCAATAGTGGTGCCGTGTTATTTTGGTCTTTCTTTCCTTAATCATTTAAAAATATAAGCAGTTGAATTTCAAGGGTGGGGTCAATGAGTTACCCTACCTAATTTTAGGTGGAGAATCCATTTATTGATGGTTTTCCTACTCCTTCTTAGGTAAATATTATTATTATTATTTTTATGTTATTTCTGTTACTTTTGCAGCTTTCTCTGCATTAGTAGCAATCTGAAAATACTTTCTATTTAAGGAGCTCTTCTCCCTGCTGTTTGAATTCCATTCATTCATCAATTTATTCAGATTCAAAATTTTCCATTGCCTCTGGCTCAGATTAAGGATCCATCATAAGACATTATTGTCTCATCATTTCTTTTGCCTTAAATACTGCTCTTTGACTAATCTTGTGGGCCAATGATCCTCACAAATTATCAGTACCATCATTTTCATTGTTTCCAAGCAAGATAGATCCTTATACCTTACTTTGGACAACCTCAAGGACCTCAAGTTTTCCATGAAAATTTCTTATATCCCAGAATCTGGCTCCACCAACATTTTTTTAAATGGTGAAAAATATAGTGCTTGGTCTGTCATGATGGAAAGTGAGCTGAAAAAAATTTGTTTTCCGGAGATTTTGGATGCAGATGATACCTTGATTAGTTCAGATGTATAGAAGAAGTCTTACCATCTCATTCTTAGGCATCTTGATGAATGTCATATGGCATGGGTTTCTGAGACTTTGAAAGCCAGCAGAAGAGGATGGAAAGCATTTTATGGAAGATTATCAAGACAAAGTATGCTGGTAATTCTTTTAATCAGAAGGAGATTTCTTTCAATAAGTTGTTTAAGTTGAAATTTGTCAACTGAAAACAATTTTTTGTGGAGGCAAGATCAAACATTTCTAAGTTCATTTTTTCTGGGCTGAACATGGATCCTGAGTTTTTGTCACTCTGAATTCTGCAGAAGCTAACAAAAGAGTATGAGTCCTTGGTTAGGATTTTATCACAAATGGATCCACTTCCTGGGGAAGAGGATGTTCTTAAGAGAATTGAACAGGATGATCTTCAATTTAAGCAATGAAGGAGGGCACAGGAACTGCTCTGGTTGGCAAGACAGGAAAATATGGAAAGAATGCAAAGGCCAAGAGGGATACATAAAGGGTGTTATGTCATAATTTTCAGAAGAAGGGGACTTTTTTGAAGGATTGCAAGGAGGCCAAGAAGAGTAAAAACTCTGAAGAAGAAGACAAGGAAGACAACAAGGTCAACCTTGCAATGGGGGAAATTGCTATGGTGGAAGTAGAATGCCAATCAGAAAAGGGCATTGTGGGATCATGTCCCCAACAAGAAGGGAAAGCTCATTGAAGATCAAGGAATGGACTTGATTAATTATAAAAAGGGTAATCTCAACCTTGATGATAAGAACTTATCAGTGGCTGATAACTTTTCTTTCCTTGAAGGAGGATTGAAGGAAGATGTTCTTGTTTCTATTGATTCTGGTTGTACAGACAACATGTTTTTTGAGCCAAATTTGTTTTCAAATCTTGGAGATTTTGATGGTAGTGTAAATATTGGCAAAAAATGAAGAAAAATTCAGATTAAAGAAATTGGAAAAGTAATTCTTGAAAATCACTTTGGTTTCAAAATATCTTTTGATAAATTGTTTTATGTACCAGATCTTCCTTATAAACTTGTGTCTCTTGGAGTTCTGTGGAAAAAAGGGTTCCAGATTTGTTATCTTAAAGAAGATAATTTTGCTATTGATTTTAATGGGAGAACTATCCTGAGTGGACAAGTTTGGAATAAGTTGCTCTGTGGTAACTTTTTGAAGTTTTCAGCTCTGAGCACTTTTTCTCACAATAGAAGTGGCCATAAGGTGAAGCACAGCAAATTTGAAAGTTTTAACTTAGGGGCCAAACCAGAAATTTGTTCTCAAAGAGTAGAGATTTCACAAAAGTTCCTAGAGAGGAATTTTCCATTGATTTGGCAGGGCCTTTTACACCAGTGTCCCTTGGAGGGGCAAGATACTTCATCAATTTAGTTGATACAGAAACTAATGATGATTGGGTAAAACCAATGAGATCAAAGGATCAGGCCACAGAGGAGGTTTCAGTAATCTTCAAAGTCTGGAAACAGAACTGTTTGATGAAGGAGATCAAGATGTTTATTGCTGATGGAGGGGGTTAGTTTGTGAGTAAAGAGTTTGAGAAACTGTTGAATGATTATGGCATCACTCATATATTTATCACTGCTAGTACTCCACAAAACAAGCAAATATTTGACAGGATGATAGGACTTTATTGGAAAAATTCAGAATTATCATGGCTCAATCAGGTCTACCAAATTTTTTATTGGCTGAGTTGGTGTGAACAGTGTTTATGTTGCACAATTTAGTAAGTTTCAATGGGAAAGAGTCTCCATTATCAGTTTTGGAAGTTGTAACCCAAAACATCACACCTAAGAACAATTGGTTGCTTAGTTTATTATAGTTTCCAACATAATGAGATGGTTGGTAAGTTAGATCCTAGAGACTTTTAGGCTATGATTTAATAATTAAGTCATATAGGATTTATTTTCCATGTACAAGAAAAGTTATACGTAGTAGGGATGTAAAATTTGAAGAAGGTACCTTTCCACTCAAGAGGAGTGAAGATGTTTCTGTTCAGGAATCACAGAAGAAAATAGCATGAGAGCCTATTTCACCAGCAGAGGCCAGGAAGAATGTAATAAATGATGACATTGAGATGGCAGATGTGCAAAAGGAGGATTCAGTAGCCTCTTCAGGGGAGGCTGTGGAATCAGAACCTGATGGGCCTCCACCTCCAGTTAGAAAAAGTGGAAGGATGAGAATACCTGTTGATAGGTATGGGGAATGGAATTCTCATTATGCTTCTGCAGAATATGATGAAGATAAACTTTGGGATCATTGTATGCTTGATGATATTCTACATTTAATTTCAAAGATGGGTAATAGAGTTAACCCAAAGAGCTTTTTAAAAGCTATGAATTCTGCAGAGAGAGAAAATTGGAAGATAGCTATTTTTGAGGAATTTGATTCTCTGGAAAAAAAATAGTGTGTTTGAAGTGATTAAGAAGGATTCAGTTCCAAAGGGAAAAAACATTGCTGGGTATAGAATAGTGTTTAATAATTAGTTTGATACTAATGAAGTTTTGAAGAGGTTCAAGGCTAGATGCCTTGCACAGGGCTTCAAGCAGAGAGAGTTTATTGATTACCAGGAGACTTTCTTGCCAACTGGAAGGCTTTCCACCTCCAGGTACATCATTGCTTTGACAGTGGAGTTTGGTGAAGAAATCAGACAAGCTGATTTTGTGAATGCATACTTGAATTCAAAACTTTCAGAGAAGGAGACTGTAAATATTTCAATTACTGATGGTTTCAAGGAATGGCTGGTAGAGACCAAGCCAGAAACTATGAAGAAAATCTGTGTGAGAAGTTTCTTCTCAGCAGATAAAGGGGAATATTTCCTCAAGATGTGTAGATCCCTGTATGGATCTAAGCAAGCAGCTAGGTCATGGTATAACACTTTGAGTAAGAAACTGATGGAGATTGGTTTCAGGAAGAGTGAGGCAAACCCTTTTCTCTATATGAGAAAGGATGCAATTTGTTTTGTTTTGGTCAACAACATTATCATTATTGGGAATTTTAAGGAGAGAGTCATGGAGACACTCAAAAAGGAGTTCAAGATAAAAGATCTTGGTCTGGCACACCAGGTGCTGGTAATGAAAGTTTGTAAGATCAAGAATGGTATCAAGTTGGACCAGAACCATAATTTTTCAGCTCTACTTAAGCAGTATGGATTAGAGGATGCAAAATAATTTTGTACTCCAATGAATTCTAACATTTGGTTAGAAAATTCTACAGATGAAGAGATTCTAGAGTTCCTTCAATCCGGGAATGATTATAGGCCAGCTATTGGATCTTGAAATCATTTGGGGAACTTTACAATGCCAGATATTGCATTTGCAATTGGTGTTTTTTCACAACACTTAGAGAGACCAAGCATGATGCATTTGGAAGCATTTAAGAGAGTTATGAGTTATCTTAAAGGAACAATCAGTCTGGGACTGCAGTTTTCAAAGTCAGCAAACTTTGATTTGGTTGGTAATTCTTATTCAAGTTGGGCTGATGGTAACACGAGTGAATCAAGGAGTGGTTTTTTATTCTTCTTAGGGAATAATCTAGTCTCATGGATATCCAAAAAGGTGTCAGCAATAAGGTTTTAATCAAAAGAAGCAGATTACAGGGTGTACCTGTGAGCTTCTCAGGAAGCAAAATTGTTGAGAAAGTTCTTAGAGTATACACATAAACCACAAGTGTTTGCATAGTTGTATTCTGATAAACCAAGTGCCATTGCATTGGCAGAGAAGCAAGTGTTCCAATCAAGAACAAAACATATTGATGTTCATTATAACTATATACTTGATGCAGGAAACTTCATAGAGATAGTGTTATGGTACATTCCCACTGGAGAAATGATTGCGGATATCTTAACCAAGGCATTGTATAGGAAAAAACATCAATTTTTGTTGTCTAGTATGGGAATGGCATCCCTTTTGGATTAAGGGGGTTTGTTAAAATAGGGATGCACTCAGGTAATGTGCATATTAGTGTGTAATCCAAATGGGATGTAACAATTGGCCTCCACAACCCATTGAAAATCATGTGGGCCATGTGGGCATATGTGGATTTTATTGGTCTTGGGAATTTGGGCGCCAAAACACGTTTTCCAAGTCAATTGGGACAGGGGCCTTGACAGGCCCATCAGCATGGATGTGCCACCTTAGCCAGAGGTTCTTATCTGGGCATTTATGGGCCCAAGGATTATGTTGGACATACTTGGCAAGATAGGCTTGCCTGCCAAAGTATGTTTTTTGGGGTCATTTGGACTTGGCGGCCCATTGGGGCTGCCGGGGTTGCTTGTTTCTCACCTGGGGGCCATTGCGGGGCCCAACGGCCTGCTTGGGGCCGTTTTAGGGGGAAGGGGACTCCGTTTGGAGTCCCCCCACCCACTGTGGGCAGGGCCGCAGCCCCTTTTGCACCACATGGCTGGTTGTGGCCGCTAGGGTGGGTTGCGCCTTTGGGGGCTGGCGGCCCCTGCCTCCCTTGCTCCCCTTTCTTGGTAGAAAGGGGAGGGAGCATGGCTGGTCTCTCCTATACCAGACCAGCCAGTCAGTTGCAAAAAACGCCACTGGAAAGGTGTGAGGGGACTTGATTACCCCCCCCCCCACCTCAAGACGGATTAAGATGGGGCCATACTTGATCACCCCCAACACCAAGACCAATTAAGGTGGGGCCATCTACCCCCTCAAGGGATTTGAGCCAAGAAGGGGGGGAGTGCGCGCATGCCTTCTGGTTACACCCCCACTCATGAGTTCTTTGCCGGACCTGGAGTGATTCTGGGGCCACCCTGGCCATTTTGATGGCCAGGGGCTTAGTTACAGGGGGCAACAAGGCCTGTGAGTGTATAGAAAGTGCCAGAAGAGAGATGGAACCAGGTAACAGGGCTGGTTGTAATAGAAAACCAGCCAGGGTCTGAACAGCAAAAGGCTGGTTCAGCCCTGTGAGCGTGGAAACACCAAATCAAACCAGTACAGGCTGGTGGAAAGGGTTCAGAAATAATTAACAGTGGGCTGAGTAACCCAAACCAAGTAACAGTGCTTGTAGATCCTGTAGAGCACATTTGAGGTGGAATTTTTCCATCTACTTTTCATTACATGAGCTCCACATGAGCACCATCTTTTTTATTCAAGGAGCTCTTCTCACTGCTGATTTCCATACATTCATTGATCCATTCATTCAAATTCACATGTGTGCCATTGCCTCTGCCTAAGATTAAGGATAAATCATAAGACATTATTGTCTCAGAATTTCCTTTGCTTTGAAAAGATTGTGGGTCAATAATTTTCAAAGGTCCCAGTTGTTATTTGAAATTCCCTGAATGCTTTTGAAAGTTTCAGAAAAAAATTTCAGAAAAATTTTGAGATATTTTATCTTCAATGGCACCACAAATAGCTTCGGAAATATCCATGGAAATTTGGGTTTGCTGGTGTTTCACATGGATCTTGATCATGTTAAATACTCATTAAATGGAGTTGATTATTAGAGAATCATTATTCCACAAACCTTGCAGTCGTTTAGCTACATTAATTGATACAGTTGTGGAATAAAAATAGTTATGGAATAAAAATATTCCAAAAAACAAACATTCAAAAAGCTCAGAATAATAAATATAAAAAAAGATGGTGCAAGTTTCATGGTGGTTTGGTTTAATGGTTTTCAATATATTATAAGAGGGGCCACAGCGTATACAAACTGGGGATGTTTATAGTAACCTCCACAGGGGCTAAATTGGGGTCTCTGGCTAGCCAGTGACTTTTTGTCACCATCCAGTCCTATTTTCTGGCCCATTGAATGCCTTTTTAGTAAAATTCCATTCACAAATAAATATTCTTGATTTCAAACCAGCTTATTTCAAAAGAAAAGTAGAATTAACATTGTTTTCACCATTCTGGAAAATTGATTTCACTGGTGATTCCTCAATGAAAAAACCTGAATTTGCTTGAATGTCCACATTGATTCAATTGGGAATCAGTTAAACTTCCCCATCAAATAAAAATTTCTGATCAATCATTTTGTACTTTGATATACTAGCTACAATTTCAGGGACCAAATTTTTCTACTATGCAACAAATATTTAATTTTTATTCCTACAGCATTCATTAAAAATGTTTATTGTTGTAGGTTGATATTAATTTTTAAAAAAAATGATGCATTCAACTATTGCAAACACTTGCAATCAATTTTTGGTGAAAGAAGCCTTGATTTCTTCCAGGGGAAACAGTTTGGGGGATGGTGATGATCTGAGTGAAAACGCAAAGATTTCTCTTGGAGGCCTGGGGAATAATTTGGATTGTTTCTATGAAACATTTTCAGGACTTCTTATCAAAGAATCACCCTTCTTGGCCACAGGAAATTTGGAAGTGATTAAAAAGCCGTAAGGTTTGACCACATCCATTTTTGGAAAAGTATTTTGAATACCTGGGTGAAAGCCAGGGGTGGTATAAACCCATCCCTCGCAGTTTTTGGAGCCAGTTGCAAGCCCTGTCACGTCTGGCATTTGTCATTTCTGCCTCTTGAGTGCTTTTCAATCTTCATTTATTTCTCCAATTTTCTTTGCTTTTATCTTCTTATTTTTTCATTTTTCTCTTTTTCATTTTTTGCTACATTTGATCAAATTCTTGTTGTCTTTTATTTTCCTTTTTTTTCCATTTCTTCAATAGAAAATCCAACAATTTGCATGTATTTGCAGAAAGTGGTGTTGATTGCCCTAGAATCAAAGGTTCTGTGTATGATTTTTTTTGGGTTGCTTTATGAGGAGAGATACCCAGAACTTCCAGGAGGGGAAATTTGCATCAAATTGCCAGTGTTTTCATGTATGCATGCAAAAATTAAAATTATTGTGCAAATTAAATGAAACCATTTGGCAAAATCACAGGAGCTATATGCCCCTTCCCCCTGATGAAAATCATAATGGTTGGGTTGCTTTATGAGGAGAGAAACCCAGAGCTTTCTGGAGGGGCAAGTTGCATCAAATTACTTGTGTTTGGATGTATGCATCCAAACACTAAAATTGTTGTGAAACTTAAATCAAACCTTTTGTGCCCATCACAGGATCTTTATGCCCCTGCACCATCATGAGAATGATTGTAGTTGGGTTTCTTTATGAGGAAATTAGCCAGAAATTTCTGGAGGTGTGAGTTGCATCTGTTGAAACATCACCATAATTCAGATCTGTTTGCCTTATATTGGATCATATTGTCTCATCTCTTCATCTTATGATTCTATCATCCATTCTTCTTATTTTCTGTTTTATCTCTTGTTTTATTTTGTCCTTTTTTACCTCTTGTTATACTTACTTCTAATTTTCACTCATGAAGGTCTCATGTAATCACACATTCTAGTCAAATTCTGGACCACTCTCACAGGGGAGGCCCATTGTTGCATATGCAACACAACTGGCTCTCTACCTATTTATACCCCCCAGACTCATTGATCCCAAGGACTTCTCTCTTTCAAGGCTTTCTGTGCTTTCAAATCTCAAATTTGGTCTTGAAATACAAAACATCAACAGATCCAACAGATCAAGCAATCAGAAAGTACCAAACATTTTAGGGGACTCACAATAATTTGGTGCAACTCTTGCCTTCATCATGACTGAGACAAACTCTTAATACTATAGTATAATCTTTCCCCTGTTTAGTCCTTCTCAATCTTAGCGTGGGTGGTGGGCTGTCTTCATAGTGTTGATAGAAACTCTCTTCTGTGTTGTTTCTGATCTCTTTTCATTTTCCATCAGCTTGGGTATTGTTTCTGTCTCTTGTTGCTTCTCAACAGTCACCTAAAAATGTTGCTTCTATTTTTCCTGAATCCTACGTTTTTAGTTTACTGGTTTAAAGTATATTATTTCAGCTTGCTTCTATTCCAAATCAAGCTGCAAAAGTAAAAAAAATAACATAAAAATAATAATAATACAATTAATCTGAGAATGAGTAGGAAAACCACGAATATTATTACAGAAATGGATTTTCTACCCAAACTTAGGTAGGGTCACTCACTGACCCCACCCTTGAAATCCAACTCCTTATATTTTTAAATAATGAAGGAAAGAAAGACCAAAATACTATGGCTCCACTATTGATTTTTTGGTCAATTAAATATTTCACATGTATCGTCACATATAGGTTTCACACCTAAAATTCAGTCAGAATTGAGGTGTTGTGTATATTTTAGGAGTTAAGGGCGGAAATGTGTTTTGTCACAATTCCTGCACACAGCCGCAGCAGCAAATGCACCCGCGCGCGCCTTGGATACAGCCCTTTCACTCTTTCAAGGTTTTGTAAGCAGCCCTGGGCCTCTGAAAAGTATGCAGCTGCAGGACTATGGGTTGAAAGAGTGACAGGCGGCCTGAGAGGCTAAGGTACTGCGTAAACATGCTAAAAACCACACTGGAACATTCTACATATGTAATAAATGTTCCTGTGGAGAGTAGATAGTCTAAAAGTACATAATATTATTTGAAAATACTTGAATAACCCTTATACATATTTTTTATTAAATATAATTCAAAGTACCAAGAATGATAAAAATAAGAAAATGACAACTTCTAAAAATATATTCATATACTTTAATATAATTTTTTGAGAATTTCTAGACATAAATATCTTTGTGACATACTAAGAAAACTAATCATGTAATAATACTACATGAATTCTCATGACTTATATTTTGAAGTAATTATCTTAGTAAATCAACTGGAAATCAAAAATAAGGAGTAAAATCAATATCATGACTTTACTCCAGTTATATAATACTGTTGAATTATTGCCTCTCTTACTTTATGTTTCTTATTTTGTTTCTCATTTTATTTCTAGTTTGATTTACTTATATTATTCTTTTAGTTATTCTTTTTTTTTGTGGTCACTCACGGGAGCATCTGGCTTCCGCAGGATTGTATTTTTGTGCATATCCATTGTGGTCTTGATTTGTCTTGGGGTGAAATCTTGCTGTCGCACCTCCTTCTCTTCTTCACCAATCTGGACTTTTTCTCATTTATTTGCTGAACAATAAACTCAAAAACACCTTCAGCAAGTTCTGTATTGGGATTCATTGGACTCAAGATAATTTGGTGCAACTTCCATGTTCTCAAGAAGTTTTCCTTGCCATTTATTTCTCACTCCGTGTGATTCTCTTCTGACATCTCCACATTCTGTTATAATTAGTCCGTCTTCAGATTCCGCATAGCCTCAACTCTCAATCTTTCTCCTTCTGGCCTTTGTCCTAGTCATTTATCAAGCTTGGGTATGGATTAAGACTGTTTTCATTTGCTATCTATTTCTAACTAACACATGTTTGTAGTTCTGCTTTAAACTCTTTTGCTGTTGAAATCCAACTAGATCTTCAGAATTTCTTCACAATTGACAGTCAAAAGCGTGGTCACAATATTTGGATCTTTGACTCAATCCTATACAGAACCAACATGAAAAGATCTCTTACCGCCACTTTTTTAAAAACGGCCATTGAAGCCATCCCGTTGCTCAGAACCAACAACTTCTCTATCTGGCGCAATCAAGTGGTGAAAATGATGGACTTACAGGAGGATCTATTTGCAGAACTCACAAAACAAAATAAGGATGCAAATGGTAACCCTATAGGCCTTGATCATGTGGAAAACCTTTGGATCAGAACTATCTTGACGTCTAAACTTGACACAACCGTTCAGGACAATATAATTACTTCGGAGAACAAAAAGGACACGCAGATTATCTGGGCTGATATTAACAAATACTTTTCCTCCAATCACGCCTCGAACCTTACAAGAATTTTTAAAGAATTTCTCCAAACTCCTTTCTCCTTCACAAACATTCCTGGCTTCATTAATGACACTAAAATGTCTATTTCTTGCCTGCATGAGGTTGGAATTGACCTACCCGCCAACATCATCAGTTACCTCATCTTGGAGAAAATACCTCCATCTATGGACATGGTCGTGCAACAAATCACCCATTCTGATAAAAAGATTACTCTGGATCAGGTTCTGGATCACTTGCGGATGTTCAATAACAACAAGTTCCAAAACAAAGAGATGATAAATAAGCAAGAGGAGATATCTAGCTCATTTTTGTTTCTAACTACCAGTCTCAAACCTTGTGACAACAAGTGGCACAATCCCAAGGCGGCTCATCCCAAAGGGAGATGTTGGAAACTTTATCCAAATCTCAGACCATCTTTTCCTCGCAAGAAAAAGACCAGAAACAAAAACTCTCAGGATGGGAGTACTGTCAGCCTATTTCAAACAATCCACTGATGCCTTTGTAGTCAACTCTGGAATGCCAAGGCACATTTTTTCTGATCATTGGATGTTCTCACATCTAGACCAATCATTGACAAGATTCATTTCAACTACGTCTGGTAAGGATTTGCTTACCTATGAGGGAATTGGAACCATAAGGGTATCAGACAATGAAGGTCACCATACCTCCATTTCAAATGTGCTTTACTCTTCTAATTCTACGGCCAATCTTCTGTCAATGCGCTGTCTCATGTTGGAAGGCTTCAACATAGATTTTATGTCAGCCTGCTACTTAGCACAGAGCAACCTGACAAAGCAACAAAAATATTAACAAAAATAAAAAGAACAAAAAAAAAAATAAATAAAATGAAGGATTAGGAAATCCATAAATATTATTTCAGAAATCGATTTTCCACCCAAAATAAGGTAGGGCCACTCACTGGCCCCACCCTTGAACTCTTACTCCTTATATTTTTTAATTAATTTAAAAGAAAAAGGTAAATGACCACGGCACCAGTATGGCACCTTTTGGCCATTTTAATATTTCACATGATATGTCATGTATAGGTTTCACACCTAAATTTCAGTCAAAATCCAGGTGTTGTGTGTAGTTTAGGAGTTACACAGGGAATTGTGTTTTGTCACAATTCCCGCTTGCAGCCCCGCGTCCCTACAGCGCTGGACTCCCGCGCACACAAACTCCTGCGCGCAGTTGATCCCTCCTGTGTGCAGGTAATCCCGTGAACTAGTCACGCGCGCAGCAGATCAGTCCCCGCGCGCATCTGAATGGACTGATCCCCGCGCCTAGCCTGCCGTGATAAGTCTGACAGCCAGGTACCGCTCAGAGGAGCTACAACATAGTAGGATCTACTCCACACATGTAAAGCTACCACACAAGCGTAGATCATATTTTAAAAAACTTAAAAGTCAATTAAAATTAGTTATTAACTAATTTTTAGTATTTTTTATTAATTAAATAAAGATCCAGACTCACCACGTCATGAGCTGATCAGAACCTTCAAAGACCACAAAACTACACAAGGAGTGGTTGTAAAAATTATTAAAAATTACAAACAGGATCGGCAGAGGATGAAGAATCAATAAACATCCACTTCTGCTCACTTTGCACCAGTACTTACAGTACAAATTGAGGATCAGTGCAGGATCAGCAGAATGATTAATCTGTTGATTAACAGATCCTGCAGCTAAAAAGGAGCTGTTCCTTGACAGATCTAAGGCCAGCAGGCTAACAGCACCTTGAGGACGTGCCAATCTTGCCCTGACTGCCCCCCTAGCCTCAGCCCATGGCTAATACCCTTTCTAGAGGCCCTCAAGCACCCAAAAAGGAATATTTAAACACACTCTTTTTGCTCTTTGGATCCATCAGTTATCAGTTATCAGAAATATTATTATAATCAATCAGACATTGTGTCATTGTTAGTCAAGTGCTTATCAAGAAGAAAGCAAGTGATTCATGATCTAGTCTGAAGTATTATAATTATTATTTTCTAAATAACAATCAACAACCAGAAGTTTGAACCAGCCACCAACCCCATCTGTTCTGAAGCTTCTTACCTGAATCTTTGCAGGATCTCTGTGGATTACTTCCCAAGTAAGTTGTTCCCTTCCTGCGCTGGGTTTGTGTGCTTTTTTGCCCGCCCAAATTAGTGGATAAGGCCTTAGAAGGCACCCATCTTCATTCCAAGGTTATAAACTGCCTAAGGAGGCCCCTTGAGGAGAGGTTGCCAAGTCTGTAAAGACCCCCAGTAGTATATTAATTTGGCCCCTCTTTTTATATTATATTTAAAATATTTATAACCAAACCAATTGAAACTTGCACTTGCTCTTACCATACTATTATTGGAGCTGTAAAGGGTTTATTCTTTGAAATTTTATTGCTCCAAATTCTTTTATCACTCTTTGTAGCTAAAGGACTGCAAGGTTCCTGGTATCAGAGAGCTGACATTTTAAAAGAGATATTTTTGTTGTTAGTATTGATGAATGGAAGAAAAAAGGTGTTTACAATTGCAACATACCTATACTTTGGTTCTCCAATCTCAAAGTGGATCATGTCTCCTGTCTCTCTCAAGACAAAACACTTCATAAGGCTCTCAGACATTCCAGCTATAGACAAATCAGACAAAAACTTGGTATTCAGGTGAAGAAACAGTTGGTTTGTGAGGCTTGTGCAATTAGTAAGATCTCTCAAACACCCTTCAATAAGAAACATAGTTGGGCTGAGAGACCATTTCAAGAACTTCATTGCAATGTTGTTGGTCCAATCAATCCTCTAAGCATTCACAGAAATCAATACTTCTTGACGGTAGTGGATAGTTGTACAAGGTACTTTTTGGTCATACCGTTGAAGAGGAAAAGTGAAGTTGCCACCACTTTGCAGTTTCTAATCATCACTGAATCAAAAAGATTTAACTATACTCCGATGATTCTGCACTCTGACCGGGGAACTGAGTTCACAAATCAAGCACTCTCAGACTTCTGTAAGGAAAATAATATTTGGCAGACCTTTTCTGACGCTTACTCTCCTCAACAAAACGGGCTAGCCAAAAGATTCAACCGGCTTATTCTCAAGTCTTCATGTACAGTGTTGGTTGATTCTCAAATTCAGAATCTTCTCTGGAACTTTGTTATCAAATCCTGTGCTTTGGCTCTCAACAAAATACCCTCCCAAATTTCAAAAAAATCCCCATACAAGCTATTCAAAAATAGGAAATTGAACATTGAGTACTTTCATCCAGTAGGGAATCCAGTCACGTTCATACTCAAGGAAAGGCCTCCGTTTTCAAAACTAGAACCACGGGGCTCATTGGGGAAACTAGTAGGTTACAACGACAATGTGCTCTCCTACAAAATCCTTACAAACAAGAACAAAATCATTGACACCAAACAGGTTACGTTCTTGGATTTTGACACCAGTCTAGCAAAGGTATATAGCAGATTAACAGTAGAGTCTGATAAGACTGATTTGGGTCCTGATATCCGCATGAATGACACTGTTGTTGGGGAGACAGTCATGGTTGATTCAAACACTGGTTCCTCTCCTATCTGCCCACACTCTGAAAACATTGAAGAAGTTCTAGTAAATTCCATCAATACATCTGAAGATCAAAATCAACCTTTGGAAAATCGTGGGGTGGAGGCCTGCATTCCTTCCTACAATCTACGGGAAAGGACTTCAACTATCAGACTGGAGAAATACTCACACGCTTCAAAAATTGATAGAAACTACTCCGATTGGGGGAAAGAGAGGGGGATTGAGCTGGATGTGATTGAGTCACAAGAGGTATGGGAAGACTGTGATGTTGAACCGGAACATTTCCTTAGGACAATGTGGGTTGATAAGGTGAAGCCAGCCACAAGTCTCACATCCGAGAAGCAGAAGTCTTGACTGTGTATAATGGCCAATCTGCAAACTCTGGGCATCAATTTTGGGGATACTTAGGCTCCTACAGGGAAGTTTAAAACACTCATTCTGCTTTTGTTGAGCGGGCTAGATCTAGGTTGCAAAATCCAAAATGTCAGCCTGCTACTTAGAACAGAGCAACCTGACAAAGTAACAACAATAATAATACTAACAAAATTAAAAGGAAAAAAGATAAATGAATAAATAATATTATTGTAAAATAAAGAAGTAGGAAATCCATAAATATTATTGCAGAAATGAATTCCCCACCCAAAATAAGGTAGGGTCACTCACTGACCCCACCCTTGAATTCTTACTCCTTATATTATTTAATTAATTCAATAGAAAATGGTAAATGACCACGGCACCAGTATGGCACCTTTTTAGTCATTTTAATATTTCACATGATATTTCATGTATAGGTTTCACACCTAAATTTCAGTTGAAATCCAGGTGTTGTGTGTAGTTTAGGAGTTACACGGGAAATTGTGTTTTGTCACAATTCCCGCACGCAGCCCTGCATCCCTACAGTGCTGGTCTCCCACGTACGCAAAATCCCGCACGCAGCCCTGCGCTGGTCTCCCGCGTACGCAAACTCCCGCACGCAGCACCGCGTCCCTACAGCGTTGGATTCCCGCGTACGCAAACTCCCGCACGCAGCCCCGCGTCCCTACAGCGTTGGACTCCCGCGTATGCCAACTCCCGCACGCAGCCCCGCGTCCCTACAGCGCTGGACTCCCGCGCAACTGAATTCCCGCGCAGGTAATCCCGTGACCTAGTCACGCGCGCAGCGGTACAGTCCCCCGCGCGAATCTGAGCAGCGGATCAGTCCCGCGCGCATTGGAATGGACTGATCCCCGCGCCTCCTGCAGTGATCAGGTTGATATCCAGGTACCGCTCAGAGGAGCTACAATATAGTAGGATCTACACTACTTATGTAAAGCTACCACACAAGCATAGATTATAGTTCAAAAACCTTGAAAATCAATTAAAATTAGTTAGTAACTAATTTTTAGTATTTTTTATTAATTAAATAAAGATCCAGACTCACCACAAAATAAGTTGATCAGAACCTTCAAAGACCACGAAACTACATAAGGAGTGGTCGTAAAAATTATCAAAAATTACATACAGGATCAGCAGAGAATGGAGAATCAATAAAAATCCACGTCTGCTCACTTTGGACCAGTACTTACTGTACAAATTGAGGATCAGTGCAGGATCAGCAAAATGACTAATCTATTGATTAACAGATCCTGCAGCTAAAAAGGAGCTGTTCCTTGACAGATCTAAGGCCAGCATGCTTACAGCACCTTGAGGACGTGCCAATCTTGCCCTGATTGCCCCCCTAGCCTCAGCCCATGGCTAGTACTCCTTCTAGAGGCCCTCAAGCACCCAAAAAAGAATATTTAAACAGGCTCTTTTTGCCCTTCTGTTTCCAATCAGTTATCAGTTATCAGGAATTATTTATTATCAATCAGAAACGGTGTCATTGTTAATCAAGTGCTTATATGAAGATAAGCAAGTGATTTATGACTTAGTCTGTAGTAGTATTATTTACCTTTATTAACCAATCAACCATTGAATTTTAGTCAAGCTATCAACCCCATCTGCTCTGAAACCCTTCCAATTATTCCAGGATATTCGTGGTCAAGTGCTCAGAGTGAGTGTTTCCCTTCCTGTCTAGGCCACTTGTGCTGTTAAGCCCGGCCATTAGTGAAATAAGTCCTTTCTAAGGCACCCATATTTATTCCAAGGTTCTTAAACTGCCTAAGGAGGCCCCTTGAAGAGAGGTTGCTAGTCTGTAAAGATCCCCAGTAGTATAATACTGTGGCCCCTCTTTTTATATTATATTTAAAATATTTATAACCAAACCAAATAAACCTTGCACTTGCTCTTACCATACCATTATTGGAGCTTTAAAGTGTTTATACTTTGGAATATTATTGCTCCAAGTTTTTTTATCACTCTCTGTAGCAAAAGGACTGCAAGGTTCCTGGTATCAGAGAGCTGACACAAAAGTTTGACGTGAAGGCGGCATTTCTTTTTGCTCCCTTTGAGGAAGAGTTATATATTCTGGAGCCAAAGGAAAGCAATCGAGCATCAAAATTCCTGAAATTAAGAAAATCTCTATACGGCTTACGTCAAGCCACTTCTAATTGGTATAAAACACTCACAGGGTGGCTGGAGCAAATTTTTTACATTCAATCAAACGCAGATCCTTGTTTGTACTCTCATTTGACCCGGTTATCTTCTCTATTCTTTCATGTTGATGACTTAATTGTTGCCAGCGATGTTGATTGGCTTGAAGAAGAATTCCTACTTTGATTTCCAAACTCCTCTGCAGATCCACCAGACACCATTCTTGGGATAGAATTCTCTCAGAACAACAATTTGATTGGGCTCAATCAATCCAAGTTGATCTGGAAGGTGCTCAAAGAACTTCATCTGACCAATTGTAGACCTGTCTGAACTCCAATGACTCCGGGAATTCAACTCATTCCAGCCTCTTCTGAAGAACAAACCAAATTTGCCAAGACGGGCCTCAACTTCAGAAAATACATGGGGCTCCTTAACTATCTGTCTGGGCGGACTCGACCAGATATTTCCGCCGTTGCTTCCATTCTCTCCCAGTTCAATCAGAATCCAGGTATCAGTCACTGGAAGGAAGTACTTCACGTATAGAAGTACCTCGCGGGATCATTGTCATTGTCTCTAAATCTGCAGCCAAGTGTTACCAATGATAATGAAGGCTTGACCGTTTACAAAGATTCTACCTGGGCCAATGATCCTCATACACGGAAATCACAAACGGGATACATTTTATTCTGGAAGAAGACTCCTGTTGCTTGGAAAAGTAGGAAACAATCCAACATCACGCTTTCATCCACCAAAGCGGAATTAAATGTGTTGATTGATGGTGCGCAAGAATTGCTGTGGATTCAATCTGTTGTCTGTGACCTTTGGAAGAAACCTACATTATGCTCATCAAACTTCATTGTGGATAACAAAGGCCTTGTAGATAAGCTAAAAAATTTTGGATCCAATTCCAAGAGAGGTACATAGGTATGAAACTGAAATGGTTGCGCAATGAATTTTCCAACAAACAAATTTGCGTCACCCTCACAGATACATCAAGCATGATTGCGGACTGTCTTACTAAGGCATCCACAAAGCAAGCTCTTCATTTACTTACTTCTGGCTGTTTTTGGTGAACTCGCACCAAATTATGGAGGGGTGTTGAATTATTGCCTCTCTTACTTTATGTTTCTTATTTTTTTTCTCATTTTATTTCTAGTTTTAGTTACTTATATTATTCTTTTAGTTATTCTTTTTTTGTGGTCACTCACGGGAGCATCTGGCTGCCATGGGATTGTATTTTGGTGCACATGCATTGTGGTCTTGATTGGTCTGGGGTTCAAATCTTGCTGTTGCACGTCCTGCCCTTCCTCACCAAACTGAACTTTTTCTCATTTATTTCCTTAAAAATAAACTCAAGAACACCTTCAGCAGGTTCTGTATTGGGATTCATTGGACACAAGATAATTCGGTGCGACTGCCATGTTCTCAAGAAGTTTTCCTTGCCATTTATTTCTCACTCTGTATGATTCTCTTCTGAAATCTCCACAGTCTTTTATAATTAGTCCGTCTGGAGAGTCCGCGTAGCCTCACCTCTCAATCTTTCTCCTTCTGGCCTTGGTCCTAGTCATTTATCAAGCTTGGGTATGGATTAACACTGTTTTCATTTGTTATCTATTTCTAACTAACACATGTTTGTAGTTCTGGTTTAAACTCTTTTTCTGTTGAAATCCAACTAGATCTTCAGAATTTCTTCAAATACATAATTAGAACTCACCTGACATCAGGATTTCCGCAGAAATGTCTATTTGAATAATTATTAAACTACTGGGAACATTTACTAAGGATAATTAATTAAGTAATACATAAATGGGACAGATTAGTGTTATTCACACGTCCTAATATCTATTATAAAGTAGAATAATTCCCATACCCTGAGGAATTAGATGCTACCCGTGGTATAGCACCAAGAACACGTGACAGGATACCCCTGGTTACCCTTCTAGCCTTAGTTTCCATCCCTTTGAGCCCCTGTACCCGTCAGAAGGACAATATTGGGACTCCAAAATCTATAAATAAAGAGCTCTTTTGAGGATATTGATGGGCAGAGACCCAGTTATATTTATATCCAGACAACTTGTCAAGGTAATCAAGTACTTATAAGAGATAAGTAAGTGATTTATGGCTAATTCTGATCAATAATATCTGTCCTCAACCTCTTTTTTACCAATTAAAACTTCTGAACAACCTTATGACCCCAGTATACAAGTTTAACCCATCAGTTCACGTCTCAAACAGATACCCAAAGGATTTAATAATATACCAGTGAGTTTTATTATCCTTTCTCTGTTGTGGAAGCTTGGTTACAAGGCCCTGCCACTCCACTGTGTATTTTATATACATATTATCTTTGGGTAAAATATCCTTTCAACTAAAGAGCCCATAGTAACCAGGATTACGTGTATTCATACTGAAATCCCTGAAGAGAGGTGTTAAAAATCCCCAATATAATTGTTTCCCCTCTAAAAAAATATTTAATAATCAATTTATTCATATTGGTTTAAAAAAATAAACCATAACCAAACCACTTAAGCTTGCCATAACCTTAATCCAAATATTATACACATTTTTTCTGCATTTATTAAATAATATATTTTTTATTTATTCTATAACCTCTGGTAGATAATGGATAGAAAGGTTCTTGGCATCCAGGAGGCTGACATATTATCTCTTGAGGAACAGTGTGGTAGACTAAACCTGTCCTATAGCCATCAGACTCACTTTTCTAGTGTAACAACAGCTCAAACCATCAAGATAACCTCAGTAAGGGATTCTAAATCACAAATAACCCATAGTAACTCAGTCAAAGTACCCCTCTATCTCTCATTTATTAGAAGATACAGCCCAAGAAACCTTCAACTGTGGCAAACTCATACCCAACCAGGTGTCACAGCTCTGTGGAAGACATAAGGCATACCTAGTAAACCCTCAAGTACATACCAGTGGAAGCTTAAACTCAACAACAGGACCATACACCAACCCTGTCACTTCACTCAGAATACAGCATACAGACACAGGAGGTAGTGCAGCATGCCAGATCCAGTCACCTCATCCAGCATGCCAGATCCAGTCACCTCATCCAGAATACAGCATAAAGACACAGGAGGCAGTGCAGCATGCCAGATCCAGTCACCTCATCCAGAATACAGTATACAGATCTAGGAGGCAGTGCAACCAGTCCAGATCCAGCCACCTCAGCCAGAATACAGCAATACAGATACAGGAGGCAGTGCAGCATGTCATATCTGGTCACCTGAACCAAACATGTAGCAAATACACATACAAGAGGCTGTGCAGAAGTATACAGGAGCAATATAGGCAGGAGGAAGTCAAACCGGTCTCAAGCAAGAACCAAACAAAAATGCAGCAAATACACATTCAAGAGGCTGTGCAGAAGTATACAGGAGCAATATATGTAGGAGGAAGTGGAAACAGCCTTAACCAGAACCAAAAAAACCAACAGCATTGCACAGCAATACATGTAGGCAGAATCAAGTAGCACTGAATAAACTACCAGTACAGCACAGCAAAATATCTTATCTGAACTACACAGAAATCTATGCCAGGCTGTGCATGCATGAAACCCCTGTACAAGCTTTTCCCAACCAGCAGAAATGCCTCATGTAACTGTACAAGATTTTTCCAACCAGCATAAATGCCTCATGTAACTGTATCTCACTGTTCCTTACCAGAACAGGGAGAACCCTCAGGGGCAGCCTTAAGCACCCCTGGGGGCAGGATTAGTCTATTTAAGGAGGGCCTCTCTGCCCTATCCAAGTTGTATCATCATGCCATCTGGCACATCCCATATCATGCCATCTGGCCTAGTTATAACCCATCCCTACTCACCCCATCAACCCATCTATCTGTGGTACCTCCCCAGGTAAAATATTAGTAGTGAATCAGTTATAAAAGGAAAACAAGAAATCAGAAACCAAGTTATTACCCATCTTTAAAAAATTAAACCACCCATCAGGTGCTTGAATAAGGATTCTTCTGTGACCTAAATATTCAGCACCATATTAAAGAAACCCCACCCATTTTTTAATAAATAACCCTTAAAAAGAAAGAGAGCACAAAAAAAAGAAACTACTAACCTTCCCTCTGCCCAGCCCCATGTGGGTAAACCCATCCTTGGGTCCTCTCCTGAGCCAGCCCTTTGCTAAACCCTTGAACCCTTTAATATTGGGGTATTGGTTAAGATCAAACATATCTGATCAATAAATTAACCAATAGTCCAATACATCTGGTCTATTCTTCAAAAAATCCTACCAATATCACAGTTAATAATTAATCTAGGTCTGATCTGAGACCTATATTAAGTCTCAAAGAAACCAGCCATTAATTTAAATAAATTATTTTGCAGACTTACTTTAGTACTGGAAGGGCAGGCAATTCAAAACCACTCTTAGTATATACTAATACTCCAAAGGAGTAGAAGTAATACTGTATTCCCCTTCAAGGACTGCAAGCAAGCTATTTGCTACTTTATTTATATAATCCCACAGGAGTCTCTAAAATGGAAATATTATTTTATCACAATTAACAGTCAAATCAAAACTGCCTTCAGCCTCAATCAACCAGACAATACAACAATGAAATAATCTCTTAACGCCAAAATTCTCAAGACTTATTTAGAAGCCATTCCCTTACTCACACCCAAAAACTTCTCAATATGGCAGAACCAAGTAGTAACCATGATGGACCTACAGGAGACCCCCCCCGCCAAACTTACAAGGAAAAGAATGGATTCCAATGGAAATCCAATAGAACTCACCCACGTAGAAAATTTAAAAATCCAAACCATATTGACTTCCAAACTTGAAATTAAAGTCCAAGCAAACATCATTAAGCCTGACATCAAAAAGGATGCACATCAGATTTGGAAAGACATAAAAAATTACTTTGCATCTAATCAAGCGTCTCACAGTGCCAGGATTTTGAAGGAATTTCTACAAACTCCTTTTTACATTTCAAATATACCCGGCTTCATCAGGGACAGCAAAACCACCATTTCCAGGCTGCACAAAGTTGGGATTGATCTACCAAAAGATATTATATACCTCATTCTAGAGAAGGTACGCCCTAGAATGGACAAGGCCTTTTGGAAAATCACCCACTCAGATAAAGAGATCATGCTGGATCAGGTTTCAGACCACCTGAAAATGATCCACAACAACAGATTTTTGAAAAAATAAGCTTCATCAGACAGACAAGAGGAAAGCAACAACTAACTCACATTTCTCACCACTAATTTCAAACCATGTGAAAAAAAGTGGCACAATCCAAGAGCAGCTCATCCTGAGGGCTGATGCTGGATGTTGAACCCGCACCTCATACCCTCCTTTCCAAACAAAAAGAAAGCAGGAGCGGAATTTGTCACAGATGGAACATCAATTAGCGCCTTTCACACAAGACTGCTTTTCTCTTCTGACTGCCTTGTAGTGGATTCTGGATCATCAAGAATCATTTTATCTGATATCAAACTGTTCTTGCATTTAGACCAATCACTGAACCAATTAATCTCAATATTTTTGGGAAGGAACACATTGCAATATGATGGAGTTGGATCAATTAATTTGTTGCATGATCAGAATAGGGATATTGTTCTCTCAGACGTCCTTTTTTCTCCAAATTCTACGGCTGACCTGCTATCCCTGAGAAGTCTTGTACTGTATGGTTTCATAGTTGAGTTCAGAAGAAATGATTTTGTAATCCAGAAGGATAACTGGAGAAAAGTAGGCTCCTATGATTGCAACATACCCATACTTCAATTTTCCAAACTGAGTTCTGAGAAAGTTTCACTTCTGAGTAGAGATGAACTACTCCATAAAGCACTTGGACATGCTAGCTATGGGAGAATTTAACAAAAACTGTGGCTACAAGTAAAAAAATCAACAGTTTGTGAATCCTGTGCCATCAGCAAAGTAAGTCAAGTACCGTTCAATTACAAACGTGCACAAGCCAAAAGACCATTTCAAGAACTCCACTGCAAGTTGGTGGGATCCATTCATCCTATGAGCATAAACAGGGATTTGTACTTCTTAACTATGGTGGACAGCTGCACCAGATACTCATGGTCATTTGAATAAAGTTCAAGGGTGATGTGGCGAGTACTCTTCAATTTCTCATAGATGTTGAATCCAAGACATTCAACTATAGCCCTATGATTCTTCAATCAGATCGTGGAACAAGTTCTGGAACCACAACCTTCCAAACTACTGTAGGGATAATAACATTGGGAGGAGATTCTCTGACGCATACTCTCTACAAAAGAAAGGATTAGCAGAACGTTTCAATTGACTCATACAGGAATTTCTGAGAACGGTTTTGTTTGACTACCAACTCAACAAGCCTTTCTGGAACGTTATTATCCGGTAATAAGCCTTAGAACTCAATCAATTACCTTCTCACAAGTCAAAGAAATCTCCATATGAACTCTTTAAAGGAAAGCATTAGACATCAACCACTTTCATCCTCTTGGCAATCCGGTCAGCTAAAATGCGAACAACAGGCCACCCTTCCTCAAACTAGAACTCCAAGGGCTCTTTGGTTGTCTAATTGGCTACAATGAATACATAATCTCCTACAAGATTCTGAAATTGTAAAATAAAGTGGTTGACCCTAAACACATGATGGTATTGGATTTTGAGGCTAATCTCAAGAGGTTTTAATATGATGTGGTGATAGGTGATTAGTTCAATGAATCCCTCTTGGTTGACTCAAAAGAATAAAACAAAGGAAACACAGTTCAATCAATTAATCCTCTCTCCAGGTCTACAACAGTGGAACCAGCTAGTTCAGTCATCCTCACTGAACTGATTACATCCTTTGGACCTCTCAATCATGGGGAAAAAAATCAGGAAGTATTTACTCCAAGATATAACTTGCGTGAGCTGGTTGCATCTGTTAAACCACAAAAGTACTCATACGGTTCTGTTGTTACAAATGCCTCTCTTGACTACTCCAAGGAAAGAGAGTTCAAGCTGAAACAGATTGAATCCCAAGGCGTATGGGAAGATGTGGATTTTGAACCCAAGCGGTATCTTAGAACCATGTGGGTGGAAAATATCAAACCTTCTACAAGTTTTTCTCCTGAAAAGAAGAATTCTTGATTATGCATCATGGACAATCTACAGGCGGCCAGAGTAGATTTTGGCGACACCTTTGCACCAACTGGAAAGTTCACAATGCTCTTACTTCTATTGCTAAATGGTTTGGACCTGAATCTAGAAATTAGACAATTTGACATTAAGGCAGCATACTTTTTTGCCCCTCTTGAAGAAGAAATGTACATACTTAAGCCCAAGGAAAGCAAGCAATTTTTGAGGTTTCTTGGGTTAAAAAAATACCTCTATGGTCTACATCAGGCTCCAGCCAATTGGTACAGAACACTCACTGAATGGTTGGGAGACATCAGCTTTAATCAATCCAACACGGATCCGTGTTTCTACACTCATGAAAACAAATGCTCCTCTGTGTTATTCCATGTAGACAATCTTGTTGTTTGCAGGGAGGTAGATTTGTTTGAAGAAGAGTTCTTACGCAAGTTTCCATGTTCATCAGCGCACAAAACTGACACAATTCTTGGAATGGACTTCAGCAAGGTAAATGATACAATTCTTCTTAGTCAGAAAAAGCTCATTGATTATACATTGAGAGAGCTAGATCTCTCAGACTTTAGGCCGGTACCAACTCCTCTATTTCCAGGTTTTCAGCTGGCTCTGGCCTCTCTGGAAAAACAAGCAGAGTTTTCCAGCCTTGGCGTGAACTTCAGAAAGTATACCGGGATCCTCAAATACCTGTCCTGTAGAACCCGACCTGACATCTCAGCAGAAGCCTCCATTCTCTCTCAATTCAACCAAAAACCGTCAATGCGTCACTGGAAAGAGATGCAACACATCTGGAAGTACCTGGCTGGGACCTCTTCTGTTGCTCTCTCTCTTCATCCAAGAAATGGATCAGACTTACTGACCATATACACAGACTCAACCTGGGCGGATGATCCTCACACCCGCAGGTCTCAGACAGGCTACATTGTGTTTTGGAAGTCTGCTCCAATTGCCTCGAAGAGCATAAAAAAGGGGAACATAACCCTCTCCTCCAGAGAAGCAAAACTGAATGCTCTAACAGATGGGGCACTGGAATCGCTCTGGATACACTCAATTATTGGTGACCTGTGGAAAAGTCCTCCAGAACAACACTCCAAATTCCTGGTTGACAACAAAGGACTAGTAGATAAGATTCATCACTTTGGCTCAAACTCAAAAAAAATATATTGACATGAAAATAAAGTGGCTGTGTGATAATTTGTCCTCTGACAACATTCATGTTGACCTAATTACAATGGACTGCATGGTTGTTGATGCACTCAACAAGGCTACCAACAAAGAAGCACTTGAGATACTTACGTCAAAGTGTCTCAAGGCTGAGTTTCACTGAATTATGGGGGTGTGTTGAAACATCACCATACTCCAGATCTGTTGAACTTATATTCAACCATATCCTCTCATCTCTTCATCTTAGTATTCTATCATCCTTTCTCCTTATTTTCTGTTTTATCTCTTGTTTTATTTCATCCTGTTTTATCTCTTGTTCTACTTACTTCTGTTCATGAAGGTCTCACTTACTCTCACATTCTATTCAAAGGCCAGACCACTCTCAAAAGGGTAGCCCATTATTGCATATGCATCAAACCTGGCTCTCTACATATTTATACTCCCCAGACTCATTGATCCCAAGGATTCTCTCTTTCCGGGCTTTCTATGCTTTCAAATCTCAAATTTGGTCTTGCAATCCAAAACATCAACAGATCAAACAGATTGAGAAATCAGAAAATACTGGAAATCCTAGGGTAGTGAAGATAATTTTGTGCAACTATTCTTGCCTTCATCATGACTGAGACAGACTATTAATTGTATTTTTTAGTCTTTCCCTTGTTGAGTCATTCTCAATCATAGCCTGGGTGGTGGGCCATCTTCATAGTGTTGATAGAAACCCTCTTCTGTGTTGTTTCTGATCTCTTGTAATTTTCCATCAGCTTGGGTATGGTTTCTGTCTCTTATTTCTTCTCAACAGTCATCTCACAATGTTGCATCTATTTGTCCTGACTCCTTTTTTTTTATTTTTCTGGTTTTAAAACATATTATCTCTTGAGGAACAGAAATATAATTTTATAAGCATCAAGTTTCTTTTTTTCAGATTTATAAATCCCTCCAGTCCATTGTGGAAATGATCCCCAGGCTTGATGAGTAGCACCCATGGTTTGACCACCGTTCTGTTTGGAAATACCTCTGTAGTCTGTGGTATTAAGTTTGAAATTGCTGAACATGAAATCATCAGAACCAATCAAAAAGTCGTTGGTTTGTGACCAATCCAACTCTACTCCCAAAAACTTATCAATTCAGTCCTTCTTCCTTCTCTTCTCTTCATTATTCATTGAGCACAGAAAATTCATTTTGGTGGTCTATATCAATCTTGATTTGATTTTGAAAGATTCTAACCTGTTTGACCCTTTACTGATTTCAGCCACCATGGCGCTGAAGAATGGTAAGATGATCAACCAACACTTTGAGATCACTCTTGAATTCCCCCATTTGGGCTCATATGACATGGCTTAATTTTTTGCTTTTTAAACCACATGTATGAATTATCACCCTGTTATTTATAACAGTTGTGTGACCAAAAGCCCGCAAGCTGCTATTCAGATACAACCTGGAAGGAAAAAAAGTGGTTCTTGGAAATCCAGAATTGCCCCAATTGGATGCTTCAAGCTGATCCTTCCAAATCCAACTTTATTCCAGAAGGAGTAGGCTGCTAGATTTCTGAAAAATTTCATCAATCCAAAGCCAATAATCTCCCAAATTTTATTTATTACAATCAGGATTCTTTGGAGTACCATCACCAATCAGAAAACCAAAAACCAACAGCTAAAATTGAAGTTATGAAAGGTCAATACCATTTGGTACAAATACAGCAGTTAGCCATAGCTTTGCAGACCCAATTAGGCAAAAATAAGCAAACTGAATTAGAATTTTAACTTGAACTAATTTAACTAACAGTCAATGATGAATCAGCCAAAAATCAAACCAAAAAGTATAGAGCATATGGGGCAGCCCAAAAAAAATAGTAAGCATGTTGGGAGTCCCAATCCCTTTAAGCCCCTTTTTGAGTTTCCCACATGGTCTATATTCAAGCATGAAAACATTTCATTTCCAGGTCACAAGGCCATCCCCAATGGGGAATGAGTTGGGATAAATTTTGAAGGTAAATGGAGCAGATGGAGGCTTTGGAGAAACCTATAAAGCCCCCTGGGGAGACCATAATAGGCTGGCCCACTTGGGTGGCATTCAATTTCAAATCAAGACAGATATCAGCATTAAAATTGGTAGTTTTGAACTTGAAATTTATTTTCAGATAAAAGGCCTGAAAACCTTGCTTTTTAACTTTTGTATTTGTTCCAAAAAAATGGAACATCACTTGTCATAATTACTAAGAACTAAACTGTCCAAGGAAAAATGGTTTCAAATTCCCAACTTCAACATAGCTATATTGCCAAGAATTTCCCTAGGGAAGTTCATTTCTGACCACTTTTCATCTGAGAGCTACTTAAATAAGGGTTTTGAAATGATTCACAGGTGATAAACATGAAAAGTGTCATCTTTATACTGACAAAAAAGCCCCACTTTCTCCTCCTGTTGTCACCGCCTGTGGCATTGCTGATTATCCAAAAATCTCAACACATCCTTACTATCAAAAAGGTGAGAGAGAAAGGTTAATGGGTGATTGCTGCTAGAGAAAGGAGCTTGATTTTAGCTGTGTTTGTTTCACTACCAACCTTAAAAACACTTTAGAGACTCCTGTGGTATTATTTAAATAAACTAGAAAATTAATTGCTGGCTGTCCTTGAAGGGAAATTTAGTATGACTTCTACTCCTTAAGTGTATTAGTAAATACTTATAGTGGTTTTGAATTTTCCACCCTTCTAGTACTATAGTAATTCTGCACAATAATTTATTTAAATTAATGCCTGGTTTCTTTGAGACTTTTGTACTGGTAGTTTGTTTGGAATCACATGCTACTGGCTGCATAAATTTTTTTGTGGTGCTGTGGTTTTTTGGTACTGCATGGTTTTGGCTGCCTGCATATATTTCTGGGTAACCCTTTGGTACTTGTACTGGTGGTTTGTTTGTTATCACATGCTTTGGAATACATAAATTGCTGTGTGTTGCTGGGTGTTGTTGTTACTGGTGGTTTGTTTGGCATCACATGCTTCTGACTACATACATTTCTGTGTGGTGCTGGGGTTTGTTGGTACTGGTAGTTTGTTGGGCATCACATTCTTCTGACTACATAAATTGCTGTGTGGTTCTGGGGGTTGTTGGTACTGGTATTTTTTGGTTCTGGTTGAGACTGGTGTCACTTCCTACTGCATGCACTGTTCCTGTATACTTCTGCACAGCCTCCTGTATATTATTTGCATTTTTTTTTGGTGAGGTGACAGGATGTCAACTAGCTGCACTGCCTCCTGTATCTGTATTGCTTTATTCTGGCTGAGGTGATAGGGTTGTAAGGTTCTGGTTTTGAGGGTAAGCTGTTACTGGTATTTACTTGAGGGTTTCCAAGTTATGTCTTCATGCCTTCCACAGAGCCGCGAAACCTGGCTAGGTATTAGTTAGCCACAGTTGGAGGTTTGTTGGGCTGTATCTTCTAATCCATGAGAGATAGGGGGGTACTTTGGCTGAGCAAATATGGGTTATTTCTGATGTAGAATCCATTTCTGAGGTTACTTTGAGATTTTGAGATGTTGTTACACTGGAAAAGTGAGCCTGATGAACATAGGACAGGTTTGGACTACCACAACGCCAGTTATGCTGTGAGGATAATTTTGATTGGAAAATTATTTCTTATTATTGGGTTCATTTAAATATTTTAATCATGAACTGATTTACCCAGTGAGGAATTGAGAAAAGCATTAATCAAAAGGGGGGGAGCCTCCATGGGTTTGAAATTAAAATCTTTCAACATGAAATTCAAATCATTCAAGATAATAAAGTTCTGCAATGACAATGATTTAACGTCTTTTAAAAAAAGCTTGGACCCAATTTTTTCCTGATTGAACCCAAGGTATGCATTTAGCATCACAATAAATAATCTAGGAACTTTTTTAAAAGGATTGATGACCTTCTAGATGCCTACTGGACAATTGAAGGAGTATTATATGTTTTACCATTTGATATGATTCTCTTTGAAGACAGGAAAATTCCCCCTTCAGGCCTAAAATTGGTAGAATGAGAGATTCCATCCCAATTCCCCCATTCCAGGAATTCAATTCTCCATTCATCCTTTTTTTTTCTCTGACCCAAGCACAATCTCATCCCCTTTTTTGTTTTTATCAATATGATACTACACATTTTGGTAGTATTAGAAAGGATACCAATATCATTGATCTTGTTCATGATTTCTCATAGTTTTATATTTTTATCAATTTTTTGACACAAATACACAATAAATTTCAAATTGGGAACATCTGGATTATTTTTAAGCAAGAGAAAAAAATAATTGGTGGATCATAAATTGTTGTGATATTGATTCTAATGCTGGAATTTTATGAATGAAAATCAATAGCCTGTAACTATTACTTTGGATTCATTCAAGAGACTTGGAATTCTAGAAATATTTTTGATTTATTTATATTTATACCAAATTGAAATAGTATTAACTAAAGAAATACAATGAAGGAAAAACCAAATTGGATTCCCATGATTTTCCTGTTAAATTAAAGTTGTACCTTCAAACTATAGGGTGCAATAAAAGTGAAATAATTTGTTAAAGTTTCAACTTGTAAAAAATACACTTTATTTTCTTTTAATGAAACTCATTTATCATTTACCAAAAAAAAAAACATTGAAAATAACTGCAGATGAAATTTTAAAAAAAAAACACGTTTTGAAATTTCAAAAATTAATTAATTTTTTCCAGTGACCAGTTAAATTGTTTGGAAATCAAAGTTCATCATAGGGTTAATCAGTCTGAATAAAATTTTCCACAAAAGTGAAACAAGAGTGACTTTTATTTTCAAAAAAGGTGAAAACCAGTTTATTTTAACTTAAATCAAGTTTAAATCCACAATCAACCCTGAATTTGTTATGGTGAATCACAGTATCCATCATTGTCTGTTCATTGTGAAATTGTGATATTTATTTGAGAAAGAATTGTCCATGAATAGTGAATTCATGTCAATGGTCAGGCAGAGACCGCAATTTATAAATTTGGCCCTGGTGCCCTCTTCAGGGGATCACTATGGACCAAATGATACCCTGGGACCATGGGATCCTTATCAATAAACCAAAAGGGGTCACCCTCTAGGGAAGGCTTGGTGTGACCAGGGCTACCAGCAAATGAGCCTTATCAGGGAGAAAATCAATTACTTTTGATTATTTTATCACAAAGTTTCTGCAGTAATTCATGGTTAAAGGTTCTCAGATTTAAGGTGGGGTGATTGATGATTTGCTTCAAGGGGAATAGTGAGAGTGGTTAAATTAATAATAATACTATCATACTGGTTAAATATACCACTTTATTATCTCTGATAAGAACATGATTATGGATGGCAGAATTTCTGGGGTGATGAATAAAATTCACTGGGGTTAAAAAACACAAACAATTACTGTATATATACCTTTTGGGTTGAAAGAAGCCTTCTCAGGGAACAAAGAGAGGGTATTGCTCATGGGCTCAGGAAAGCAGGCTGGCCAGGGCTATTTCAACACAGATTTTTAGTGATTTCACTCAGCTTTACCTTTCTCTGTGGTATTTCTTTGTTAGATTCAGGTCAAAGTCTGTCTTTGTGGTAATTTTTTCTTTTTTTTACATTTTTGACATATTTCCCACTTTTTACCAAATTTATTTGACAAAGATGATAAGAGGTGGGTATTTTTAGATTTTCATTCATCTTTTGATTGTTTTGATAATTTTTGAAAATTTTTAAGCCACTTCTTGGTATTTTTTGTTTTCCATCAAGAATTTATGTGGGTGATTTGGGGACAAATTTTATGTCAGCTCCCTGATATCAGGAACATTGCAGTCCTTTAGCTACAGAGAGGGATAAAAATACTGGAATAATAATATTCCAAACATAAACATTTCAAAACTAAAATGATAAATATGTTAAGAGCTGGTGAAAGTTTTAGTTTGTTTGGTTAAAAAAGTTTTCAATATTTTTTTTAAAGAGCTGCCACAGTATTTAACTCCTGTGGATCTTTACAGACAGACAACCTTTATTCAAGCGGCATCCTCAGGAAGTTTAAGAACCTAAAAATTATAATGGGTGCCTTCTAAGGACTTATCCACCAATATGACCAGGCAAAACAGCACAAATGCCAAGGCAGAAAGGAAAAAACTGACTCTGAGCAATAATTTCACAGAAAAGCCTGACAAGATTCCAAAAAAGGGTTTCAGTCAATTGCTTGACTAAACTTCAATAAATCAGGTGGTTTGGTATTGTGAAATAATAATAATACTGCAGAATAAGTAATAAATTGCCTGCTTATCTCATTATAATCACTTCATTAAAAATTACATGGTGTCTGATTAATAATAATTAATTCCTCGTAAACTCATTTGGAACAATAGGTCCAAAGAATTCATTATAAATACATTTTAGTGTGATAAAGAGCTTCTCAGGGGACTTAGAAACAGTTCTTCTCATGGGATTTGCAGGTCCACTTTTTTCTTTCAATGAGATGATCTCAGATATTCTGGATTTCTGTATTATTTGAGCCAAATGATCTTTTAATCTGTTTATTTAATTTTTTTTATTATGCACTTAACCTTGATTTTTACTATTAATATTGAACTAAATTGGTGAGATGTGGATATTTATTGATTTTAAATCATCTACTGATCACCTAGGTAATTTCTAATCATTTATACATGTTAAAATATGTATGCACTTACGCATGTGCTACGTATGAGTGTAATCCAAATTTTATGCACATGTGGGCCTCTGGGGCCCATTGGAAACACACACAGATCACATGTGCCTGTGTGGATGTCACAGAGTTGGGGAAACTGGCCTAAAAACGCGTGAAACTGGCCTCAAAACGCGTGAAACTGGCCTATTGGTACATGGGCCCTAACAGCCCCAGTGGGGTATATGGGCAAATAAAGACAGATGGGCTTGTATGGGATAATTGGGCCCAAGGTTTATTTTGGACAAACTTGGCCAGACTGGCTGGCCGTCAAAGTGTGTTAAACTCAATTTTTGGGCTTTGGGGGGCCCATTAGGGGCCGCTCCCCGTGTCACAGACCATTTGGGGCTGCTGCCTGTGTCACGGCCTGCTCAGGGCTGCTGGTTTTGCTTAAGGCCTGTTTATGGGGCCCAACTGGGGCCGTTTTAGGGCGCAGAGGGACTCATAATGGAGTCCCCCCATCCTGGTTGCGGCTTTTGAGCCAGGTGGCAGCCCCAGGGCTGGGGCCAACGATCCCAGCTCCTTCCCCTCCCCTTGCTAGCCATTGTGAGGAGGAGGAGAAAGGGCTGGCTGGGTTGAACCAGCCAGCGACCGGTTGCAAGGGGAAACCGGTCAGGGTGGGGGAGACCTGATCACCCCCCCACCCAATGTGGTTGCTTGGCTGGTCCTAGAAAGGCGACCGGCAGTGGAGGGGAATTGACCACCCCCCCCCCCCCCACCATTGAATGGGCGCTCTCTCCCCCCCCTTTACCAAGGGGGAGGAGCAATGGGCTTGAGGGGATTTGACCACCCCCCATCCCGCCCACCATGACAAAAACCTGGGGGTATTGACCTCCAGGGCCCCTGGTAGGGGGATTTGATGGCCCCCTCCAGTGATTTGAGTGAAAGAGGGGAGGGGCGGCATGTACGCCGGTTACACCCCTCCATGATTGTCTGAGAGTGCACCCAGGTGTGTCCTGGGTCCCACCTGGCCATTTTTGTGGCCAGGGGCTGGTTGCATGAGGCAACAAGCCAGTATGTGAGGTAACAGGCTGGTTTTAACAGACAACCGGCCAGGGGTTTGAACAGCTAAGGGGATGGTTCAGCCCCATTAAAGTGGAAACACCACAAATGACGGGAATAGGCTGGTTGTAGGGGTACAGGGACTGATGCCATGCAGTCTGATGTAGCCCAAACCAAGTAAAAAGGCCTGTAGAGCCTGTAGAGCTCCTTTGGAGCGGAAAATTTGCCTTTTGGCTTGTTTTATCATGGGCTCACAAGAGGTAAATAATTTTTACTTAAGGAGCTTTTCTACCTGCGGTTTTCCATCATCCATTCATCATCCAATTGAATTTATCACTGATATAATCCAAAATATTGCCCCATTGTGAGGTCCAATTAGAAATTATTGACAAAAGATGTCCAGCATTTATTCTGCTTTAAATACTGCTCATTTGCCTAAGCTAGTTTCTTGCCATAATTATAACACTACAGCCACTACTTTTAGTGTGTGATGGCCTTCAAAGATTAGAATTTGTTTCTGTTGTGTTAATCCTTAATATTTTTTTAATCTAAAATACTTTAAAACTAATTATTTAATATTTTTATTTATATTTTAAGGTTTTTAGACCATTCTTCATACATATGTTATACTATTACATATACTAGGCAATTCTTACTAGGTTTTATCTCTTGTCAGTGGTAACTGTGGTCAGGTTTGTCACAATGGATCCTAATGCCGGGATAAGTCCATTCAACTGCGCGCGGGGTAGGATTTGCTGCATTTGTTGCAAGATTAGCTGTGCACAGGAATTTTGGAATAATGCTGGCAATTTTTGCAGGCGTGCAGAAATGTGCTGTTGTACTGGTATTCAAGAGCTTTTGAGTGTGAATTTGCGCATATTTTTAATTCTCACTTTGGCATTTTTTAGCGTAAATTTGCACGCTCTTGAGTAAGAATTTGTGCGCTTTTGAGCCAGGATTTTCAACCCTTGGTGCGGGAATTTGCGCACTTTTGTGCAATAATTTGTTCCCCTTTCATGCAGGATTCTTATTTTGTGGAAGGGAAACCAAATCTGCAATAATATTTATGAATTTACTACTCCTTCTGTTTTTAATCAATGAATGATTTATTATTTCTTATTTTTGTTTATTTTGTTCAACTGTGACAGGACAGGTTGCTCTGTAAATAGTAGCAAGCTGATACTTTATTATTGTTTTGCTTAATTAGTCTGCTATAAATTTTGATTATATATTTTTTTATATGACTTTCAGAAGTATCAAGCTGTCCTCTATCTGTCAGTCACAATATTACATATGCATAATTCATTCATATTGCCTGTTGCTATTGCATGCTGTACCTTTTAAATGCAAGTTTATTTTTACAGACTTGATGCGTACAGGCATTATAGCTGAGGGAAGAAATTGGAGATAGGGTGCGGACAGCAGACAGGTGCATATTCAATGCAGGTTTCCTGGTAGGTGTCTGTGTTATTACAGATCTGGTCCAGGCGGCTGGCATTGTGTGGATGCGGGCTGGGCGCATGAATTCTAGAAAAACACAAATCTTCCAGCAACTCCTAAAATATACACAACACTTATGAATTTTATTGGTGAAACCTATACCAGAAAATGCACATGAGACATTAAAATTTCCAAAAAATTCACTGTAGTGGTTTTGTGATTTTTGGGCCATTTATTATTATTATATTTATAATATGAAGGAGTAGGAAGTCAATGGTGGGTTCAATGAGGGATCCTACTTATTCTTGGGCGGGGAATCCAAATCTCTAATGATATTGATGGATTTTCTAGTCCTTTCTTAATTTTATGAAGGTTTATTTTAATTTTATTTATTCTGATACTTTTGACGAGTTGCTCTGTACAATTAGCAAGCTGACAGGGAATGGGGGAGTACTCTTGAATAAATTCAATATAAGTTTTCTGAGTTGAATCTTCAATGATCTTGATGAATTTGGAACAATCTTCACTAAAATTTATGGGTGAATTATGCATTATAATAAGTGAATTCCTGGGGAATTTCTTATAGAGTTGGCGGAGGAAATTTTCCATTTTCAAGGAGAAAGTGCCTCCATTTTTTTTACTATCTCTATTGAAAAACTTGAAATATATCATGCCCAATCTAGCCAGGGCTCCAAAAAGGTGGATCATTCTGCCCCTGAAATTTTTAGCAAGGGTGGAAGCCTGACCCTAAGACATAGACAAATAAAAAGTGAAAAAAGGAAGAGGCCAGTGTTTGTTTAACTAATGGGGTAAATTTGATAATTAAAAAAAAAAACTGAATACCCATGAGTGAGCTTAGTATGTTAATTTAACCCAAACCCATAAATTCTTATAATAATCCGACCTACATCAGTTACACAATAAGGAAAAATAATTTTGCTGTTGTAGGGAGGCTAACTTGTTCCACTTTCAAGACAGTGGAATCTGTTGAGTAATTGAATGATTATTCAATTTGTATTGACCAAAGAGGGCTAAGCCAATGCATCATCAGTATAGAAACAGCAAATGGAAGGAAAGACCTGAAGAAAGAAAAAGATAAATAAAACAAAAGTCAAGCAGGGAACAGCTAGGACATACGGTGGTTGAGTAGGCTGGATCAGAAACTATGAGAATATTGAGGAACAAAACAAGGATGACTTTGAAAAGGAGAATATCAATAGTTAGATCAGACATTTATAGAGTATTTGGCAATAGATGATGGTCTTACCAGTCAGAGAATGATGAACATTGAGTTGAAGAGAGTAAGATTTAAGTTTAGAAGGAGAAAACAAAAATAAATAAAAAGATAAAGAAAGAAAAGAAAAGAAGAGAAATAAGAAGAGATTTTATCTGATAATGAGTAGTTGTGTTGAGAGTCAAGATGTGACTTGAGTTAGGTTGAGGTAGTTGTTGGTTCAGAGATCCTCTGGAGTTGCCGGAAGGTACTTGATTGAGAGAGATATAAAGGAAAGAGAAGAACAGGGAGCATAGTTGTGAAAGACAGAGATAGGTTTGTGACAGTGATAAGGTCCATGCCTATGTGGATGTGACAATAAAGACTAGCATGACCACAAGAATATGGAGGCAGAATTATTGAACCTGTGACTTGTAAGACTGAAGTTGAAGCCTTAAAGGAAGGGTCTATTAGCTGAAGAAGAGTAGAGAGAGAAGAAAGGGGAAGCGCTTTTGTAATTCCATCAGCTTTCATGTTTGTTGCTGGAACTAGTTTGATGACTAGATTTCCAAGATTGAGTTCTTTGCAAAGAGCTTTGGTTTTGATATCAATGTGGCAAGTTTTGGATTTAAAACCAAACTTCTTGAGTTTATTTTCTAGAACCTTATTGTCTATATAATGAAGACTGGGTGTAACATTCTTTTTCCAGAGTTCAGCCACTAAATTTTGCATCCAAATGGTTTCTAAAAAGGAGTTGGCTAGAGGTTTAAGTTCTGCTTCAGTAGTAGAATGAGTTAAATTGTGCTGTCTGTAACTACTCCAAGAAATGAGGGAATTGAAGAGGAGAGTGTCACAAGGGATGCTGACATGCAAGCAGGGCTTGGCACAGAGGGGTCTCTACCCACAGTAGGCTTGGGGGCAAGGTTACTGAAGGAGGCTAACAGGAGCAGAGGAGGATTGGGTTGAATGGTGCTGAATGACACTTTCTGGGAAAGATCTCCTATTAAGAAGTAGTAAACTGATTTCTTGGGGGAAGCATCAGGAAGAGGAAAGAGGAGGCTTATTAAATAGACAAGAGGTTGGAACTACAACAGAGGTACAAGTGATTGGGGCTCAGACTACACAAATGATGTCATGGGAACAGTCTAAGTAACAGAGAGGGCTGATCAGGGATGCTACCGCATTAGGTTAGGCTGCTTCTACATTGGGACAAGGTTCCAGGTCTGAGCTGTCTAAGTTGGGAGAGTACAGTTGAAGGATGTACAGTGTACATGGGATTCATGACACTATGTACTAAGTAGAGAGAGTATGTAATGCAATCTGCAGGAGGATGTACATAAAGATTCCCAAAGGATAAACCACACAGAGGAGGTATGGTTTAGAGAGAGAGATAACCCAAGGAGGTATGGGTTAGACAGAGAGGTAACCCAAAGAGGTATGGGTTAGACAGAGAGGTAGAGTAGAGCCTGGGAGATTGAGTATGTGCAAGCCTATGGAGTCTATCTGTGTATAGTATGAGGTTAGACTTTATGTAGATATGTACTGCATGAAGATCCTGAGGTATATAGTTACTGGAGACATATTGATATAAGTCCCCTGAGCCCTGAGGTTGAAGTTCCTAAGAAAGTAGATCAGGCCTGAGGGTAAGACTGAGGTTAGACTGAGTTTGGTGTCAGTATGAAAGAGAGAAAGATGACCAGATTTGGAACGCCTTGTTTCCAAATTGTCACTCCAAGAGGCGTTGCTGTAAAATTTGATTTTAGTGCTAGATTTATTGATTTCTAAGGTTAGTTTCAGATTTTTTGTAGCATTTAGATATTTCCAGAATCTCTTGACTTCCCTACAATGGCTAATACCTGGATTTTCACAGAATTGGGAAAGACTTGAAACTGAAAAGCTCAGGTTGGGAAGAGTGAGACACACAATGTAGTTGATGGGGAAGACGGCAGACCTATAGTTTATATTGAGAGACTTGAATTATTCACGATCTTCATCAGAGGTTGGCGTCAAATTGAGGTTGGCTGAGAGGGGGGGTAAAGTACGGTTTACAGTCTGTCATCTTTGATTCTTCCAATCCATGTTCAATATTTCTAGGTTGAGATAGAAGTATTTTGTTGCCAATTTGCTCGTATTTCATGCCCAAAATTTTATTCGGATTGTGATGAATGGAATTAGAAAATCTTTGGAGAAATTTTCTCTGAAAATTGTTCCCCAGGCCAATGAGTATAATTTTGTTGACATGACAGAAAAGAACTGACTTTGAGTCAGGGTGAATATACCAGCAAGGATCAGATGTAGATTTGTGGAATCCCTGATTTGTATCCAAAAAGTAAGAGTGTGAAACCAATTTGCAGGAGCTTGTTTTCACCCGTAGAGGTATTTTTGCAAGATAAGAAACTCCTATTTTCTTTTTGAGCCTTTGGGTCTTTGAATTATAACTTTATCAAACAGAGGAGCATGAAGAAAAGCCCTTTTCATGTCAAATTGAGTAATAGGATGAGAGTGAAAGAGACCAAATAAGAAAGCTATTTGCAAGGATGCTGCTTTACCAGTTGGCGAAAATGTGTCTTGATAATCCAATCCATAAATTTGATTGAATCCTTGGACACAAAGTCAACTTTTGTAGATAAGAGGGTCTCTGTGACAGTTGTCTTTGAGATGATACACCCAGGTAGTGTTCAGGGACTTTTCGGTTCTGTACCATTATAATCTTCCCACACCTTGGGTGTTTCAATCCCATTGAGTTTGTTTTCCATAGAGGTTTCCGACTTGAGAGCATTGGCGCACTTCTTGGCCTGTTTGAAGGTTTTTGGTACGTAGTAGTGATGGTATACGTACCTTTGAGGAGGTTTTAAAGCAGATTGATCTTGGAGAGAGTAACTTGGAATGAGTTCATGTGTCAAATCTTCAGAGATGTCTGACTTGGTATTGGTTGAACGGCTGTTTTGAGTTTTGTTTGTAAGATTAGGAGGAGAATTATAAGGATTAAATGTAATGGAGGAAAATGATTTTTTTAGATGGTGAGTCAGGTTTGTTCGCGGAAGCAGTAGAGTTTAAAGAAGGAAATGGTAAATCATCTTTGTTTTGGATCTGTAAGGATTCTTCTATTGGATTTGAGTCTAGGGAATTCTTTGATGAGGAGTCAATTTTCAGTATTTTGACATGCTTTGTGGAAACAATGGAATTTTTAGGTCTCATTATTTGATATGACAAAAAAATTGGGGTTATAGCCCACAAGGGTACCCAGAATTCCTCAATCATTAAATTTTTTGCCGCAATTAATCTCATTGTCAAGATATACTACCTTAGACCCTATAGGTTGGAAATAGCTGATAGGAAGACTTTTGCCAACAAAGGATTGATAGGGAGAGGGAGAGTTAGGAGTTTGTGGGATGTGATTCAAGGCAAGACATGCTGACTTGGCGACTTCAGCCCATAGATTGAGAGGAAGTTTGGAGCTTTGAAGGATAGCTCCAATGGATTAGGTGAGTTTAATGTTATCTCTCTTGACCTTTCTTTTGTGTTATGGTGATATGGTTCTGAAATCAAGTGCTGAATAGAGTTAGTTTTAATAAAATCTTTAAGTTTGGTAGAAGAGAATTCTTCGCCTCCATCAGTGCAGACAGTAGCAGGAAAACAATTTTGTTTTTGTTTTTTGTGATGTAAAATTGTTTTGAGTTGTTGGCATGCATTGGATTTGTGTTGGAGAGGTATTGCAGAAATGTAACCAGAAAAGTTGTCAAGAATTGACATGATATAATTCATATCATTCCTGGAAGAATGAGTGATTGGGCCTATCAAATCAATGTGAAGTTGTTCAAAAGGTTTGGAAGATGTGGTCAAGGTATTTTTGAAAGAGGTTTTGGAAATCTTAGAAAATATGCAGTCTTTGCATTGAAAGTCTAAAATGGTTTTGGATGAAAGTGAAGGAAAAATATTTTTGAGACAGTACCGCCTTGAATGTCCAAAAAATTTGTGAAGGTTATTAATGTTGTTGAGATTCAAATTTTTAAGAGCAATGTGAAAAATTTGTTATTATTTCCAACAGAAGAAAGAGAATTAAGAATAAACAAGTTCTCTTGAATGAATCCAGAGAAAGTCAGTTGCAAATTAGTAGAAAGAAAGAATTGATTTTGAGAACAGGTAAGAGAGCAGTTTTTCTCTGTGATTATTTCTCTGGGACTCATGAGGTTCACCACAAAATCAGGGAAAAAAAGACAATTGGAGAGAGACACGACCAAATTCTTCAAACAAATTTTGACTGTCCCTGTACCCTTGATCAGGAGTTTTGCACCTTCCTTTCCTGTGTTGATGAATTCTTCACCTGGGTATTCCTCAAGATTAAAAAAGAAATTAGGGGAGTAGAACATGGGGCAAGAAGCGCCATAGTCAAGGATGATTTGATTCAGAGGAGTGATTTCCTTGATCCAAGTCACCATGAAAAAAAGGCTGCACCTGCCGGCAGGTGTAGCACCTGAAACTTGTTTTGACTTGGTTTTGACTCTGAGAAAACTCTGTTTCTAACTTGATTTTGAACATGAGAAAAGTTGTTTTTATCAGTTCTGGAGGATTTCTAGTAAATCTAGTGCATGCATGGAATACAGAAGATTTTGAATTATGGGGAAATTCAATTTTATGTAAAGTGATAGAGGAGTGAAGCAGTGTGGTTTCACAACTGAAACATATAAGTTACTACCTGGGTTGGATAAGTCAAGATTTTGATGCTTTTTTTCTTTCTATTTCCTATTAGATCATTAAAAGAGGTTTGAGGGTCCTTTTTTTTTGTTACTTTGGGTTTGAAAAAATTGTATTTTTTGAAAGGATTAAATTCAGTTTATAATATCTTCTTTTTATTCTTTTTAAATGTAATAAATCTCAATTTGATGTAGGATATTGAAATTTCAATCTAAATTTTAACTGAAGATTCAAAAATCTACTCAGACATGTTGGAAATATTGTACCACACAGATATTTAGTTCAGCTACACATTTCAAATAAATCAATTTGAAATTGAAATAATTGAGGATTTTCACATTTTATTTTACAAACTAAATGAATTTACAAAAAGAAAACCATTGCCTTGAATGATTTTATTTCTCTAATATCTTTTTGCAGAAAAATTGTTTTAAATATTTCTTATAATATTGGAAGCTCCAAAGAATTAATCTAGTGATATTGATTTTTTTTATTTAGCAGGAATTAATTAATAAATAAAAATTTTCTAAAATTTAGAGCTTTTGATATTGTTTTCTGGGTGACAACAGAGGAAATATAGAACTACTTGGAATTAAATTTATTCAAACCAATGTGGGGTTTCAAGTGATTTTGCTAATCTTGCTAGTTTATCCTCTACTGGCTTCATCTCCAAAACCAATTTCTCGGTCCAATTTAATGTGGAAAGAAATAGAGTGCAGTAACAGTTAGAAGGGAGGGATTCACATGGTTTCATCTGATAATTTGGGACTATTTCATCATAAGTTCTTCCATATTCTACTTGTTTTTTAGCTTGAAGTTCACCTTTCATCTCAGATAAATAGTTGAGAGTGTTTTTATCAAGATTATGAAGAAATTGTGAATAAATTTTGCTTCTCCAATACACTTGGACAGAGTGATATTTCCCCTCATTGTCTTCTTCTGTATCTGAGCAGCATTCCTTACTAGGGTGAAGGCATTTTGCCAAATCCTTTCCCATATGGCCCTCTGCAGTAGCCAAGCGGTTTCTGTATATCTTGCAGATTCAAGACCCAAATTTTAGCTAAGAGGATTTAGAAAATGGAGAGAAATCTTAATCTTACTCTGTGTTTAACTCTAGACCTAGGCTTCTTCTTATGTGTCCTAGGCTTCATATAATTATCCTTCTGCCCACGTAGCCAACGTTCCATTAGGCCAAAGAGTATTTCCTTCTTGCAAAACTCAATATCAAGTGGATAATTTGTAAATGCATGATTGTCCTTAGCATTTAACCAAAGTTTTATTATCACTTCTGACAATATTTGGTCCCACTTTGTTGAATTATGATGGTCCCATTTGAAAGTTGGAACATGTATGCCATAGCTTTCTAATTCTTTCTGGAATTGCTCTTTGAAATTTCCAGGAATGCTCTTATTCCCTCCATAGAGGTTTTCATTGGTTTTTTCCATGTTGAAAAAGTTGTTGTTTGGGTCAATTGTATTGATGCTTTTTGAGTTTAAAACTTGTACTTGATCTTCAGTTGGTGGGGGCGGAACCCTGTCTTGTTGAGATTTCATGTTTAAAATGGTCTTTACATAGTCACGTAGGCATAGAATTATGGGGTCATTGGAATTTGGCAAATGTTCTGCTACTTCCTTGTTTAATGTGCAAGTTTGAATGGATTTTGAACTATGAGGAGGTCTGCAATCCATGTTATAATATAGGGAAGTCTTCAACTAAAACTTGAAAAGGTTGTGGGGCTATTTTAATTGTAAATTTTATGGAGGGAGAGAATTTGCAGGCAATTGAATCTGAAGTTATTGGCTATTGAATATGATGAATTTTGAGAGATTATAAAGGGTTCATGCACAAATTGAATATCTCAAATTGGATATGCATCTACTCTATAATTCTTTTCAAGCATGTGAGCCAAATTCTACATTGTGCAATGAAAAAAAAAATATTGTCAGAAGGAAGAAATGTTTGGGAACTACAACTTGGATTTATAAAAATGACCATATTTTTTATTCATGTTTTGCTTTACCATGGATCTTGATTGAGATGATTATTTTTTATAATTTGAAATGATTTCAGGAATAATAATCATTCAGTTCCCTTAACAGGGGAAAAGAATTAATCCAAAATAGATTGAGACTTATGATTAAGTTTTACAGTTGAAATAATTTGATATATTTTACAATGAAATTCAAAAGCTTGCTGTTGCAAACCAAGTGTTTCCCTGGTACACTTATTTAAAATCAAGAAGAAACCTATTATTAAAAATAGAAATTTGCTCAAATTACTGGGATGAGCACTTAAGTTGTTGCAAATTTCACCTCCATTTTTTAAATCCACGGTATGATAAAAAGGATCAATTTTACCCAGATTAGTATTGAAATTGATGAAATGCTTTTATCATTTTTTACATGGGGAGTCAAATTTCAATTGTGAGTTGGTATGAAAATGCTTGAAAAAAAAATGCTTCCTCTAATGCAATTCAGAGGTGCAATTTTGATCCAACTTGCAGTAAAATCTGATTGTGAATCTGTTTTGATATCTGCTACAGGTAAAGAAAATATTAAAAGTTTTCTTAATAACTGAATATTTCTGGTTTTCAATGCAAATTTACAAGGATTCATCGGAAATTTTGAGTGCTTAAATTCTCCCTAATTGAAAAGAGGTCCAAGGTAATATTCTTAAATCAAAAATGGTATGAAACTTCATTTCTTGATCATTTACCACATTCTAGATAAAATGTTTGCAATTGAAAGTAGATAGAATTTAATTTTTTGATAAAAATCATGCTCTTACTTCCTTTAATGTATTGAAAACATTTCATCTTATTTGGTTAAACATGACTTTGGAAGATTAAACTGAAATCTCTTGAGACGTATCAAACCTGACTGCATAAATAAAAACAAATCTTACCACCTTTCCACTTGTGTTTACCTTCATGGGTGGGTTTGAGTTCATGAGAGGACAATATTTCACCAAAAGAGTTCAAGTTCCTTGCAACGCACATCAAGCTTTATTTTTTGACTTTTATTTTCAACTTTTATTTTTTTTAAGCCAAATATGATTGAATTTATTTACAAAGGGAGCTGCTTATGAAAAATTGGTTCTTTCATTTAAAGTCATAGTGAATTTTTCAAGATTCTTTTGAGATAAAAATCAGGTGATCTCATCCAAAAATACTTTGATTTGATACCTTTGAGGTAGCAAACCCCATTCATTGGAAAAATCCATGGATTTTCATAGGATGGAATAATTCATTTTATAAGGAAACCAACGGACAATAAATCTGATTGGATTTTGCCACATATCAAAACATGCATTGGACTTGAACATTTAAAGATTATCAAAAGGTCAGACACTCCATAGTTGACAAACTTCCATGTATTATTGATTTTTTCATGAAACAAAGATGAGGTTTTCTTTCCTCATTGCATAAAAAGGCTTTTTCTAGCATTGAATTTGAGATAAGGCACTTATTATTCACTTTTCTTGTCAACCATTGTGTTATAATTGAAAAGAGGTGGAATTTTCTTGAGAGATCAAGTAGAGAATCCAATAATTGTGAAAATTACTGGTAATAATTGATGAGAAAAATCTAAAAGTCAATAGGAATTGAACTTCTATTGACCCATAATGGAACAGCTGTAAAAGAAATAGAAATTAATGATAAATCTGATATTATTTTTGAAGCATAAGTACTTACAACTTCCAAGGAATTCAGGCCTCTCCATCCAAAGGTGTCAGAAATTTGGTATTAATTTTTCTGGAATATTCAATTCTAAGGCTTCCCTGTCAATTATTCTTTGAATTCTGCAAACCCAAACTCTTTCATTCTGCTCTTAATGCATCCAGATTTCACTTGGTGCCCAAATTTCAGGACATGGCTCAATTTTTTCCTTGAGCTCATGATCAATATGTTGATTTGTTTGTTCCAACCATTCTTTGTGTTCATTGGATAATAGAACCATTTTCTTTGCTTGAGTTTTCAGAGGTATTGGGAGCAAATGGTGGATTGGATATGTGTTTTTTGTGAGTTATGAGTTGGTTTGATAAGTTGGGTACAAATAAATTTTGGTTTGATATTTATAGGAAATGAAAAGGAAGTATACTATTGCATGACTCCAAATTGAATATTGCATATATAAAAAACCTATGCATAGATTGTATGGAGATCTTCATTGGTTCTTAGCATTATATGCATTAAATACAGTAATTGAATAGTATTACATACTGTATTACTTTGGTAATGATTTGATGGATTTAAGAAATTCCTGTGGCATTTTGAAGCAGAAATCTTGAATATTATTGGATCTATGGGTTTGGAGATGATATTAAAATTGGAATGAAGTTTCCTTGGTTGATTCATTTCTTAATAAATGAATGATTGGTGGATAAATGAAGGTATTGTGAATCACTTATTTTGATAACCAAACAAAATTCACAGTTAAAAATAAAATTAGGAAGGAGAGACATTTGCATTGATTTGGATATATTTATTTATTTGATTAATATTATATAAACTCAAACCAGCCATGGTATGATCCTTTGCTTTGTTTTATTTCCTTTAAGAAACCAATCATAATATTGAACAGCAGTTTTTGGAGATATCCAGTAATTTTTAAGAAGGGTGCCGTGCTTACTTTCTTTGAGTTGCATTCCATCAACTTTATATGATTGTTTGAGAAACACACAGCATGAATGCTTTTGGAGCAAACCAAACATAATATTTTAATATGGAAGGCCCAAAATATTGGATCAATTCAATGTTCCATTGATGGTGTTTTTAATATGCAACATAATGAAATTCTTCATTGAGTTGTTTTTGACTCTCATAAAATCAAAATATCAAATTAATTTGTAAACAAAAACTCAGCCATTCTTGATTTAAAGAAAAATTTTAAAGACTTTTTCACAATTTTTATGCTTTGCAGCAGATGATGGAAAGAATTATGTAATGATCAAATAATCTCAATATTTTCCAAAAATGTAGCATTTGGTTTGAAATTAAAGGCCTACACTTAATCTTTTTTCAATTTAAAATCAGAAACTTAGTCAATAAGTTTCAAGGGCAGTATGATCATGAAGCATTCAATCATCCAAAAGAACCATGTTTCCAAGTAAAGAATTTCATTATCCCAAGATCAGAAAAAAAAATGAAAACAAGAATTATCCATTCGGAAAAACTAACATTCTAATTTCCTAAAAAGTCAATTGAATTAACTGTGGGAAGCTTGAGGTTCTGAGGTAACTTCAACTAAATTAGAAGAGGTAGTTTTTTCAACAGCCCAGACAGTATTAAAGTGGCTACCCATATCATAGTCAGTAACCAGCAAAATATCCTCCAGAAGGACCTCAGCCAATTTTTCATAAGAAAATCTTTCAGTAAAAATTCTAATTAAATCTCTCCAGTTTATTTTTTTGTCTTTACTAAAGCCCATATCACACAGGGCAGTAAGAATATATGCCCTTTTTTTACCAAGTTGGCCCCAGAGTGGATCAGCAGGCAATCCAGCCTTAAACCTTGACTCAAGCACAAGACTGCCAAATTCAAGGAGCATGCCAGACTTCCACTTGGGCATGAATTGTTGATTTCCTGGACATACCCATATAGCAGCAGGAACAAAAACTAACATGTGTGAAACACATGCTAGAGAATTGGTTTCCCATTGATTCTTCTTCTCTTCCTAGTCCTTTGACATAAAAGGCTGCTGATTATCTTCTTTTTCATCAAGCCGTAAGTTGATGAGCCCAGTGACTAGGGAGACAACATATTCAAAAACAGTATTAAGGCCACCTCTTCTAGCATTCATCTTGGCTTCCTGGTTAGCACCTGACCTCTTTTTTTGAGCAAAGGTGGAAACATTGATTAAAGCTGCTTTCAGGTTGGCAAAGTAACTTTGTGCTTTGAGTAAAGCTTCATCTGAAGTCCCCTCAATACCTTCCATCGAGAAGAGGACATTTTGTGATATTTTGTGTGAGACTACACCTATGATGTCATTCAAGGTGTGCTTCAGTTTCATGTATGCCCCACATATTGGCTCTCTGGTATAAGTTAGGATCTCAGAGAGGGGATGCATATTGAGCTGCACTGCCTTCTTGGAATGAGAGAGGGAGTTTGTGTTTAGGAAGGTGCTTCCAAAAAAGACATCATCATCTTTTCCCAGCAAAATCTTTTCTGATAAACCAAAAAGTAAGAATCAGTTTATTTTCATAGGAGTGGAAGACAGCATCATGAAAATTTACCCTCTTTGCACCATGTCAAACAGAGATCTAATGATTTTAATATTGTTGATGAGCTGGGGGGTTTGACAGGATCCTTTGGCCAAGAAGGTTAAGGTTATTGGTAATTAGAAACTGGGTACTGCTGATAATTTTGGAATAGGTCAACGGTGTTGCATTGTCTTTTAATTCTTCCCATTATGACAACCTCAACAGGTCTTCCTTAGTCAAGCCAACAAAAAGTTCTAGACAATGCAATAGAATTAGCTGCCATGATTTTCATTTCATCACATAATAATTCCACTAACCAGGCTGATTTGAGCCAGGATTTGATGTTAGCCCAATGATTTGGGACTGGGTTTCAGTTTGGCTACTAGCCTGGCCTCCAGGCTGAGATGACTGGGTAAATGAAGGGTTCTCAATCCTTGGCCTCAAAGTTCTCTGTTCCATATCCCTAGTAATGAGTCTGGCATCAGATGCATTCCGTTTTTAGAGTGTTGAAGATGGGCCACTCTGATTCAGAAAGGGAAGATTAATTTGGAAGTAAATTTTGGGTTGATCATCCAGCATAGCCTTGAAAATAGGAAACTGACCGGCTCAGGGGATGTTGGGACTAGGATGGATGCAGGTGTGGGACTCCTGGGTGATGGTTCAATAACAATGAGTTCCGGTTTCTCTGGTTGGCCATCACTTGAGCAAGTGAATTCCATGTCGGAATCAGAGGAGTCAGAGGATGCTTGAGAGCTAGAGGGTTGCCTTGATTGGGATTGTCTAGCTGCTTGTTGAGCAGCTTGGGAAACCAGCCGGGCAGATGCCCTGGTTCCTGGAGCAATCTGCGGTCCTTCAGCTGGTGTTTCTGGGTGCAGCGCTGGTGTATTGTCAGAGGCCTGGACAGGGGCATTATCAAGGGAAATAACCCCAGCTTCCTGAACTGGATCCTCCACAGGCACAGCCTCAGTTTATGTTTCAGGTTCACCTGGAGATATGGGAATGTATCAGATTTGAATATTTGGATAATTGTTGATGAACACTTTGTTGCATCAAATGATTGTCTTGATTCACTGGTTTGGTTGGCTGGGAGCTCTGCTGGAACCACTTTAAGCTGAGGGGCAGGATGATCTTGTGAAGTTTGTGTTTCATCATTCACTAATGGTATGTTGTGATTTGATTGGAAAGTCAAACTATAAGCTATTGTTTGCTGTTGTTGTTCTTCAGTTGAAGGCTCAAGCATACCAAGATCTCTGGAGGTTTGTAACCTCATCTTTTCCACCTTTGCATTGTACTTTTTCTGATAAAAATCAAGCATTGACTGCAATACTTGTTTATGGGATCTTTCAAAATATTCCTCATTAGGGAGTGCAGTCAATTGATTAAGAGCAAGTTGTTCTAAAAATTGATCATACCAGTTCAAATAAGTATTATACCACAAGGCACCCAGGGAATTTGAACAATTACCTGGGAAATCAGCCATGGTATAATCAATAAAGTTTCCAAGGTGAAGAAGCTGGAGATGATGCGGTTGAAATCTAATGGTGACAATGAGTTTAAGATCAGAATGAACTGAGACCTCTTGGTAAATGAGCTGTGGCTGATATACCCTAAAAAAACTAGTCACATGTTACATTTGTGTAATATGAATTACAGTTACTCATTAGTTCAAATCTATATAGTACATTTTGTGTAAATAGCATGGGGAATTCTCAAAGTTTCCCCTCTCCTGCATATCACATATACATATAAATGTCATTTCAAGGGAGGTGGAAGACTTATGATAAGTAGTCCACCTCCGTGGAAATTAAACATGTCAAATGGGAAAATCATGTGGGAAAGATGGGGAGGTGGACGACTTGTGCTAAGTCATCCACTTCCCTTCAACAATGTGTATCATTATTTTGAATATGCAAATCAATTGATAATTTCTGGGACAGTGAACAACATAGCATAAGTTTTCTACCTCCCCCGCCTCTCCACCCGGATTTCACATGCCACGTGATTCCTGTATGCACACATGTCCAGGGAGGTGGACAACTTATCATAAGTCGTCCACCTCACTGGACATGTGTGCATACAGGAATCACATGGCATGTGAAATCACGGTGGAGAGGCTGGGGAGGTGGACAATTTATGCTAAGTTGTCCACCTACCCCGAGTGATCCCATCTTACATTCCAATGAGTACAAATGTTGTACAAGTCATGAACACTTTGACATCAGTTCATGAATTAACTGGTAAGTGTTTTGGCACAAGGAGGTTATATTTAAATTATATAAATTGAAGCACACCTTTAACCATATCTAGCCTTCTTTCCATTTACTCTAGTTACAATTTTGGAAGGAGAACAATTTTGAAGTTTAAGAGCAGCCATTGCTAGTTTTTTTTTTTAATTTGCAAGGAGCAACCAATATGAGTATGATTTTCAGTTGTTTGAAGGATCAGTGGAGGAAAAGTAGTTTGATGAGTAAAAAAAGAAGTTTGCCATAAAATTTCTAATATTCCCCCAGCTTTTGCATAATCAACTATGAAACCAAGACTTAGAAAGGAGAGACCATGGCCTGTTTCTTTAGAGGGAGGAGGTATGGGGGTTCCAGTAGGTTTTTCAATATAAGAGAAAAAACCATAATTATAACCATTCTAGTGTTCTTGATCCATATGAGGAACATTGGAAAAGTCATCACAAGCAACAATGACATTTGAAGCATGAAGAAAAGAATCCCTTTGGTCATTCCACTCTGGAGATGTCCAGTTTGGAATTTTGAAATCCTCTGATACTTCTTTGTTCTTCACATGAGAAGTGTTGAATAAAAATTGTATTCTATTGAAAATCAATTTTTTATGTACTGGAAGCTTAGACCACAACAGATCATCATTTTCTATTTGGTCTGGGTTCATATCCTGTCTCCTTGCATATATTCCTATTTAGAAATATAGTTGGATGGAAGTCAGTCAACAAAGACATGATTATCAAGTTTGTGGTTATTCCCAATTACCTGCAGAATATCCTTGGTCAGTGCCCTGACAAAAGCCAATTTCAAACATAGATCCTGTTTTTGTGTTTTTGTTGGTTTTGTTCAGGTTCTGTCAATTGTTTGCCATCACATAGAGATCTTTTACCATCTCTGAAAATTGAGTTGCTAGCAATCTATATGGTCTTTGCTGCAATTAATGATACTTGAGAACCACATAGGGTTGGTACTTTCTGTTGCAAACCACTTTTAGATTTGCTGGTGGTCCTACCTTTGGTACTACCACTTGGCATGGACTCAGGCCCTTCTTCAGGGTGATAAAGTAGATTGACTCAGATACACACTCCTTCTTGCAATAATCACGCTCAGATTTACAATGCTTTTTGTGTGCTCTGGATGAGCATGGGATGGACATCATTAAGGGTTGTGGTGGTTGCCTAAGAACAGAACAATCTTGGCTTGATTCCTGATGATGATTTTGATTCAAGGGCTCATCCTCACTAAAAACATCTCCTCAAAAGCACCAACAGGAATACAAGGGACAAGGATTGAGATAAAAGCAAGAGGTTAAAGTTATCAATATGAAAATTCTCCATGATCATTGAAATACATACATTTTGCTACCTTTAACCACTTTCAAAGACACATCCTCATTGTTTGTTTTCACTGGAAACAGGTGGGCTTGAGGTATGTTGAAGGCATTGGAGTTGACTTGATCCATGGTAAACTTTCAAAGATGATGATGAGGACGTGATGAATGGTTTACAGATGGGTTCAAGGACAAGAAGGAATAAATTGAGGAGCAGTGGATGTTAAGCTTATTTCTTCATTTCTGCTTACTTTAAAGATGAATACAAGGTGGATTGTGTCTAGGTTAATATGTGATGATCAAAGTTGAGTCAAGTGGGTCAAAAATGAAGTCCTGATTTGAAGAGGAAGAAAAGAATGGTGAGGGAAGAGAAAGATTGAAGTCAGTTTGTGATTGGTGAAGATGAATGAGCAAAAAATTTGAGGTAGTTTGATGAAACCTTAAACTTGAAATGGATTGATGATGAGGATGAAGTTGAAGATGGGTTTGCAGCAAATGGGTAGGAGGAAGAAGCCAATAGGTTGTTTGCTTTGGATTATGGATTGATTGTTGTATGTTTTGATGATTGGTTATTGGAGAGGTGATTGAATCAGTGAAGAGGATGGTAAAACACAAAATCAATAAGCTGGTTGTTCAGATTATCAAAAATTGAAAATCAGGCTTGAAACTTACCTGAATGGATGTGCTGGGTGATTTCTGAAGGGCTGGATTCAACTATCTTGCTGGATTCTTTGCAGGGTAGGCCACTGAACAACTCTTTGTTTTTCAAGCGCTCGTTTTTTTGCTTGCAAACAGCCAAGCAAAGCTTGGTGAAGCCCTTGAGTGAGCAATTTCGCAGAAGCTTGCAAAGTCCCTTACGCGTTTTCCAACGGGTTTGCGGCAAGGGGGATTGTTGGGCAGTGTGCCAGCGCCCATTGACGCGCACAGACATCTCCCAGGGCCCTGGCAACCTGGGAGAGAGCGACAGGGTCGCGTTTGGCAACCCTGTTGCAAAGCAGAGCGATTTTGCTTGCTCGTATTGTTTGGCCACAGAAAAAAAGCAACTGGGGCATTGCCCCAGGAGCTCAAGGTCCATTTGTAGCTTCTCCAGGGCCTGGAGCTCTTCAAAGTCCTCTGGGCCATTTTCATGGAGAGATGAGGGCAAGTGCCCATGGGTTTTGGCCCCATGGAAAGGCCAAAACCCCTGATAGTAAAATGGTGCCCTTTCAAAAAAAAACCATGTGTTTTCTTTTCCATGTGGTTGTGATTTAAGCCAGAAGGTGTGGATAAGCCTTTCATAAGATATGTGTGTGAGTTTAATCATGAGAAGTATGCGTTAATTTAACAAGTATTGATCTGCACAATGTGAAATGGAAAGATCCAGGGGACGCTTTTGAATTTCAGTAGCATTTTTTTGAGTATTTCATTTTGGTACTTTTGAGGATATTTTGGTAGAATTCCTGAGGATGAAAAAGGAGTGGAGAGCAATGCCTTTCATGTTTGATAATTTAAGGTATCTATTGATTATACCTTTTCAATTCCACTCCTGAAAAGGTTGAAAATGATACTCTCAACTTTGAAGGCAATATCTGATGAAAACAACATTCCCTGTTTGTCTAAAAGTAATTGTGACAGTAAGAAATGATTTTTTTATTTGGGTGCATTCCTGTTAAAATTGATTTATAATCATGATTTTTGTTTCACTACAGAAAATGTGTTTTTTGAATACTTTTTTCTAAAGATAAAGTTTTCCAATGGATATTTCACTTTTTTTCAACTTTAAATGAATAACTGGAACTAGTTTCCTAAATTTGATGATATGAATATTTCAATAAATCCTATATCCTAATATTTTTTTACTCTAAATGTTTGGAATAAAAAATACATGAAATTTTCCATGGTTGTTAGTGTCTGTGCATCTTCCTGATTACAAGATTCATAAAGTGTAATGGGATTGCTCAATTTACCATTAAATTTGGGAAATAGGTGTATTGATCAAGGCGGGGCTGTAATGTACAGAACAAAAATGTAAGTTTGATTCAGAATTCTTTCAATGACCCTTGAGGATAAACATTTGGCTATTCAAAATACGTGTTATGATTTATATTCATTGAAGCAACTGGGGAACCTTTAATTTTCATGTTGATGATTCATGCACAAAAACCTCTGGGGTCATGGTGTACTTAGCCTAAGTGCACCATGTCCCTTCAGAAAACCAGTTGGTGGTGGTTGTGGGTGGCCAAAAACCTACATGACACGGTGGCCAGCATTTATCCCCTTAGCCCTCATGCTGGAAAGCTTTTTCTTTAAGTATAAACATGGTCACTTCCCACTGTGACCAAGTGGATGTAATTTATCAACAATTACCAACATATCTGGGACCTTTTTGACATGAGAAATATGGAATATTTTGGGTTATGGGAAGTTTCTTCAACCAATGAGAAAAATGAATAAAATATATTCAGGGCCATGCAAGAGACAAAAAATCATTTATTTCTACCAAATTTCTTTCTAATATTTCCATGTAATTTATCTTTTTGGATGAAAGGTATGTGCCAACATGCGCATTTCAGTAACAACTAGCTACTGGAACAAACATGGTGGACAAATTAGCATAACTTTTCCACTTTGCCATACCAATTACTAAGAGCCAACCATTTTTTGGAAATTGGATCATGATGTCTCAGGGAGGTGGACACCTTAGCCTAAGTCATCCACCTCCATGAGCCATCACACACTTTATAATGTGACAATTGATGTTATGTTTTTGTATCATTTCTGGGTGTTTCAGAAAATGAGTATGTGTGTGATTCTGCAAGGTGAGAACAATCAATTTTGCTCTGTGATTTTAAAATGTGCTGATTCATTCATGTGTCCACAAAAAATGCCACTGTAACAGAAAATAAATGTTATCTTAAAAAATAATTACCATTTGTCTTTTTAAATCCATGTCACAATGAACTCTGACAATGTATAATTGATAAGCCAGCTTACCCAATCATCCCCAAGATATTTACCTGGGACAGAAATATTTCAGTGTTTATCCACTGAAGAATATTTTTCACCACATTTAATTCTTGGAGCCTTGTTCCTACCATCATGTTTTCAGGATAGGTTCAATGACTAAGAAAGGTGAAGAAAATATTGTCAGGGACATGCAAGGATCAGAGAAACCTGTACCTCTACTCATTTTTTTTTCAATGTGTCCATGTTTTCATTCATCCTCTTGGATAAAAGATATTTTCCAGCATGGGAATTTCAGTACCAGCAAGTTTTTCCCAGAAATAAACATGCTGGACTAGTTATGAAAAATTGTTCACTTCCCCACACTATGGACTGAGACCAAGCTCATTTGGGGGAATTGGGAAATATTCATTGGGAGGTGGATGAATTAGGCTAAGTTGTCCACCTCCCTAGGCCACCATCCAGTTGATCATATGGGTATTGATGTTTTTTGGTGCATCTCTGGATGTTTTAGGAAATAATAATATGTGGAAATCTGTAGTTTGAAAAACAATGATTTCTTTCAGTAATTTTTTGATCTAGTGAATCTTCCATAACTCACAAACACCATGGAATTTATAATCAACCTCATCCTTTAACTCCACCCCTGCTTGGTATTTTCTAAATTTCCTAGGTACAGCACTGGATGATAGTAATGTTACTCCACCAGAAGCTCATGAGAATGTCAAAATTCACTGTCTCTCACAACAACACAAAAGATCTCCTCATGCTTATCAGTTGAGAATGGCCTCAAAAAGATAGACACTCCAAACCAGATGATTTGAACTTATTTATGATTTCAAACCAAGCAGGTCATTACCACTTGAAGAAATGCACAACTTCAGAAGGGCAAGATACTTTGCAGGCCCTTTCAGAGACCCCAGAAAGTTGAATTCAGCCACTTCAGTTGAACCTTTTGAGAGTTTGATCGGTTCTGTATGCCATGACCCAAACTCTTGTGGGATGTTTTGAGCTCTTGATTGGAGCATGACTGATGAATTCAGTGCAAATCATAGTCATATGTCATTCAAAAGCTGTCTGTTTCTTCTTTTATCTAGAAAATTCATTCATTCTTATCATTTATGTCCCTTGGAATCCCCCACTCCCACTCAAAAATGTTTACAACAACAAAAAGATGCAAATCTATGGTTTTTTGGAACCATTTGAATAAGCCATGCTGATTTAAGTTTATTTGAAAGGTTTTTACCAGTCCAAATGTCCCCTTGATGGCTTGCAGCACAGGCAAATAAAAGCAAAAGAGCCTAGAATACATGGTAAACTTTATTAAAAGGCCTAACAAAGATGGTGGGGGGACCAATCGTTCATTCAAATTTTCTCAAGAGTGGAGATGGGTTTTCCCACTTTCTGTATTAATTTTTAATGATTCAGTGCAATTCTTAGCCGCAAGCCAGTGATTTTATTGAATATGGAATGATGATGACAATGAATTAAATTCAAAATTTATATCATTGTTTCATTTGCACACCTAGATACATCTGTTAAGTTTGCTAATTTAGCATATGATATTCTGCAAGGGTTTGTATGGTTGAATCAAATTGAGCTTCCAGAATAATCACTTGAAGTTCTACAAAAAAATTTCGGGAAACAGGCACCAAGAGATCCAGAACAAACCAGATAATATAACCAAAAAGATATAAGGGTTACAGGCAGAAATCATTGGGGCAACGGAGATTTGGATCATTAACAGAAATTTGTTTTCAGATCAGGATTGAGACCACCATGGCATTGGATTGATTTCAACTGATATTTTGCTAATTCAATTGAGATGGAGTTTATGATTTTGTCTAATTATTCATTCAAAACTTTTGGTGTAAAACCTTTGTTTTTAAATTCTTGTCAAATTACAGGACAATACATCCTTTTTGGGGCCCTTTTTATTTTAGAGACACATAAACATTCTGAATCATGAAAAATTGGAAAAAGTTACTAAGTTGAGAGGTTTTCCATATATTTAGAGACTGGGTACAATTTTTTTTTTGGAAAGTGGCATTAGGGTTTGGAATCATTGGATTTTATCCCAAAAAATACTCATGTTTTGAAAAGAATCAAGAAAATATAATGTATTTATTGCACATGCAATTCAGTTGGAATACTACTCAATATAAATTTCTTGCAAGTTCAAACTCTTCACAATTTAAATTTTTCCTCAAGCATGAATGGGAACAAAACCTTATTTTATTGCATAAAAATGACTTCTACCTTTTCTCAGAGGATGGCACAGTAAGACTAAGTACCTTACCATATCACCAATTTTTTTATGTTGATAGAGGCAGGGAGGGAACAAGGTGAAATCATTTGAATGCACAAAATTCCAAGACAGATCTTCAGAAAGTCAATTACCAGTAATTGAAAAAGAATACATCATTCAAAGCAACTCACAAACAATGCTATCCAGTTTTTCCTGGTAAGGTGGTCCACTTGAGCTAAGTGCACCACCTCACCAAGAGGAAACACCCCTCAATTTCAGATTTAACAGCAGTTGGAAGCCCAAAGTTTTCAGTCACGTTGATCTTGTTTTGCAGATACAACTACATTCCTTCCAGTGGCTATCTAATAAACAGAACAACCTACTAATTTTGCTTGCTCATTACTTCCCAAAGAAATGGTCGCCAGTGCCTCTGTTCAACTCCAAAATTTTCCTCCTTTTGAACTTTTCACTAGATCACCTGGTTAAAAATCCAGATATTGTTAAACATGTCCTTCAATGTATATAATCCAAACATCACCTCTTTTTGCCAAAATGCTTACCAGTTATTTCATGAAATTATTTCAAATTGTGCATGAGCTGTACAACATTTGTACTGGTTGGAATGTAAGATGGGATGAATTTGGATTGATGGAAAACTTATGCTAAGTTTTCCACCTTCCCATCAAATTAGAAGTGGCTTTACTGCATGGTAAATGTATAAGGAATGTCCAGGTAGGTGGACAACTTGTCATAAGTCGTCCACCTCCCTGGACCTGTGTGCATACAGGAATCAGATGTCAAGGGAAAATCATGTGGGAGAGCTGGACAGGTGGACGACTTGTGCTAAGTTGTCCACTGACCCAGAAATCATCAATCTTTTGGGATATTCAATATCCTTCTACCATGTAGTTGAAGGGAAGTGAACGACTTATCACAAGTTGTCCACCTTGCCAGCTTTCCCACAAGATTTTCCCTTGAAATCTGATTCCTGTATGCACACAGGTCCAGGGAGGTGGACAACTTGTGATAAGTTGTCCACCTCCCTGGACATTTCTCATATTCATTTGGTGTGGTGAAGCAGATACTTTGGTGATATACACCTGCCTATTCCAACAAATCAATTAGGTGAATCCTGCAAAATGTAATCTCCTCATGATATTATGCACCCCTGTTACATTTTTCTTTATTCTTTTGAGCTAAGTGATCCAGGCATGTTGACTTCTCATATATTCTTTCGGAATGATGATTGAGAAATTTTAGTTATGTCATTGATCCTAATTACTGGTGTAAGAAGAGCCAGTAATTGCATGGCACTCTGAATTCTTCACAAGACGTAGCAGGAAATCATATCAAACCATTTTTAAAAGATTGAAATTAAAAACCATGCATTGTTCTTCTTTCTCTTGATTATTTATCCAATATGGTCTGGTCAGATTTAGTCAAAATCAATTCAGGAAAGAGGAAAATTATAATCCTCATTTCCAAGAATTTGCACCATGTAAAATCTGACACCTGATTCATCATATTTCTCTATTATTTAGTGTCCAAAATTGACCTCTCAACAATCAATTCCCACTGAATATCATCCCATGCAGTAAACCTGCATCTGTGTGGTACCCAGCATTGCATTTTTGCATCTGTGGGGATTTCAAGAATCTTATAATAAAAACACAGCAATGAAACATGCTATTGGACCTGTGCCAGTATTATCCATGTCTACGTGATATATTATTGAAATAGCACTTCAACCAAATCAATAAGATTGCCAAGGAGTATTCTGAAGTTCATATTATGGAAAATTGGATCTTGGTATATTTTAACTCCAGCTCTTCCTCATGGTGGCTGGAATTCTTGAGCTCATTTTCTCATTCAATAATTATTGGTCAAATCCAAAGATATGAGAATGAGGAATTTTTTGGAAACATATAATGGTCAAGATTGCTTTCTGTGGAAATTTTTTGTGGTAATCAAAATCATGAAATGCAATGGGAAGCTCTTCCTATTTATTATCTTAAGAAATGCCCAGAATGAATAACTCAAATTTGACTGCATGATCCCTATATATTTTTATAAATGATGCATAAGTGCCACAAAAAACAATGATCACACTTTTTGGGGAAGATGGCAGCCAAAGAGCCTCTTTTCTATGTCAATTATGAATTTATTTCTAATTGAGCTCTTCTCTTGTTGAAGAAGATTCCATTCAAATCTCCAAGTATACTTATGTCCATACCCTTTGCCCACTTGGAAGAAAAATTTGAGAACAAAGGGGAATCATAATATATAATATATTGATTTCTGAAAATTTTCCAAAGCTCAATAAAAGGAAACCTGACTTCCTATTTATCATTTTGTGAAAAATAAATACAAAATCAAAAAATTAGAAACATTGTCATCTGCTTACTACCTTGGAAAATTAGACATGGAACCCAGTAAGAACTAATACCCCCAGCATAAGATCTCCATGTCAATTATACAAACCCATTGCTATATCATGGTGTTTATTTTATGTTACTAAAATGCCAAAACCCCAGACAACCCAACATCACCAACCCCTGAGCCATCCAGAGTTCCCCTTCCAGATGACCAAGTCAATATGCCTGGTGTTGAGGAAGATGAAGATTTTGACAACTCTGCTGCCCCATGCTACTTCATGATTGCACAACAACTCTCTCAAACCCACCAACACCAAAAGGAGCAAAAACTTTTGGCCCAACAACAATATTCTCTCTCTTGCCATGCACGCAATCTTGGCAACCCTGCTTCTTCAAGTGGTATTTCCAAGTCCTTGCTTGATTGGAAAAAATCAATTCTTGGAATGGATTTCAACAACAACAAACTTCCTAATTCTCCAACTTAAAATGAACTAGAATCCCTAAAAAATTACATGGCAATGAAGAAGGCAACCATTAATGATGCAATAGCATCAAGCATTGCCCCGCAAAACCAGTACAGCTCCAATTCAAAACTTCAAGGAAAGGAGCTCAAACTTGTGAAGAAGGATGCCTTGCGCCAATTATAACAAAATATTACTTCAACATCTCAATACCTGGAAACTAATGCTTTGGGCCAAATTCAGTCTCATGATGAGACATGGATAGCCCATTCCAGGGCCTTGATACAAAATTCCAGAATTCCCAGATGTTCCTATCGCTGGGAACAGAATTCAACATCTTTCTGGAATTCCTCTCTGACTGCAATAATCATCAGAGCATGGGAGATGTGCCACAAACGCGGGGGGACTGCTTCCTATTCAATAAATGAGAATTAAAACACACCAGCCAACAGGGTTTCCATAATAAATTGTTGGCTTGTCTCAAAGAAGGCTATTTGGAAGAAGGAGAACAAGGCAGAAACAGGCTCCAGCAGAAGAAAATCTAATGTTTCTGCATCTCAAAGTCTCAACAAGAAGAAAGTGTGTCAAATCAATCTTTTGTAATTTTATCTTCATGATCAATGACTAACTGCTTATCATCTTTTGAAATAAAGAATAACAAAAAAGAAATTCAAAAGACCACAGCAGTTGAGCTGGACATGATGGACATGTTCCTAGAAACTTCTGCTCTTTTCTTGGACAGTGGATTCATATCTGATGTTGAGGGTGAAGATTGGGAATTTTTCAATCATGCAAATGTTTGGAGGGCTCAACATGTATCCCAAATATATCACTACCTGGATGAAGCATACATTCAACTTTCCAAAAACGCGTGCATCAAGAGGGATAGACAATTGAAAATTAGTCAACTTGCTAAACCAAATAATTCACCAAGAGGTGATCACCCACCAACACTTCCTACTTCAATACCTCAAAACTGGTTAAGTGAGGAAGCTCTGGAGGATATAACTCCAGTTGAAAAAAGAGCCTTGGGTTTACTTCCAGATGTTGATCTCACAGAGGCAGTTTCATATCTCAGAACCCAAGTTTCCAAGCCCTCTAGCTTAATGGAAACCACACAAACATTGTAAATATATTACAAATAGTTTAATTTTTCTATCAGTACTTTGAAAATATGGAGGATTATGTTTGGTTGAAACATTTGCTTTGGTGAAATTTTTCTTGTTTACTACATGTATTTTTATTTTCATCTCATTCTTGTTTTGTCAACCAGAAACTTGTAATTATATTTAAAGCTAGATTTACTGAATGTCAAAAATCCAATGATGTGGGGTCACCCTGACTTGAAGAGGTTAAAAATTTAGGTTACACTATAAATCTCTTGAAATTTTCAAATAAATAAATCTCTAACAATTTCTTACATCCAAACAAATATTGAAGTAAGAGTGGAAAAAAACAAAATCCACATGTGGACAGAATACACAATCTCATTTAAAAATTCTGAGTAAATTATATTTGAGGCACCACCTCTTGGAAAGCTACATAATATCTTTTTTGAATTGTAATATCCTTAATACATTTTTTTTTCACTGTGTGGCAGTCAAGTTGAGTCACCCACTTGTTAACCATTTGCAAATATCTTTTTATGAAAGAAATATATATAAAATACACATTCTCAGATTTGAATTGTGTAATTTAAGAAAATCCCACTAACTTTAGGCATATGGATTTTCCTTTTAAAATGGTGCATCATGAACATTTTGTAAAACAAGAAGATGATTTGAAATCATAGTTTTTTAATAAGATAATTACTTTGAAGATAGAATATGTGACATTCCATCAAGGCAATTGAACTTGCATTTGAATCCAAACACAATGGGATAGGCTAAGTATTTTAGATGGGCTAACCATGAGCAGTTGATATGATGTATTAGTTTGAAAGCTTTTTCAAAATGCAAAATCTACTGTTCCATGCCTTGCCCATTGAATTGAATATGAATATTCAAAATAGAAGCTTTTTTTTTGGAATACTTAAGCTCACCAGGAGGTATAAGATCAAATCAAAAGTTCCATTCAGATTCATTTCTATTTCCCTTTGATATAATAAATCTCAGACAACCTCCAAAAATATGATTACCACAACATCCAAATCAATTAAAAAAATAAAGAAAACTACCAGAGTTGGAAACATTTGGATATTTCAATGTCCTCAGTGTTCTCAAAGGACTTTTGAACATGGCAGGAATATATACAATGGTGTTTGAAGGTCTAAAAAAGCACATCTAACCCATATCATGCAATCAAATGATTCTACAAATGTATGTGACTGAATTTTTCCTGCATTTTATCAATATTATCAAGGTCACTGATGAATTGTTATTTTTGCAAAACATAAACCCCAAATACACCAAAACTTTTCCAATCCACTACAAGAAGAAACTCCACCAGGGAACCACTAGAAGAAAACATCAAGGCTGTAAGTAAAAATCTTGCACAACAGTAAATTCCTTGATGTATACTGCAATTGGCATGCAATTACTTATTTATCCTATCATTTTTCCCATTCAAGCCATCAATTGAAGATTCCAATGCACATCCAACCCCTGAAAGAGATCCTTGCTATGGTGAAATACAACAATACTCCCCACCAGAAAATATGGAAATTTACAATACATCTGAGATGAAACATCTTCAATTTCTATATCACACTCCAGTGCCCTAATCTCATCACTCCAAATCCTTCATCAAATTATTGAGGAAAACATTGGTGACCATGCATGTCAGAAATAAATCAAGATGGAACATGAGAAAATCCGCATGAACTCAATTCTCAGTGGCCAGAAAACTATTCAGCAGAAATACCCAAAAGTCTTTCAAAATTGAAAAAAAGATTTTTAATTACAAATGATCTACTGGAAAATGTCTGTTGCGAAAATTGTTACCAACTTTATCATTTGAATGAAGTAATTTCTTCTTCAGAAGCCCGAAATGATGAAGAAAGGGAACAACACAGGCATTATACAATATTCCATAATATAGTTAATTCAATAGCTGGGGAGCCTGTTACATGTGGATCAAAACTTTGGAAAAAAACAAGAACAAATCTAAATTTTATCCTCTGAAGCAGTTTTGGTACCAATTGCTCAAGAAGTGGATTGCCAGGAAATTGCTACTGCCTTGGTTTGAAGAATTACTCAGTGCACCTCAAGAGAATCAAGCCATTAATCCTACTAAACTTTGTGATTTTTGGGATGGAACTATGTGGAAAGAATTCAAGGATCAAACCAATCAGATTTACACGGCAGAACCAGGGAACCTTGTCCTTGGAATTTACATTGATTGGATGAATCCCCATGGAATCAAGACCAGTGGGAAAAGAATCTCTCTTGGCGTAATATTCTTAATATGCTTTAATCTTCCACCTAGTGTGCGTTACAAGCCACACAATATTTTTGTGTATGGCTTCACACAAACACCCAAGGAATGCACCTCATTCCAACTGAATAATCTACTCAAGCCTCTTTTCTCTGAGCTACTAGATCTTTGGAAAGGAGTTTTCTTCACAAAAACTAACAAATATCAACATGGAATAGTCATAAGTGCTGTCATATTACCACTGATTGGTGATACACCTGCCTTATGTAAAATGGGTGGATTTGCATCCCACTCAGCAACAATCTTCTGTGCCCACTGTAACCTCAAGCTGAATTATATCCGGAACACCAAAAAGGAGACTTGTCCATCAAAAAATAATGAAGATCACATCAAATGGGCATAGAATTGGAATAATGCTCCATCATTCAATGAGAAAACCAAAATTCTCAATCTAAATGGTGCCCACTACACAATTTTCCAAACTCTGTCATACTGGGCAGCAACAAACATGAAAACAATTAATCCAATGCATAGCTTCATCTTGGGAATGCTAAGGGATTACAGCATCACCTACCTTGGAATAATCAAGGCTGGCCAAAGTCTTCAAAATTTGGAAAGGAGGAAAAACACTTACCCAAGAAGTGTAACAATTAGTCAGGTCAGCAGCCTCAAATCTGGATCCAAACAAAAGCGCTATTTATCACCCAAAAACACCAAAAGAGTCACCAGGAGGAGAGTTCAAACATTCCTAGATAGCTCCTCAAAAACCTTGAAGATATTTCTCCCAATCCAATTTAAAAGGTTCAAAATTGGGCAAATCAGCAGCAAGAAGGCTCATCAAATATTCAGCATAGAACTTCTGTACCCATTGTTGTAGTCCAGAAAATCCCAGGGCTCCATCCTCCCAGCTCCTCAAGAAGTTGGGAAAATTCTGCATCTGAACATCTTCAACCAACTTTAAGAAGTTCTCCAAGGCTTCTTGAGAATGAATCCGCAAGCAGCTCATTCAAATCTGGGCCTCAATCAAAGGACAAAGGAAAGCAAAAAGATACCTCACCAGCAAAAAATCCCATTAGATCTATTGGAAGCAAATCAGGAAGCCAAAATAAATCTGGGAAGAGCAAGCAAAGCTCCCTTCAGCAAAGCTCCTACCACTCTATTTAAGATGAAAGAAATCCAGATCAAGCAGGCTCATTGATAGAAGAGACAAGTATTGCATCAAATGAATTTTGCCTTACAACTCAAGAGCTCAGAAGTCTTCAAGAGGGTACCAATTCAATCAAATTTCCATCTTGGATTACTAGGTTGCCCAGAAACATTGGTTTGCCTGCTGCTGGTACTCCTAAGGCTGCTGAATACTTGGTTTTGTACAGCATTCATGCAGTGCTTGTTTTGATTCTAGAATGGAAATGGAAATCAGCCAGCAGCTTGCGGGAGCAAAAGCTTACCTCCACTAATTCCAAACTTATTGGTATCATCAACTTGGTAATGTCTCAACAACTTACAGATTACCAGTTGTGCCAATTGGATGAATTAATTCTGGCTTACCGGGAGGAATTATTGCTGCATTGGGGATCTGAAATCAAACCCAAGCCAACAATCCATTTTTCTCAGCATATGACGAAGATGATCAAGCTCTATGTTCCTCCCTCTATATTTTCATGTTGGTCAGGAGAAAGGCTGAATCACATCTTGAAATTAGTTAAAAAAATCAAAATAAACTTAAGTTACACAGATTTCTGAAAAGTAGATTCTTGGTGGCACACTTTGAATTGAATTTTTTTTAATTTTAAGGTTTCCTTGATAAGTCCCTCTTGAATGGATTCCTTGAAAGGGCCAAAATTCAAGGCTTGGTTGACCAAATTGGATCCAGCTGGAATGTTTTGGGGATCAATTCTGACCAAATCCCAGATCTGAAAGGTTTGTTCTATCCTTCCAAGACAGGTGATGTTTCAAGGGCTAAAAAATGCATGAATGTTTTGGAAGAATAAAAATTAAAACAACTCATTTAAAATAACTCAACATAAAATGTTTTGCCATGGGACCAGCTGGGGTGGTTGCCTTGCAAATCAATGCTCTTCCATGGTCATCACATAACACCCCATTGCTGCAATAAAAGTAATTCTCAGATTTACTTTTCATCAACATCAAATCAAGGCCCTTGTGAGATGGGGAAGGTATTGTCCATCATTCATGAAAAAAACTGTGCACAATATTTCCTCATTGTTGAAACCTTTTCTCCTTTGCAACAAATTGATACTTCAAGAAATCCCTACCTTGGCCTCAATTATCTCAATGCTCAAATGGTTTATCAAGAAGGTGGACCAATATTTGTGATAAATCAAGATAAAATATTAGGTTTTGTGGCAAGCATGGCTTATGAAGCAAAAAAAGCACAAACTTCCAAGGATGTTTATTGTGTTGTGGCAATTAAATCTTTGGTAAGTTGATATCAAAAATACTAATTTCTGAAGGACTGTCATTGTTGAGTTTTCTGACTGGTGATTCCTTACAAAAAAGGAAGAAATATAAAAAGACACATGGACTAATTTTTTATTGTACTAGATATTGGTAAAAGATGAAATCAGAGGTATTGGTATTGTGTCACATATCTATCTAAAACATGTGTATAAGGTAAAGAATTCAAAAATAGAAATCATATTTAATCTCACAAAACAGAAGCATCAATCATAACCGCAAATTGAAAATCTGTCTTTGCATCATTTATTTGAAATGATCATTATCTAAAAACTTGACGCTTCTCATTATGGAAATTTGTACCATTTGAAATCATGGCCCATGATGTACAATTCCAATCATAACCACTGAAAAGTTGTTCAATCAAAGTATGGTCTTATATTCAAATGAAGAATTCTCAATACTTCCTTTTATTTAATGAATTTCAATTCAATCTATGCATTGCATAAATATTCTGCATGAATCTTCTGAGTTCATCCAGAAATCAATTTGATGTTGGACTCCAAAACCTCAACAAAGTCATAACAGTTTTCAATCACAAACCTAGGTGCTACACCTGCAGGAAGGTGCAGCCTTTTTTTTCATGGTGAGTAGTAAGAAGCACTACATAATGAGCTACATCTTTGGTTTTTGAACTTGAGTTGAGTGAAGCTCTCCAGAAAGATTGCGATTCCTTCCACCATTTGGGTGCTAGATGTTCATGAAGATTTCAGCATTTTGCTGCTGGGTGGTCTGGCAACATGTGATTTTGAAATTCTTCCTTGCATCTTTGCTCCGAGGGGACAGGTTTCTCTGGAATACAAGATGAGACAAGAGCTGTATTGCTAATTTGGGATTCCTAGGATTTGTCTCTGGTTTTGTTGTTGAGTTGAGTTAGGTGGCTTGAAACAAGATCCATTGTGACTGTCTAATGCAAGTGCATTATTTGTTGACAAAGAGAATGAAGTGGAGGAGGAAATTTGAAAAGAATGAGAAAGGATAGAATATCATCAGGGAGATTGATCCCTACATCAATAATTTTCTTAAGAGAAATTTTTGTTTCCATAATGAAGAGATTGATAGCATTGGGTTTGAATTGATGATAGAGGAACTTGTTAAAGAATCAAGATTGATTGGCAGTTTGAGAAGAAGTGAATCGTTCTTTGATGGTTTGCCAAAGAAGCCAAGCAGAAGTGATGTTTTTTGGGTTGACAACATTATTGTGAGTTATGGAATTGATTTGAGAAAGAATAATCACTTGAGTTTCCATACCATTGACAGAGCTAAGAGTCTTGGAATCTTCTTTGAGAGCATCCCTGATTCCTTTAATTTCAAGCAAAATTGTCATCTTGTCCTTCCAGATAGAATAATTTTCTTTGATTAGCATAGGCAGGCTTGGAGTGAAGCTTTGAGGATAATTTGAAAAAAGCCATTGTTCCTGGATCCCTCCATTGGTTTGGTTAGATTTGTTGGGTTGACTTCAGCTTTTAACCGTGTTGAGTAACTGAATGATTATTCAATTTTTATTGACCAAAGAGGGCTAAGCCACTTGCATCATCAGTATAGAAACAGTAAAATGAAGGAAAGACCTGAAGAAAGAAAAATATAAAGAAAAAAAGCATCAAGCACGGAACAGCTAGGACGTACGGTGGTTGAGGAGGCTGGATCAGAAACTATTAGAATATTGAGGAACACAACAAGGATGACTTTGAAGAGGAGAATATCAATAGTTAGATCAGACATGTATAGAGTATTTGGCAATAGATGATGGTCTTACCAGTCAGAGAATGATGAAGATTGAATTGAAGAGAGTAAGATTTTAGTTGAGAAGGAGCAAACAAAAATAAATATAAATATAAAGAAAGAAAAGGAGAGATTAGAAATAAGAAGAGTTTCAATCTGATAATGGGTAGTTGCGTTGAGAGTCAAGATGTGACTTGAGTTAGGTTGAGGTAGTTGTTTTTTCAGAGATACTCTGGAGTTGCCAGTGTAAGAATCCAAACGGCGCAGGGCGTTGGCAGTTCTGTGGAGGGGATAGGTGCTTTTTTAGGCTGCCCTCCTGAGTGTTACAAAAATATTTAAATGTAACCAGGATCAAGGTCCAGGAAACTTTGTTAATGAGGAATCAAATGGGATAGGGATAAGTCAATAGCAACAATAGCTGAGGGGGAAGCAGCACTACCTCAACCAAGATGATGAGGAGAAAGACTTGGAACAAAATAAGTTAAAGTTTGCTCAGAGCCCAATAGAACAAGGCAATTGTAAGTAATGGCACCCACACCCTAATAACTCTGGTCGTCAGCAGGTTCTTGGCAGCAATAAACTTAAACCCAATCAACCTCCAGGTTCTCAATGAACCTGCCCAACTCTCCGCAATCAAGCGCTTGGAGGGTACCAGATAACGGTGGGTTGCTGCACAAGACAATGCAATATGTTTATGGATGACTGAAACAAAAAGTAAAAATTTCGGACTAAGAGTAACCCAACACTTCTCAAGGATTCAAGAATAGTGTGGCAGAATGCAACTTGAATAATTAAAGGGAGGTATAACACTCCAGGTTTGAACTTAATAAAACCTCTTAGTCAAACGTGACTGGTCCAGAAAGACAATCAAATGACTGATAAAGACCAAATAATGGTCAGAAAAAGGGATCAAGAGTGGTATAAAACACTCAAGAATTCAATTGAATGAATTCTTCTTCAACCAGAAAGGCTATGGTTGGTGATAAGGAACAGGGCCAAAGAAGGGCAGATCAGCTTTTCAGACTTAAAAAAAAGTCAAGGGTAAGGGATAAGGATCAAGGGATAATCAAATGATATATCCAGATAAGTGATCAATTTCACAAAGGAAGGAGCTCTTGGATCAGAAGCTCATAATTTATATTAGTGGGAAGAATTTATGATGGAAAAAAGCAGGGGAGAGCCCCTCCTTTTATAGGCTAGAGATCCCTGTAACTATTTACAATTGGATAACACAAATGAAAGCAGAATTTTTTTTTTTCAAAATGATGAGGCTCAAGCTTGGGGAGGCCTGGTTCCCTTCTGCCAATCTTCCAGACTGGGGTGAGAGATTCTCACCCCAGCCTGTTGCTTGCAAACGTCCGTGTGGACGTTTGCGCACCTAGTAACAACACAACACCCCCTCCCATCCAAATCTGGAGGGGGGTGAGAAAGAAAGAAATTGTAAAATAAAAGAAAATAACAAGGAGGTGATGGTGGTGATGATTAGGATTCCATGATGGATGAATTGATGATGAGAGGGAAGGCGATGATTTGCGCATGGCCAAGCAATGGGGAGGTTCATGATGAACAATGCAATGAGGATGAGAAGGAGCAACGCAATGAGGATGAGGATGAGCGATGCGATGAGGATGAGGAGGAGAAACGCAATGAGGATGAGGATGAGCGATGCAATGAGGACAGGAAGGGTTGGAGTGAAGGATCCAAATTTTTTCTAAGTTCAAATTTTTTTTTTTTTTTTTTTAAAAAAAAAAAAAATTTGAATTCTTTTCCCAAGATGTCTCAAATGGTTCACCACCCCGGCAGGTATTTGATTGAGAGAGATAGAAAGGAAAGAGAAGAACAGGGAGCATAGTTGGGAAAGACAGAGATAAGTTCATGACAGTGATAGGGTCCGCACCTATAAGGATGTGACAGTAAAAAATAGCATGACTGTAAGAGTACGGAGGCAGAATTATTTAACAGCATCTCCATCTTCCAGTGAAGTCAATTAACTTGAGGAGCTTCTGAATTTATGGTATTGAAACAGAACCATTGAATTTGTTCTTGATGTGACTAGTCATTTCCTACAAGGGCTTTTAATTCAACTGGAAAAGCATTGATGAAATCATCCCTCTGGATATTTTCAATTTGGCTCATATTGAGGAAGATGAATGATTTTTTTACCTCTTGAGCCTTCCATATTATACTTGTAAATTGACATTCAGACATGCCAAATGCCTTGGCAACTTTGAGCTGGGTTTTATCTTTGATCAGGACTTGATTTTTAGCCAATTCCTTCTCATCACCACTAATTGGTTGATGTTGCCTTTGTGTTTGACTATTTGGGGCCTAGGATTTCTTTTTTTTTGCTTCATTGTTTTTGATATTCTTGAAGCCGGTAGAAGGTGTGGATTTTACAGATGTTTTTGGCAATCCTCTTGGATGGAACTTGAATGGTATTTGATTTTTTCCTGGTACATACTCTTGTCCCCATTCATCATAATTTGATAAAGCTTCTTCAGATTAAATAATTGAAAAAATGAAATTAAAATGAATTGAATGGATAACTAAGACTCACTATATCTCCTTTGGTGTCTGCTTTGTTTTCTATGGTGAGTGAGGGTAGTTGAATCCTGTCAGCTTGCTACTATGTACAGAGAAACCTGTCAAAGTAACAGAAGAAATAAGATACAAACAATCAAATAAGAAAAGTATAATTAACTAAAGAAGGAGTGAGAAATCCACAGATTAATTAGGTAGGGTCACTTGCTGACCCCACCCTGGAAATCCAAATCCTTCTATTTTTAAATAATTAAATAAAAAAGGACCAAAAGACACTACACCAATCTGGCACCTTTTGGCCATTTGAATATTTCTTGTGTATTGTCACGTATAGGTTTTACAACTAAATTTCACTCAGAATTGGAGTGTTGTGTATATTTTTGGATATACACACGGAATTGTATTATGTCACAATTCCCATGCACAACCGCATCCTTACACAATCCTATGTACCCGTAGCTACACATTCCTGCATACAGAGGTCACAAGCGCAGCTAATTTTGCCACAAACATAGCGGATCCTACCCCATGCGCATCTGAATTGACTGATCCCAGCCCCTGGATCAGTCGTAACAAACCTGAAAACCAGGTGCCACTCAAGGTATTTATAACCTAGTTAGTGTTAAATGACATATGTAATAACCTGGCATGTGCATTAGGAAAAGTCTAGAAATTATAAAACTTAAATAAAATTAATAAGAAACAAGGGTTTAGTATTTTTCAATAATAAACCAAATATTGAGGATTACCACATAATTCACTTATCCTGATCTTCAAAGACGACAAAACAATACTAGAGGTCATCATAAACTTTATTAAAAATTACATACATACTCAGCGGATTATAGAAAATTAGTAAACGTCCACATCTGTTCACCTTAAGATAAAATCAATAGTAAAAATAAAGGATGAGTGCAGAATGATCACATTTACACCATAACAGATTAAAAGATTCTGTGCCTAAAATAGCACAGATATCCAGCAGATCTGATGTCAGCTTATTTACAGCACCAAGTAGACGTGCTAATCTTGCCCTGAATGGCTTTCCAGCCTCAGCACAAGAGCATAACCCTCTCTACGTGCCCTGAGAATCTCATAGTCACCCCAAAAAGGTATTTATAAAGAGCTCTTTGGACCTATTATTCCCCCCAGTTTATCAGGAATTATTATTATCAATCAGACACTGTGTCATTATTAGTCAACTGCTTATAAAAGAGATAATCAAGTGATTTATGAATCAGTCTGTAGTATTATTATTCATTTATCGAGAAATCAATCAACCCATTGAAGTTATTCAAGCAAATCAACCCCATCTGCTCTGAAACGCTGCCTGTTATTGCAGGATTTTTGAGGTAAAGTGCTCAAAGTGAGTTTTTCTTTTCTTGCCTTGGCCACTGTGCTGTTTTGCCTGGCCATATCAGTGAAAAAAGCCCTTTCTAAGGCCCCCATCTTCATTCCAAGGTTCTTAAACTGCCTAAGGAGGCACCTTGAAGAGAGGGTGTTTGTCTGTAAAGACCCCCGGTAGTATAATACTTTAGCCCCTCTTTTATAACATATTGAAACCCCTTTTGAACCAAAAAAGTTAAACCTTGCACCAGCTCTTAACATATTCATTTTTTGAGCTTTTCACTTTTTTATCATTGGAATACTATTATTATTATTTTTCCAGTATCTTCTATCACTCTTTTTAGCTAAAAGACTGCAAGGTTCCTGGTTTCAGAGAGCTGACAGAATGGATGATGGAGGGTTGAAACCCCTCCAGAATGGATGATGGAGGGTTGAAACCCCTCCAGAATGGATGATGGAGGGTTGAAACCCCTCCAGAATGGATGATGGAGGGTTGAAACCCCTCCAGAATGGATGATGGAGGGTTGAAACCCCTCCAGAATGGATGATGGAGGGTTGAAACCCCTCCAGAATGGATGATGGAGGGTTGAAACCCCTCCAGAATGGATGATGGAGGGTTGAAACCCCTCCAGAATGGATGATGGAGGGTTGAAACCCCTCCAGAATGGATGATGGAGGGTTGAAACCCCTCCAGAATGGATGATGGAGGGTTGAAACCCCTCCAGAATGGATGATGGAGGGTTGAAACCCCTCCAGAATGGATGATGGAGGGTTGAAACCCCTCCAGAATGGATGATGGAGGGTTGAAACCCCTCCAGAATGGATGATGGAGGGTTGAAACCCCTCCAGAATGGATGATGGAGGGTTGAAACCCCTCCAGAATGGATGATGGAGGGTTGAAACCCCTCCAGAATGGATGATGGAGGGTTGAAACCCCTCCAGAATGGATGATGGAGGGTTGAAACCCCTCCAGAATGGATGATGGAGGGTTTAAACCCCTCCAGAATGGATGATGGAGGGTTGAAACCCCTCCAGAATGGATGATGGAGGGTTTAAACCCCTCCAGAATGGATGATGGAGGGTTTAAACCCCTCCAGAATGGATGATGGAGGGTTGAAACCCCTCCAAAATGGATGATGGAGGTTTCAAACCACTCCAGAATGGATGGTTGAGGTTTTAAACCCCTCCAGAATGGATGATGGAGGGCTTAAACCCCTCCAGAATGGATGATCAAGGGTTTAAACCCCTCCAGAATGCATGATTTAGGGTTTAAACCCCTCCATAGTGAATAATGGAGGGTTTAAACCCCTCCAGAATGGTTGATGGAGGGTTTAAACCCCTCCAGAATGGATGATGGAGGTTTTAAACCCCTCCAGAATGGATGATGGAGGTTTTAAACCCCTCCAGAATGGATGATGGAGGTTTTAAACCCCTCCAGAATGGATGATGTAGGGTTTGAACCCCTCCATAATGAATGATGGAGGTTTTAGACCCCTCCAGAATGGATGATGGAGGGTTTAAACCCCTCCAGAATGGATGATGGAGGGTTGAAACCCCTCCAGAATGGATGATGGAGGGTTGAAACCCCTCCAGAATGGATGATGGAGGGTTGAAACCCCTCCAGAATGGATGATGGAGGGTTGAAACCCCTCCAGAATGGATGATGGAGGGTTGAAACCCCTCCAGAATGGATGATGGAGGGTTGAAACCCCTCCAGAATGGATGATGGAGGGTTGAAACCCCTCCAGAATGGATGATGGAGGGTTGAAACCCCTCCAGAATGGATGATGGAGGGTTGAAACCCCTCCAGAATGGATGATGGAGGGTTGAAACCCCTCCAGAATGGATGATGGAGGGTTGAAACCCCTCCAGAATGGATGATGGAGGGTTGAAACCCCTCCAGAATGGATGATGGAGGGTTGAAACCCCTCCAGAATGGATGATGGAGGGTTGAAACCCCTCCAGAATGGATGATGGAGGGTTGAAACCCCTCCAGAATGGATGATGGAGGGTTGAAACCCCTCCAGAATGGATGATGGAGGGTTGAAACCCCTCCAGAATGGATGATGGAGGGTTTAAACCCCTCCAGAATGGATGATGGAGGGTTGAAACCCCTCCAGAATGGATGATGGAGGGTTGAAACCCCTCCAGAATGGATGATGGAGGGTTTAAACCCCTCCAGAATGGATGATGGATGGTTTAACCTCTCCAGAATGTGTTGAGATTTTTGACTAAAAGAAAAGAAAAGAAAATTGAGAGTATTATTGATAAACAAAACTACTCAACAGTAGGAGAGAATCACACCTAAAACAAAAGGCTCACCACTGAAATGTATAAGAAGGAGTACGTATGGAGCCAAAATGGTTCTCACAACAATAGGACAGAAGATAAGTAAAACGTGGAGAGGACAGTTTTAATGTTAAGAGCTAAGAAGAAGGAGAATTCACTGCCTCAGACACCTAGGGTTTTATGTTGCGGATAGAGAATCACACACCTGCAAACACCCTTGATGGAGCACTGGTTCCCTTATTTTAGCAGGTCAAGTTGGGCAGTCTGGCCTGCACGCTGCCAGGTGCAGGGCACAAGGCAAGCCACTGCATCCAAACTGAGAGACAGAGTGAACATGAGGAAAAAGAAAATACAACACAGACATGAAATGATAGAGACAGGATGGAATATACCAATGAGAAAGGAGATCAAGCACAGTCTGTAAGTCATAAGCAGATCAAGCTGAGATAAAGTCAAATATACCAAAATCCACCAAGGTTTCAGCTCAGATGGTTGCAAGGCACCACATTTGCAATCTTGAGCTGTTTCTGGAGGGATACTTGGGATAATGGTTTGGTGAGAAATTCAGGGGGGTTACTTTCAAGTCAATCTTCTGGAGAATGATTCTGCCCTTCTCCACCTCCTCCCTCAGAAAGTGATAGCACAATTCCATGTGCTTGGTTTTGAAGTTGGCATGGATTGCTGAGTTACTTGCCAGTTTTTCACACCCATTTTTGACTCTGTAAATTACGGTTGGATCCTTGGGATCTTTGCCAAGTACTTCATGTGCTAGCTTTTGCACCCAGAGTACCTCCTTTAAGGCCTCATCTTCTGCTTTGTATTCAACCTCTATGGTTGATAGGGTGACAGTTGGTTGCTTGTGCAACTTCCAGCTGACAATGTCCCTATTCCAGAGAACCAAGAATCCGCTGATGGAGCCTCTGGTGGAAGGACAGGTTGCGCAGTCCATGTCCACAAAGGTGCTAACTTGCAAGGGTTAAGACTTTCTAAAGAAGGTGACTCCTGCTTCACATGTTTAGAGTAGGTAGCTGAGAACAAGTAAACCTGCGTCATAGTGGCTTTTAAATGGTTTGTTGAGAAATTGAAAGAGATAGTTTGTTGCAAAGGTGATGTCAGGTTGGGTACTGCAGCTGAAGTAGTTTAATTCTCACACAAATTTCCTGTAGTTGAGAGGGGATTTTATGAAAGGTCATGCTCTTTGTCTGAGGAGGGTAAAGGTTTCCCAAATGGCTTGAAAGGGGTGTAGAATTGCTTGTGGGGAGGTAGATTGTACTTTGTGGCCAGTGAGTTGATGCAGGTGTTATTATTAAGCTGTATTAGCTCCGCTGATTGATGTACATTCATCCCCAGTAGGTGTGAGGCTTCACCCAGGTCCATAATTTTTGATTTGTGCTCAATTGCCGCAACAAAATGCAGCAGAGAGGAGCTGAAAATGGTGATATCATTGAAATGTATGTAGAGATAAGTTTCCCCATTCCAGAAAAAGCTATGGTTCGCTTTGCTGCAGTTGAAACCTTCTTTCCTCAGCCAGGTGGAAAGGGTGGAGTACCACGCTACAGGTGCCTTTTTCAGGCCATATAGGGCTTTCTTTAGTTTCAGAACGGTCCTGGGAGTAGTTGCCATGTTTTTGGGTACACTGATGAGGACAGTTTCCTTCAGAGGCGCATTGAGGAAGGGTGATTTTATGTTGAGTTGGTAAAATGTAAACTCCTTCAGAACGGCAAAAGCAATGAGGAGGCGTAGCAATGTTTTGTTACTTGTGGGTGCAAACACATTGTTATAGTTCAAACGGTACTCTTGGTTTAAAACCTGAACGCATAGATGTGCCTTGAACTTGGTGATCCTCTTCTGATTGTCCTGCTTGGTCATGAAGAACCAGACACAATTGAGAGTGTCAATTGGACCCTTGACTTCACATTCTTCCCAGAAGTCATAGGATATAATGTTGAGGATCTCCTTGTCCATGGCTGCTATCCACTCAAACTGGAAATGACAATGGAGAGCCTTTTGTAGATTCTTGGGATCCTGGTATTGGGCTGGTAATTTCACGTAAATCTGGGGAGCAGAGGTTTGGTTGCATTGAAGCGGATAGGGTAAAATGTTTTGAGTCAAGAGTCCGCTGGAATTGGAAGGTGGGTCAGAAGTCTCATTGGAAGCAGAAATATCCAGGACCGGATTGGAGGTGGATACAGGAGCAGGAAGATGAGAAGCGGAAACATCAGGATCTGAGTTTGAGAAAATGGGGATAGGAGATTTCTGAGGAAGAAAGAGTATTGCAAGGGAATGTGATCTGCTGAGCACCGCCACAGGAGAAATCAAAGGAGGTGTCTGCAAAGGTTATTTTGGTGCTTGAGAAGACCCTCCAGGATTGAATTTCAAGGATTTTGTAGGTGGAGAAATCATTAGCATAGCCAAGTTACAGGCCTTTCTTTCAATTGGGGCTCACTTTGTTGGACCTGAGGGTCTTTTGGATGAGGGAATAAGCAGTATAGCCAAAGGGTTTGAGAAATTTGAGATTGACGGATATGCCAAACCAGACCTCACATGGCACGCGGTTCTTTCTTGATGGTACTGGGATGAGTTTCAGGAGATTGGTGGCAGTCTTTAGGCCTTTGGCCCAGAATGAGGGCAAAAATTTGCTCTGAACTAGCAGGCATCAAGCCTTGTCTAGGATGGACCCGTTGGACCTTTCTGCATACCTGTTTTGCTGAGGTGTGTAGGAAAGTGCTAGATGGTGATTTATGCCTTTTTCAACAAAGTAGCTTTGGAGGGACTTGTTGACAAAGTCACCACCATTATCTGTAACGACTGTTTTGACTTTGGAATCCAACTGTCTCTCAGAGTTCTGAATGAAATCTTTTAGAGCCTTGAAAGCCTGATCTTTAGTCCGGAGGAAAGAGACTGCCTTGAAGCTCAAAAACTGATCTAATATAGTAAGAAAGTAATTGCAACCACCAATTGATTGAGTTGGGAATGGGCCCACCAGGTTGTAATGCAAGGCTTCAAGACAGCCAGTAACTGACTTAAATTGAATTTTGAAAGGAGAAGCAGTCATTTTGCAGGTGTGACAGATATGGCAGTGTTATTGAGGTTTGGTGTTTGGTACTAGAAGTTTGAGGGTTTTGTTGCTGGGATGACCTGATTGGAGGTAACATAGATTGTCCTGAGACTTGTTTAGGTGGATCCATCCTTCTGGATTGTTCTGAAAGCAAGATCCACAAAGTTCCACCAGATGGTTCACTGAGGTCCCAACAAAAGAAAAATTATCCAGGGTGATTTCATAACAGGAGTTTCCAATTTGGCAATGACATCAAAGCTTGGATTGACTCTGGAAAGCAATTATAAACATCTGTTTAGACTGGGAAAAAGAAGAACATCTTTCAGTTTGACTCGGGTCTCAAGGTGATTGACCAGAGTGGCCAAGCCAATGGCAGAGGCAAGGAGATTGGACTCTTTGCTACCAGTACCAATACGGATGTGGATGGGTCTGGAATCAGAGAGAAAACTGGGTTGGTTCACAATATGATGATTTGCCCCTGAGTCTAGCACCAGAAGAAACAAGGAAGTGGATTGGAAAGGTGCCAGGTAAAGTTATGCATTGAGATAGGCCTTAGGAAAGTCTGATTTGGGCAAGCAGTTGCTGTCAGGATCCTTGGTTGCAGTTTGAAGATCAATTGGGTCCTGGGCTTGGTGTAGTCTGGGCAGAATTCTGGATGCAGTTGCCAGCAGCTTTGTTGTGAGTGGTTGGACAGAGGATTGTGTTTTCCTTTTGAAAACAGATTTTTGGGTTCGGGGCTTCTGCATGAGTTGCTGGAGGTCTTGAGAAGAGCAGTGGATGATTCCACGTTTGTGCTGGGAACACTAGTGTTTTTGTCTCTGTGAGATGGTTCCAGGTGGGTCAATTTTTTGAGTTTTTTGAGTACCTAAGTGGGGTTCTTGAGTGACTTGTTGTTAAGGAGTATGGTTTTGAAGATGTGAAACAGTGCACTGGGCAACTTGGCAAGGATTTTGTAGCTGAGTATGTCTTGGGGTACTTCAAGTTTAACGGCTGCTAGCTTTTTCATGAGTTTACAGCATTCATTGATTTATTGGGATAGATTTTCCTTAATCTGATATCTGATGAAATTCAGCCACAGAAAACCACGGTTATTGGAGGATTTTGAGGCCCATCTCTTGTGGATGGCCTTTAAGATGGCTTGAGGGTTGTCTTTGTTTCTGGCATTGACAATGACATTGAATGCAGTGTCTCCTAGATGTTGACTGATGATTTTGGAGGCCTTGTACATCTTCTTCTTCAAGGTGATGGAGGTTTGTTGAAGTGGATTGTACTTGGAAAAAAGCTCCAGAAGACCCTTGCCTCTGAGGTAGCTCTTGATCCCGAGAAACCAATTGGTGAAGTTGTTTTTGTTAAGAAGGGGAATTTTTAGCTTGGAGTTGGATTTTTCCTCTAGATTGGTCACGGTGGAGCCTTCTCTTCAATTTTGAGATTACCCTGGGACTGCAAATCTGTTGAGATTTCAGACTAAAAGAAAAGAAAAGGAAATTGAGAGCAAAATTGATAAAGGAAAGTAATCAACAGTAGAAGAGAATCACACCTAAAAGAAAAGGCTCTACAACTTAAATGGAGAAGAAGGACGACGTAAGGAGCCACAATGGTTCTGACAATGGTAGGACAGAAGATAAGTGAAATGTTGAGAGGACAGTCTTTAAGTTAAGAGCTAAGAAGAAGGAGAACTCACCAGCCTCAGACACCTAGGGTTTAGGGTGCCGATAGAGAATAGCACACCTGGAAACACCCTTGATGGAGGTCTGGTGCCATTATTTAAGGTAGTTGAGTTGCGCAGTCTTGGGTGCACGCCACCAGGTGCAGGGCACAAGGCAAGCCACTGCACACATACTGAGAGAAAGAGTGAAAAAAAGGAAAAATAAAATAAAACACAGACATGAAAGGATAGAGACAGGATGGCAGACACAGATAAGAAAGGAGATCAAGCACAGGCCGTAAGTCATAAGCAGATCAACATGAGATGAAGTCAAAGATACAAAAAGAATGGATGATGGAGGGTGTCAGCTTGCTACTATTGCAAAGCAAGTTGCAAAAGTAACAAAAATAAAATAAAAATAAAAATAATATAATTAAACTAAGAAGGAGTAGGAAGACAATAAATATTGTTACAGAAATGGATTCTACACCCAAAATTATGTAGGGTCACTCACTGACCCCACCCTTGAAATCCAACTCCTTTTATTCTTAAATAATTAAGGAAAGAAAGACAAAAATACCACAGCTCCACTATTGAGCTTTTGTTCAATCAAATATTTCACATGTATTTTCACATATAGGTTTCACACCTAAAATTCAGTCAGAATTGAGATGTTGTGTTTATTTTAGGAGTTACGGACGGAAATGTGTTTTGTCACAATTCCCACACGCAGCCGCGGCAGCCAATGCACCCGCAGGCGGCTTAGATACAGCCCTGTCACTCCGTCAAGGTTGTGTACGCAGCCCAAGGCCTCTGACAAGTATGTAGCCGCGGGACTACGGGTTGAAAGAGTGACAGGCGGCCTGAGGGGCTTAGGTACCGCGTAAACATGCTACAACCCACACAGGAACATTCTACATATGTAATAAATGTTCCCGTGGATAGTAGATAGTCTAAAAGTACATAATATGATATAAAAATACTTAAATAACCCTTATAAGTATTTTTTATTAAATATAATTGAAAGTACTAAGAATGTCAAAAATAAGACAATGACAACTTCTAGAAATATATTAAAATACTTTTTTATACTTTTATGAGAATTCCTAGACATCAATATCTTTGTGACATACTAAGAAAACTAATGATGTAACAATATTACATTAATCCCCAAGACTTATATTTTGAAGTAATTATCTTACTAAATCAACCGTAACTCAAAAATAAGAAGTAAAATCAATATCATGACTTTAATCCAGTTATTTAATACATAATAAGAACTCACCTGACATCAGGATGTCAGTAGAAATGTCTATTTATATAATTATTAAATTACTGGGAACATTTACTAAGGGTAATTAATTGAATAATACATAAATGGGACAGATTAGTGTTCTTCACACGTCCTAATATCTATTATAAAGTAGAATAATTCCCATACCCTGAGGAATTAGATGCTACCCGTGCTATAGCACCAAGGAAACGTGACAGGATACCACTTGTTACCCTGCTGGCCTTAGTTTCCGTCCCTTTGAGCCCCTGTGCCTCTCAGAAGGATAGTATTGGGACTCCAAAAAGCTATAAACAAAGCGCTCTTTTGAGGATATTGATGGGAAGAGACCCAGTCATATTTATATCCAGACACCGTGCCAAGGTAATCAAGTACTTTTAAGAGATAATTAAGTGATTTATGGCTAAGTCTGATCAATAATATCCCTCCTCAACCTCTTTTTCAATCAATTAAAACTGCTGAACAACCTTATAACCCCAGTATACAGGTTTAAACCATCAGTGCACATCCCAAACAGATACCCAAAGGATTTAATAATATACCAGTGAGTTTTTTTATCCTTTCTCTTTTTTGGCAGCTTGGTTACAAGGCCCTGCCACTCCACCGTTTATTTCATATAAATATTATCTTTGGGTAAAATATCCTTTAAACTAAAGAGCCCAAAGTAACCAGGACTACATGTTTTCATACTGAAATCACTGAAGAGGGGTGTTAAAGATCCCCAATATAATTGTTGCCCCTATATCAAATTATTTAATAATCAATTTATTCATATTGATTTAAAAAAATAAACCATAACCAAACCACTTAACCTTGAAATAATCTTAATGCAAATATTTTATGCTTTTTTGCTGCATTTATTGAATAATACATTTATTATTTATTCTGTCACCTCTGGTAGCTAAATGATAGCAAGGGTCTTGGCATCCAGGAGGCTGACAATTGGGGTTCTGGCCGGGAAATATTCCATTTTATTATATTTAATACCTTGGACCAGAAATTTCACAAAAAAATAAATCAAAGATGAATTTATCTTACTTTTGAACCATGATTCATCATTAAATTATTTTGCAGTGGATCCAAAAACCAATGCAGAATTAATAATCCATTATTTAAATCTTTAAAGATAAGAAAAGAAGAATATATTAAAAATTATAAACCTACTGGTTGGAAAGCTTTAACTCAAGCTGAGCAACTTGATATCTCTTCTGCATGTAAAAACTTAGATAAAATCCTTGAAAAAGAAGATCTTGAAAGGCGCATCAACTCTCAGGCCCTATTATTTACACATAAAGCTTGGAAGAAATACCGTATAGATTTCTTTTTGAAATATAAAAGTAAGTATACAACTTGTATTACCATATTATTTTTTTAAAATAATATTGATATATTTTATTAACCAATTAAAATAAACTTTTTTATCAGTGAACCCTCCTGTACCAGAAACCACTGCCACTGAAGTTGATTTATTGGATAAGAAATCGCAGATATCTCTGGACGCCCTGAAAATATTTATTAGGCAGGTGAAGATATACAGGTTTAACCCATCAGTGCACGTCCCAAACAGATAACCAAAGGATTTAATAATATACCAGTGGGTTTTATTATCCTTTCTCTGTTGTGGCAGCTTGGTTACTAGACGCTTCCACTCCACCGTGTATTTTATATATATATTATCTTTGGGTAAAATATCCTTAAAACTAAAGGTCCCAAAGTAACCAGGCCTACATATTTTCATACTAAAATCCCTGAAGAGAGGTGTGAAAGATCCCCAATATAATTGTGGCCCCTCTAAAAAAATATTTAATAATCAATTTATCTATATTGATTTGTAACAATAAACCACATTTAAACCAATTAAACTTGCAATAAGCTTTATCCAAATATTTTATGGATTTTTGCTGCATTTATTGAATAATATATTTATTATTCATTCTATCACCTCTGGTAGCTAAAGGATAGCAAGGGTCTTGTCAGCCTGCTACTTAGCACAGAGCAACCTGACAAAGTAACAACAATAATAATACTAACAAAATTAAAAGGAACAAAGATAAATGAATAAATAAAATTATTATAAAATAAAGGAGTAGGAAATCCATAAATATTATTGCAGAAATGGATTCCCCCACCCAAAATAAGGTAGGGTCACTCACTGACCCCACCCTTGAATTCTTACTCCTTATATTTTTTAATTAATTCAATAGAAAATGGTAAATGACCACGGCACCAGTATGGCACATTTTTATTCATTTTAATATTTCACATGATATGTCATGTATAGGTTTCACACCTAAATTTCAGTTGAAATCCAGGTGTTGTGTGTAGTTTAGGAGTTACACGGGAAATTGTGTTTTGTCACAATTCCTGCACGCAGCCCCGCGTCCCTACAGCGTTGGACTCCCGCGTACGCCAACTCCCGCACGCAGCCCCGCGTCCCTACAGCGCTGGTCTCCCGCGTACGCAAACTCCCGCACGCAGCCCCGCGTCCCTACAGCGTTGGATTCCCGCGTACGCAAACTCCTGCACGCAGCCCCGCGTCCCTACAGCGTTGGACTCCCGCGTACGCAAACTCTCGCACGCAGCCCCGCGTCCCTACAGCGTTGGACTCCCGCGTACGCCAACTCCCGCACGCAGCCCCGCGTCCCTACAGCGCTGGACTCCTGCGCAACTGAATTCCCGCGCAGGTAATCCCGTGACCTAGTCACGCGCGCAGCGGTACAGTCCCCCGCGCGCATCTGAGCAGCGGATCAGTCCCCGCGCGCATTTGAATGGACTGATCCCCGTGCCTCCTGCAGTGATCAGTTTGACATCCAGGTACTGCTCAGAGGAGCTACAATATAGTAGGATCTACACTACTTATGTAAAGCTACCACACAAGCATAGATTATAGTTCAAAAATCTTGAAAATCAATTAAAATTAGTTAATTAACTAATTTTTAGTATTTTGTATTAATTAAATAAAGATCCAGACTCACCACGAAATAAGTTGATCAGAACCTTCAAAGACCATGAAACTACATAAGGAGTGGTCGTAAAAATTATTGAAAATTACATACAGGATCAGCAGAGGATGGAGAATCAATAAACATCCACGTCTGCTCACTTTGGACCAGTACTTACTGTACAAATTGAGGATCAGTGCAGGATCAGCAAAATGACTAATCTATTGATTAACAGATCCTGCAGCTAAAAAGGAGCTGTTCCTTGACAGATCTAAGGCCAGCAGGCTAACAGCACCTTGAGGAAGTGCCAATCATGCCCTGATTGCCCCCCCTAGCCTCAGCCCATGGCTAGTACCCCTTCTAGAGGCCCTCAAGCACCCAAAAAGAATATTTAAACAGGCTCTTTTTGCCCTTCTGTTTCCAATCAGTTATCAGTTATCAGGAATTATTTATTATCAATCAGACACGGTGTCATTGTTAATCAAGTGCTTATATGAAGATAAGCAAGTGATTTATGACTTAGTCTGTAGTAGTATTATTTACCTTTATTAACCAATCAACCACTGAAGTTTAGTCAAGCAATCAACCCCATCTGCTCTGAAACCCTTCCAATTATTCCAGGATTTTCGTGGTCAAGTGCTCAGAGTGAGTGTTTCCCTTCCTGTCTAGGCCACTTGTGCTGCTAAGCCCGGCCATTAGTGGAATAAGTCCTTTCTAAGGCACCCATATTTATTCCAAGGTTCTTAAACTGCCTAAGGAGGCCCCTTGAAGAGAGGTTCCTAGTCTGTAAAGATCCCCAGTAGTATAATACTGTGGCCCCTCTTTTTATATTATATTTAAAATATTTATAACCAAACCAAATAAACCTTGCACTTGCTCTTACCATACCATTATTGGAGCTTTAAATTGTTCATTCTTTGGAATATTATTGCTCCAAGTTCTTTTATCACTCTCTGTAGCTAAAGGACTGCAAGGTTCCTGGTATCAGAGAGCTGACAGGTCTTGGCATCCAGGAGGCTGACAGAGGGTTTAAAACCCTCCAGAAAGGATGATGGAGGACTTAAACCCTTCCAGAATGGATGATGGGGTGTTTAAACACCTCCAGAATGGATGATGGAGTGTTTAAACACCTCCAGAAAGGATTATGTAATGTTTAAACACCTCCAGAATGGATGATGGAGTGTTTAAACCCCTCCAGAATGGATGATGGAGTGTTTAAACCCCTGCAGAATGGATGATGGAGTGTTTAAAACCCTCCAGAATGGATGATGGAGTGTTTAAACCCCTCCAGAATGGATGATGGAGTGTTTAAACCCCTCCAGAATGGATGATGGAGTGTTTAAACCCCTCCAGAATGGATGATGGAGTTTTTAAAAACCTCCAGAATGGATGATGGAGTGTTAAAACCCCTCCAGAATGGATGATTGAGTGTTTAGAGCCCTCAAGAATGGATGATGGACTGTTTAAACCCCTTTAGAATGGATGATGGATGGTTTAAATCCCTCCAGAATGGATAATGAAGGGTCTAAATCCCTCCAGAATGGATTATGGAGGGTTTAACCACCTGAAGAATGAATGATGGAGGGTTAAACCCTCCAGAGTTGATTTTGCAGGGTTTAAACACCTCCAGAATGGATGATGGAGGGTTTAAACTCCTCCAGAATGGATGATGGAGAGTTTAAACCCCTCCAGAATTTATGATTGAGGGTTTAAACCCCTCCAGAATGGATAATAGAGGGTTGAAACCCCTCCAGATGGATGATGGAGGGTTTCAACCCCTCTAGAATGGATGATGGAGGTTTCAAACCCCTCCAGAATTTATGATGGAGGGTTTAAACCCTCCAAAATGTATGATGGAGGGTTTAAACCACTCCAGAATGGATGATGGAGGGTTTAAACCCCTCTATAATTTATGATTGAGGGTTTAAACCCCTCCAGAATGGATGATAGAGGGTTTAAACCCCTCCAGATGAATTCTGGAGGGTTTAAACCCCTCCAGATGAATGATGGAGGGTTTAAACCCCTCCAGATGAATGATGGAGGGTTTAAAACCCTCCAGAATGGATGATGGAGGGTTTAACCCCTCTAGAATGGATTATGGAGGTTTCAAACCCCTCCAGAATCAATGATGGAGGGTTTAAACCCTCCAGAATGGATGATGGACGGTTTAAACCACTCCAGAATGGATGATGGAGGGTTTAAACCACTCCAGAATGGATGATGGAGGGTTTAAACCACTCCAGAATGGATGATGGAGGGTTTAAACCACTACAGAATGGATGATGGAGGGTTTGAACCACTCCATAATTGATTATTGAGGGTTTAAACCACTCCAGGATTGATGGTGGAGGGTTTACTCCTCTCCAGAATGGATGATGGAGGGTTAAAACCCCTCCAGGATAGATGATGGAGGGTTCCAACCCCTCCAGAGTGGATGATGGATGGTTTAAACCCATCCAGATTGGATGATGGATGGTGTAAATCCCTCCAGAATGCATGATCAAGGGTTTAAACCCCTCCACAATGGAAGATTAAGGGTTTTAACCCCTCAAGAATGGATGATCAAGGGTTTTAAACCCTCCAGAATGGATGATGGAGGGGCTAAACCACTCCAGAATGGATGATGGAGGGGCTAAACACCTCCATAATTGATGATGGAGGGTTTAAACCACTCCAGAATGGATGATGGAGGGTTTAAACCACTCCAGAATGAATGATGGAGGGTTTAAACCACTCCAGAATGGATGGTGAGGGGTTTAAACCACTCCAGAATTGATGGTGAGGGGTTTAAACCCTTCCAGAATGGCAGAATGGATGATGAGGGGTTTAAACCACTCCAGAATGGATGATGAAGGGTTTAAACCCTTCCAGAATGGATGATGAGGGGTTTAAACCCCTCCAGAATGGATGATGGAGGCTTAAAAACCCCCCAGAATGTATTATTGAGGATATGTGCAAAATGCATAGGAACTTTGCAAAATGCAAACAAGTATGCACCATGCACAGCAACTCTGCACAATGCACCACGACTGTGCACAATGCGCAGTGACTGTGCAAAATGCGCAGTGACTGCGCACAATGCGCAGTGACTGTGCAAAATTCGCAGTGACTGTGCACAATGCGCAGTGACTGTGCACAATGCGCAGTGACTGTGCACAATGCGCAGTGACTGTGCACAATGCGCAGTGACTGTGCACAATGCGCAGTGACTGTGCACAATGCGCAGTGACTGTGCACAATGTGCAGTGACTGGGCACAATGCGCCATGATGGTGCACAATGTGCCATGATGGTGCACACTGCACAGTGATTGTGCACAATTCACAGTGTCTGTGCACAATGCACAATGACTTTGCATTTTGCACTCTCACTGTGCAATGTGCATTGGAGGTTGCATAAATATTTTTACAGTCACTGTACATTTTCCACAGTCAGTGACTGTGCATTGTAGCTTGGATAAATTTTGACCTGAGATTGGTAGGATCTTGACCTGACCTTTGTTGTTTTAGATTACATAATTTTCATGAGAAGTTTATTGAATATTATGTGCCACCCACATCATAGAATTCTGGGATATGTACACCTCTTCCAGGATGATCAGCCATATTGCTATGAATTGAGGGCTCCTTACTCAACAGCTCACTTAGCTCAATTGGTAAGAGCATCACTGATATGAAGAGTCTGAGGTTGTGGGTCTGAATCCCACAGTGTTCATTTTTTTCATATGACTTCTGAAATGGTAGCAAGAGTTATACAGTCACAAAGACTGCAGCCTAACAGCTGTCAAAAATAAAAATCCATCTTAATCAATTAAATCAAATGGTTTGGTCCCTGATCAAAGCATAGAGGGGTGTTAGATTACAGATTTGCCATGAGCAGTTCATTGACTGGTATGTTCCACCCACATCATTGAATTCTGGGATAAGTACACCTCTTCTGGGGTGATCAGCCAAATAGCTATGCATCAACCGCTCCTTAATCAACAGCGCACTTAGCTCAATTGGTAAGAGCATCACTCATATGAAGAGTCTGAGGTTGTGGGTTTTAATACCACAGTATTCATTTGTTTTCATGTGAATTCTGACAGGCCTTACATTGGGAATGAGCTCCTTGATGGTACTTGCTAGCAAGTGACATGCAGATTTCTGTGGTGGCAGTTTTATATTCTTTCAAAATAAAAATTATCTCAGTTTTGAATTCCTCTCAAATAAAATAATACCAAAAATTCATTGAGGTTTTTACAATGATTAGTTTCAACAAAATTAGCAAAATTCTTTCAAGGATTTTAACCTTTTATTCTGGCTCAAATGAAACACTTTAGGCTCTGTTGGCCAAGCTCATTCTTAAAAGTACTAGTAGAAAGTCAAGAAACTTGAAATGCCTTCAGAAACTTGAACAAATCCTTGAAAGGCTTCAGATAACATAAACAATTTGGAAATTTATCAAAAAATCTTTAGATTCATCCAGGGTCCAAAAAAACCATTAATTCAAAATGCAGAAATTGCAACAAAACAAAGGAATGCTTTTTTGAGATGGATCCAAGAAGAGTTCAAGGGTAAAACCTTGATTTGAATTAAGAAAATAATCAGATGAATTTTTCTTTGATAAGGAATTCATGTATCCTGTCTGGAAGATATTTGAAATTATCGTCTGTAACTTGTGGGGGATATTCAACCATTTTACAGAATTCCTTGGAGATCTTAAGATAAGTATCCCACCCCATTATTTCAGTTGATTCTTTTGAGTATTTGAACGGCTTCAATTCATCTAGCATGATATTCAAAATTTCTGTAGGGTTCATGAACTTGAAATGTTCATATAGCAAGTTACATTTTTTTTCAAGACTATAGCTCTGCATCCAGATATCCAGTACCTTTCCAATGGTTGCTTCTGATAATTCTCTAATGTTTTCATACAGCACTTGATCCTTGAAGTTTGGATGAATATTTGATCTTATTTTGTCTCCCACAAACTGAAGCAGTCCCAATGCAGATTGATGTAATTTATCAGCCACACTTTTTTCTAGTCCATTCAGATTCTTGACCACCATTTCTTGCTTGAAACGTTCATAAACTTGGAAAACCAGCTCGTTGAAGCGAAATTGTTTGAGATGATAAAAACTCTGATCAATGATTGAAACGCTCCTCATCAATCTAGAATGCGGACTGCTTGAATACTTTGTCCGTTTCATAACCATGTGTGATACATTGCGGTGCAAACCAGGGATGATGATTTCGTGAATATAATCTGAGATCCAAATGTATGCCCTGAGAATATCCCTCTCGCTCTTCATACCAGCATTTTCATTGTATTGCCAAAACGTCCACCATATGTTTCTTATTCGATTCCAGCGCCTTCGAATTAAGCCCTTTAGAATCAACTTGCAAGTAAAAGGAAGCAAGATATTGCAACAGCCGTGCATTTGCTCAAGTTTCTCATGAATTGAAACGAAGCCTGAAATAGAGCGCAGGAGATCCACTGCCAGAATATGTGAAAAAAACGATGCTTGCTTGCACAATTTCTCAGGAGCTGTACGCCAGGTTTGCTGCGAATAGTACTGAAAAACAACACCTTCATCAATTAAATAATTTTCAGCTTGATTTTTGTTTATTATCTCCGCGGCGTTCTTTCTTTCATCGTGTCTCAGATTTCTCAAATCATTGCTTAATGCACCATGTGCAACAGATGATTTTTTCGATTGCGAGACCTCATAGATGCTGCTCTGTTCTCTTGGCTCATGTTCTGGGGGATGTGAAGGAACGTCTGATTTTTGGGGCACTGCAGATGAGGTTAGACCTTTTTTCTCATAGCTGTGGAGCTTATATGCTTCTTGTAGGTTATTAAACGATGGCCGGTTCGGACTACATGATATATCCTGCCATGCGTTCCAACTGACAGGGAAGTCGACCGGCGTGAATGCATTAGGCTGGATGTTGGAGGGATGCGATGTCTTAGGGGTTATCCTTTGAGAATAGTCTTCCCTAACCCGAACTATTTTACCGAATTCATTCCTGCGCCTCTCAAAGCTTGATGGGGTCTCAAATTGATTTGGATGTTGATAAATCAATGGAAAGGTAGACAGACGATTTGGTCGCGCAAAGGCTTCCAGAGAAAGGTTCGGGGGTTCGCTGTCTGACTCACGCTTAAATTTATATCTTCCACAGGCTTGTCTTTTCGAATTGAGCGGGAACAGTTCCTGAGTCTGAGGCAGAGCCTGGGGTGATGAGCTAGCTGCAAAATGTTCGACCGAACCGCTACCGATTGACAAACCAAAACGGCTTGATGGCCCCAAGGAGGATTGGATTTCTAATTTTTTGTCATATCGTTTCAGGCTGCCAACCGGTATTTCCCCGGGCCTAGATGAAATATCCCCCCATGAGTGCCAACTTGAAGACAAGTCGACCACTCTGGAATCACCTGAGTGTGAAACTGGTCGGGAAAGATGTGAAGCTTCAGAGGCTATTCTTTCAGGTGCACCTTCCATATTCCAAACTATTTCACCGAATTGGTTTTGGCGCTTCATAAAGTTCGTTGGGGCTTCAAGTTGATTCGAATGCGGCTTAATGATCGGAGAGGTAGTTAGACAACTTGATCCCTCTAAGCCGTCCAGTATAAGGTTCAGGGTTTTGCTGTCTGACTCGGGGTTGAATTTATATCTTCCAACGGCCTGTCTTCTCGAACTGAGCGGGAACAGCTCCAGGGTCTGAGGCGGAGCCTTGGGAGCTGAGCTGGCTGCAAAACGTTCGACCTCATCGCTACTGGTGGACAAGCCAAGTTCGGTCGATGGCCCCAAGGATGATTCGATTTCTAACTTTTGGTCATCGTCACTATCTGCAAGCCAGTAACCTGCCTTCAAAGCAAGGAAAGCTAAGAAGAAAAGGAGATTTTAGATCACATACCGTGAAACCATTCACTATGGCCGCACCAGATTACCTGAGCAGAGATGATCCCGATCAGCAACCTTATGATAAACTCAGACTGGTCGAGCATAATGAATCGCCACTGATGTCGACCCTTGGTAAGGGATGAGATGGAGCTTTTCATTGTGCGGGTGGAAACTGATACTGAGGGCGCAAAATTTTTGCCTGGCTAAGAGCCGATTACTGCGATTTGGGTTGGATCAGCAGCGAATCAGAAATGGCCGGGCCATGAAGCTAGCCTACCCTTTAAATCAAAGGCTAAGGAATACCCATGAGGAGATTGAGGGAATACAAGCGCGACCAAAGGATTGACTGAGATGCTCAATTGTTATGCTTTTGAGACAGCAGTCAACCAGAGCGGCCAGACTGGTCGAGTTTGAGATAGAGCCGGGAGGTGGTGGTATGACCTGCTTGTCTGCGGAATACGACAGCCGGCAACGTAGTGCCGGGATTGATTCAAGGGGTCAGCCATGTAACATTCGGCAAGTCGCTAATGAATCATGCATGGCCGACGGCGACGTCAGTCTGAGTCAGCTCTTCGTGTAATCAATTTGATAGGTTAAATTCGCGATCAAGGTTCTGTAAAGATTCACCTGACATTGCCTGGGCACGCCCCTTGCATGCCAAGGGGAAGAACTCAGGGTCCTTCCAACGCTTTCAATGGAAGCGTCCAGAGGTCGAGTAAGCTCAACTTACCGGTGTCAATCCTGACCTGGGACATTAACTGATTAACGATTGATCCCGGCCAGATTGAGTAAGCAAGCAACCACGGGCCCAACCTATGGGCGTGGTGCCTGACCGATCGTTACTGTAACACGATACCGGGGTATGAAGCTGGTTCCTGCACAAAACGGCTGGCCAACCCTGACGCTAAGTGGTAAGTCGGTCAGCAATGCAATCTATGAGATAGCCTGAGCCCTGGCTAGTGGACAACTGCTGCGCTGCACACGTGCCAACGGTAGACTGACTAAGAAGTCCACTTTTATCTTACCCGCACCTTACAGGCCATGGAGGTTATGTTATGTCAGCCTCCTGGATGCCAAGAACCTTGCTATCCTTTAGCTACCAGAGGTGATAGAATAAATAATAAATATATTATTCAATAAATGCAGCAAAAATCCATAAAATATTTGGATAAAGCTTATTGCAAGGTTAATTGGTTAAAATGTGGTTTATTGTTACAAATCTGAAGAAAGAAATTACTGTATTTCAAAATGAGACCACCAGACTGCGGAGCAGTAATCAGAAATGGAACATTGACAAAGGAGTGTGAAAGAGAGATCTTACTTCTAGACAGAAAGGAAGATAACTGATTGGTAGGTTTAACGGACAGGGGAGGAGATGATTGGAAGATGAGAGAATGGAAACAAGAATGAAATGAAGAGGAGAATTGGCCAAAAGGATATGGGAGAAGTATTGAAGGAATGAGATGGAGGAATGGGGATTGAAGGAATAGGAGTGATTGATTGGAGGGGCGGGAGCAAGGGAGAGGGGATGGATGATGATGTTGAGAGGAGGATCAGATTGGAGGATGAAGCCGGAAAGGAGGGTGACAAAGATAGAGCGGGGATTGTGGAATTGGAGTAGCTGCACTTGAGCATGCCTAATTGAAGTTGTGTCAAGTCAAAGGAGCACATAGATCAGTTATTTCAACACACCACCCTGTCTAGAAGGGAGATCAAAGAAGCTTGGAGGTCAAATTGATGACTGATGGTTTTATAGCTGGTTTGGTGAGTGAGTTGGCAAGATTTTCTCCGGATGTGATCAAAGTGGTTAACAGATTTCCTTCATTTTTCTTCTCTTGCAGCCATTTGATGTGTATGTCAACATGTTTCAGCGCGTTGTGATGGGAATCCAGATTGACCAAGTTGTGGAGGGCTTTATTGTCGATGTAAGCACAATGAGTCAACTTCAGGTTGGGATTCAGATCAAGGATGAGATTTTGAAGCCAGATCTTCTCTTGAGTGGCGAGAACCAGGGACTTGAGCTCTCCTTCAGTTGAGGAGAGAGAGATCAAGGACTGTAGCTTATTGTGCCATGCAACAGGGCACCTGTAGAGCATGATGATGAAGCCGGTATGACTTCTTCTGCTAAGAGGATCATCTCCGCCGTTAGAGTTGGTGTAGCTCTCAATGTTGTATTTGAAGTTTGAAGATGTCAGGCGCAGGGCAAGTTCACGGGTGGTGTTGACGTATCTCCAAACGTGCTTGGCTTGCTTCCAGTGGGACACTCCGGGTCAATTATTGAAGCAAGATAGGCTGGAGACGGCATAGGAAAGATTGGGTCTGGTGCGACTGGCCATGAAGTTTAAGTAGCCCGTTGCTGAACGGAAGTTGATGTTGAGCTGTAGGAATTCGTTGTGATCATCTTTGGAGGCAGGGAATAGGTTAATATTTGGAGTCATGGGAGTGGTAATGGGTTTGGATTCACTGAGGCCTAGTTCCTGGAGGGCCGTGGCAATGTGTTTGGGTTGGTGAAGAAGAAGATTGTTACCGTGCGTGATGATGTGATTTACGAGGATTTTGGACAGCTTTCCTCCATGGGAGATATTGAATTGGTCCTTGAGTTTGGACCGGAAGGAGTTGGATTCACCCACAATCAGAAGATTGTTGACATAGACAAAGATGTACCAAAATTCCGAGTGGTTGATGAATAGGCAGGGATCGGCAACAGATGACTTAAATTTTTGGGAGTGGAGCCATTGTCTTAGGGTTTTGCACCAGCTTTTGGGAGCTTGTTTGAGGCCATAGAGAGCCTTCTTGAGTCAGAGGTATGGGAAGTTACAGTCATAGCCATCAGGTTGCACAATATATGTTTCTTCCTCCAAAGGTGCGTGCAAGAAGGCAGCTTTGATGTCCATCTGAATGGTCTTCAGTTTGTGGTGGAAGGAGTAGGCAAGAAGAGTGCGGAGAGTGGTTATGAGACCAGTGGGTGCATATGTCTTGCCGTAGTCGAGGAATTCTTGCTGTTTGAACCCCTGGACGCACAGACAAGACTTGTAGATGATCCCATTCCCGCTGGGGTCATCTTTGAGGCAATACACCCAGGTAGTGGAGAGAGCGGATTTACCAAGGGGCAAGGAGTGGCAGCCTCCCCATACGTTGTGACTTTCAATCCCGTCAGTCTTGACCTTCATTGAGTCCAACCAGTGAGGTTTATTGGGAGATTTGAGGACTTTGGGATAGTTTTTGGGGACAATACAAGCCATGAAGCCATAGCAATTTGGGGTTTTTAGATTGGTCCTATTGCGCAAGGTGTAGGAGGATGGATTGGTGAGTTGACGAGCTATCTCTCCAATGTTGGATTTGGAGGAGGAGCAATCGGAGGAGTGAGATGAAGGGGAGAGTGGATGATCTTCTTGTATCAAGTGGGAAGGTGGATGATCATCTTGGATAGGTTCGGGCAAGTCAGAAGTGGAGGATTCTGAACTCTGATTAGAATGAGATTGTAGAGGGGAAGAATTTGTAAGGGTTGAAGAATTGAGAAGATCAGTTAGTGTTTCATTTAGAGACAGAAGAGGATCAAAGGGAGAGTCGGAGGGATGAGGAGAGAAGGAAGAGAATGGGATGTTTTCAAAGATTTTAACGTGTTTTGAGCGGATGACGTCACCAACTTTGGGACAGAAAACTCAATAGGATTGCAGGTCCAGATCAAATCCCAACAGAATTCCTTCCAGTCCTTTTTTGGCAAACTTGGAGAGATTCTCTTGTTGGTTGAGTACAATAGTTTTTGAGCCAAGAACTTTGATGAGGGACAACTTGGGAGAGGAGGATTTCCAGAGTTTGAATGGGGAGATTTGTTGAGTTTGGAGGGAATGAGATTTAGGATGAGACAGCATCTGGAGATGATTTTGTCCCACATCATGAGAGGGATCTTCATGTCAAGCATCACCGTCCCTGCAGATTCAATCAAGGTGCGGTTGGCGCGTTTGGCGATAGGATTATGTTGAGGCGTGTAGGGTTCAGAGGTGGAGTGGAGGATGCCGTTTTGGGAGAAGAAAGAAGACAGTTGATTGTTGAGAAATTCTCTGCGGTTGTCGGAGTGGAACCGTTTCAATTTTTTGTTAAATTGGGTGGAATGGAGTTGGATGAATTTAATTATTTTGCTTGTGGCGTTGGATTTGAATTTAATGGGTAGGCAGGTCTTGAATCGAGAGAAGCTGTCGGTGAGAACAAGGAAGAATCTGTTTCCAGATTTGGATGGAGGAGATATTGGACCACAGAGGTCGGCGTGGATTTTGTCAAAGCTGGCCTTGCTTTTGGGAAAGATTCCTTTGAAGGGAGTTCTGTGGATCTTTCCTTGAGTGCACAAGATGCAGTCAAGATTGTCCCATTTTAACTTTGGGAATTCTCTAGCAATTAGCTTGACCAAATTGGAGTGGGAATGGTCAAATCTCTTGTGGAGGGTAGAAAAGGAGGTGAAGGAGTGAGCAGTGGGAGTGATTGGATGGGTGGATTCATCAATGAACATGAGGTTGTTCTCGATGTAGCCTTCTAGGATGGTCTCAGAGTTGAAGGTAATCACAAACTTGTTAGCTGTTGTGAGCTGCAGGGAACAGCCTCCGAGAATGAGTTGGCCCAAGGAGATCAAGTTCACAGCTATGTCGGGAACAAAAAGGCAATTTTTGAGGTTGAGTTCTGAGTGAGAGGTGATAAGGGTTGCAGTCCCTTGTCCCAAGGCGGTTATCGAGGAGCCAATTTTCCCAGTTTGGATGACGGTGTTGTCTTCCTTGAGGTTGTTGAAGAATTGGGGATGGTTGAACATGCTCTGAGAGGCGCCTGAGTCGAGTATTATCTGATTTTGGTTGAGATGGTGTGAATGGGACATGGCAAAGGTGAAGGCAAGATGAGCGGAAGCGGTAGTATTGATTTTAGAGGGATTGGCTTTAGCGGAGGGAGCAGATTGAGTTGATGGATCAGGTCTCAGGTGGGGAAATAACCAGAAACATTGCTCCTTAGGATGGTTGGCTTGTGGGTTGTGCCAGTTTGCCTTGCATCTTAGGAGGCTTTGTTGCATGGTCATGGCGGAGGCTTGAGATCCTGAGGCAACTATGTGCTTCACTTGATTGAGATGTCTTAGGACCAAGTCTCCATTGATCTTCCTTTCTCCTATAGAGTGATTTATTGTGGTTTTCAAATTTTCCAATTGCGGAGGGAATTTGTATAGAAGAAGGTAGGCTACAATGTCGTTGTCCATCTTGATGCCAATTTCAGAGATTTGCATCAGGCATGACTTAGCTTCAGTGATGAACTTCTCGATGTTTCTGGGGTTGAACTGGAGATTGAGGAAGTTGAAGAAGACCCTGAATCAATTGGCGGTCTGGGAAGAGGCAAAGAATTCATTTATTGAGTTCCAAAGATCAATGCCGTTGGAGAGATGGTGCTCTTTCACGAAATTTACGTGGGTCTTGTTGTCCAGCTTGGCCAAAATGTATCCAACTATCTCAAGGTTGACGTCAACTGGACATTTTTCTGGTTTGGTTGATGAGAGCCATTGAGCAATTCCTTTGAGAGAGAAGATCGTGAGGATTTTTGACCGCCATAGGGAGAAGTTGCTTTAGGTAAGGTTAGGTATGGAGTCCGTCAAGTTTTTAAGTAGAGAGGAGTTAGAATCTGCTGGTCCTGGAGTGTTCATTTTGTCGCCGGGTTGGTTGAGTTGGTGAGCTTTTGGCTTTTAACCGTGAAGAAAGAAATTACTATATTTCAAAATGAGACCAGCAGACTGCGGAGCAGTAATCAGAAATGGAACAATGACAAAGGAGCGTGAAAGAGAGATCTTACTTCTAGACAGAAAGGAAGATAACTGATTGGTAGGTTTGACAGACAGGGGAGGAGATGATTGGAAGATGAGAGAATGGAAACAAGAATGAAATGAAGAGGAGAATTGGCCAAAAAAGTATTGAAGGAATGAGATGGAGGAATGGGGATTGAAGGAATAGGAGTGATTGATTGGAGGGGCGGGAGCAGGGGAGAGGGGATTGATGATGATGTTGAGAGGAGGATTGATCATGGAAGAGGATCAGATTGGAGGATGAAGCCGGAAAGGAGGGTGACAAAGATGGAGCGGGGATCGTGGAATTGGAGTAGCTGCACTTGAGCATGCCTAATTGAAGTTGTGTCAAGTCAAAGGAGCACATAGATCAGTTATTTCAACAAAATCAATATAGATAAATTGATTATTAAATATTTTTTTAGAGGGGCCACAATTACATTGGGGATCTTTCACACCTCTCTTCGGGGATTTTAGTATGAAAACATGTAGGCCTGGTTACTTTGGGACCTTTAGTTTAAAGGATATTTTGCCAAAGATTATATGTATATAAAATACACAGTGGTGTGGCGGGGCTTTGTAAGCAAGCTGCCACAACAGAGAAAGGATAATGAGACTCACTGGTATATAATTAAATCCTTTGGGTACCTGTTTGGGATGTGCACTGATTGGTTAAACCTGTAAACTGGGGTTATAAGGTTGTTCAGCAGTTTAAATTGATAAAAGAGGTTTGAGGACGGATATTATTAATTGGAATAAAGCCATAAATCCCTTACTTATCTCTTATAAGTACCTGATTATCTTGGCATGGTTTCTGGATGTAAATAAAACTGGGTCTCTGGGTATCTATATCCTCTAAAGAGCTCTTAATTTATAGCTTTTGGAGTCCCAATATTGTACTTCTGAGGGGTACATGGGCTCAAAGGGACGGACACTGAGGCCAGCAGGGTAACCAGTGGTAGCCTGTGACGTGTTCTTGGTGCTGTAAAATGGGTAGCATCTGATTCCACTGGGTATGGGAATTATTCTACTTTATAATTGATTTTTGGATGCATGAATAACACTAATATGTCCTTTTTATTTATTATTTAATTAATTATACTTAGTAAATGTTCTCAGTAGGTTAATGGTTATTTTAATAGACATTTCTACGGATATTCTGATTTCAGGTGAGTTCTCATTATGTATTTAATATTTGGAGTAAAGTCATGATATTGATTTTACTCATTATTTTCAAAATTTAGATGATTTACTGAAATAATTACTTAAAAATAAAAGTCATGGGTATTTGGGTAATATTTTTATTTCATAAGGTTTCTTAGTATGACACAAAAGTGTTGATGTCTAGAAAGTCTCATAATAGTATATTAAAGTATTTTAATGTATTTTTAAAAGTAGTCATTGTCTTATTTTTGAAATTTTTTTGTACTTTGAATTATTTTTAATAAAAAATATCTATAAAGGTTATTTAAGAATATTTCTATAATTTTATGTACTTTAAGACTATCTACTATCCATGGGAAATTTCATTACATATGTAGAATGTTCCCATGTAGGTTGTAGCATGTTTACGCGGTACCTAGGTTTTTCAGGCCACCTGTCACTTGGTGAACCCATAGTTCTGTGGCTGCATACTTGTCAGAGGCCCAGGGCTGCGTACACAACTTTGACAGAGTGACAGAGCTGTAGCTCAGCTGCACGCGGGTGCGTTTTCTGCCTCCGCTGCATGCGGGAATTTTGACAGAACACATTTCCATCTGTAACTCCTAAAATATACACAACACCTCAATTCTGACTGAATTTAAGGTGTGAAACCTATACGTGACAATAAATGTGAAATAATTAATTGGCCAAGAAGTTCAATAGTGGTGCTGTGGTATTGTGGTCTTTCTTTCCTTAATTATTTTAAAATATCAAGAGTTGGATTTCAAGGAGGGGTCAATGAGTGACCCTACCTAATTTTGGGTGGAGAATCCATTTATTTATGGTTTCCTACTCCTTCTTGGGTTAATTTTATCATTACTATTTTTAAGTTTTTTCTGCTACTTTTGCAGCTTGCTCTGCAATGGTAGCAAGCTGAAACAATATCATGAATTTACTCCAATTATTAGTCCATAATGAGAACTCACCTGACATCAGAATATCTGTAGGAATGTCTATTGAAAAAATTTTAAACTTACTGGGAACATTTACTAAGGATAATGAATGCAATAATAAATAAAAAGGACAGATTAGTGTTATTCACACTTCCAAACATCAATTATAAAGTAGAATAATTCCCATACCCTGTGGAATTAGATGCTACCTGTGTTACAGCACCAAGAAAACGTGCCAGGATACCACCGGTTACCCTGCTAGCCTCAGTGTCTGTCCCTTTGAGCCCCTGTACCCCTCAGAAGGACAATATTTGGACTCCAAAAGCTATAAATAAAGAGCTCTTTAGAGGATATTGATACACAGAGAACCAGTTATATTTACATCCAGAAACCATGCCAAGATAATCAAATACTTCTAAGAGATAAGTAAGGGATTTATGGCTTACTTTTATCTTAATGGCACCGCCACAGAGTTTATGTTATATAAGGGCGGAGGTTTTCAAGTACTATTGTTCTTTTTTTCATCACATTTTGTCATTATTGTCAATTTGACTGTAAACATGTTTTTTTCACAAGTTCACCCTTTTCTCACAACATCATTTCACAAAAATTATAATATTGTTCTTTTGCGCGGTGTGGTGTCATTATTTAGCCTTGGGTTGGGAATAGTGTTGCAGCCTGCGCGCTCAGCATTTGGTATTTCAGGATCAGAAATTGGGGTGCGTGCATTCTCAGCAGTAGCAGCTGCTCCAGGGCTCAGAGGTAGGCACAGCAGGACCGGCAAGGCGGTTGTGGACTGGGCTTGAATTGGGGAGGCGGGCCGCAACCCTCTTGGTTATTACGGGCTCAGGAACAGAGCCAACCCAACCACGTTTGTGGGCGGTTAGTTTGAGTAGTAGGAGTGGGGCAACCCCAGGGCTGTATACATGGGCGGCCATGCGCAAACGCTGGCTGGCCCACGGGACTGGGATATTCAACAAAGCGCGTTGGGCGGATATGGACAAGCATGGAAAAATTTTAGTAGCGCGCAGAAGACGGCCGCGCCACGGGAAGGAAAAACCCAATGTGTGTAATGGCAGGTGGGCTGAAGGGATAGGGCAGTATTGAGTAAGGAGGGGTTAGGGTTCTGGGTCAAGGGTTTCTTCTTCTATTGTTGTCAGATTGTTCTTGTGTTTTTACCTAGGTTAAAGCTAAGGGAGAGGGGCATAAAACACCAGCTCCCTCAGCACAAGTTTTAGAGGGGGAACCATGGTTGGGGGGGAAATCTATCATCATCATCATCATCTCTCTGTTTTCTCTCTCTCTCAAAGGGGCATTCTCAGACCTTACAGAGGCTAGAACCATTGACTCCGTAACCTAGGGACAACTCAGTAAGTTTTCCCCACTTAAGTTTCCACATCTGGGGGTCTGGCTGGAAACTCAATCCATTCTCAGTCTCTCAAAGATAGCGTAGGATGATACCAACAACTGCTCTGGGATCCAATGTTACCCCTCCCTATCCTCTATGCTTGAATCCTGTTTCTTCTGTTAGAATTTGAGTTTTTATATATGTGACTTTCACTGGAGTTTTAAGTGTCTTTGATGAGATTGATTTGATTTATTTTATGATTTTTATTGAAGTATTGAAATAATGTGTAAAATTTAACTAGTCTGTGTTTTTTTGTATTGTGATTGCCAGACTTTCCAATCATTGCATTTCACATACCATGTCACTTAAACCGCTTATGCTAATTTTACCTTATTCATTTTGTACTCAACCACTTTTTAGCCTATTGTGTATTTAGTTTATTCAAACACTGGTGCACTCAAGTGGAATTCATCATCTCTTCAGCCAATTACATCAACCAGAGTGCCCTTTTCCTCCTGTTGTCATGTCTGTTAAGTTTGAAGTTATAAGGTCCTTTCATTCATTTCCCATAACCTTTTATTTCATCTGAGCCTAAGCTCTTTTTTTATTTTTGCACGGTTAAAAGCCTTTGCTCAATGTGAGCCAACCGTCCTTCATTCAAATTTTTTGCCTTGAATAGTGTCATCTTCAAATCAATCTTCAACTCTTTGGGCAAGGGGGTGAGATGAGGATGAGCCTTGTCATTGAAAATTACGCTCATCCCATCCATTCAATTTGACGCTCTGAATCAGCCATCAAAATCAATCAATCAATCCAAGCCTAAAATTTTCACATGCAATTGGATCAATTATCTCTTCCTTCCTCAACCAGCTTGATCCAAACCAGACAGCTAACCAAAAAGCAAGCTTTGCCTTTCATTATCCCATCATTGGCTCCAGGTATTGATTGCGTCTGAACTTGGCAAGAGTATCTTGTCAAGGCTGCTGCTGATTGGATTGAGGAGAAGAAATGTCAGCTTGCTACTATTGCAAGGCAAGCTGAAAAAGTAATCAAAATAGCATAACAATAATAATAATACAATTAACCTGAGAAGGAGTAGGAAAACCATAAATATTATTACAGAAATGGATTCTCCACCTAACATTTGGTAGGGTCACTCACTGATCCCACCCTTGAAATCCAACTCCTTATATTTTTAAATAATTAAGGAAAGAAATACCACAATACTACGGCTCCACTATTGATGTTTTGGTCAATTAAATATTTCACACATATTGTCACGTATAGGTTTCACACCTAAAATATGGTCATAATTGAGGTGTTGTGAATATTTTAGGAGTTACAGATGGAATTTGGTAAATCAACTGGAACTCAAAAATAAGGAGTAAAATCAATATCATAATTTTACTCCAGTTATTTAATAGATAATGAGAACTCACCTGACATCAGGGTGTCGGTAGAAATTTCTATTTATAAAATTACTAAATTACTGGGAACATTCAGTAAGGATAAGTAATTCAATAATACATAAATGGGACAGATTGGTGTAATTCACACGTCCTAATATTTATTATAAAGTAGAATAATTCCCATAACCTGAGGAATTAGATGCTACCCATGCTATAGCACCAAGAACACGTCACAGGCTACCCCTGGTTACTGTGCTAGCCTTAGTGTCTGTTCCTTTGAGCCCCTGTACCCCTCAGAAGGACAATATTGGGACTCCAAAAGCTAAAAATAAAGAGCTCCTTTAAGTATATTGATGGGCAGAGACCCAGTTATATTTATATCCAGACACCGTGCCAAGGTAATCAAGTAATTGTAAGAGAAACTTAAGTGGTTTCTGGCTAAGTCTGATCAATAATATCCGTCCTCAACCTCTTTTTTTATCAATTAAAACAGCTGAATAACCTTATAACCCCAGTATACAGGTTTAACCCATTAGTGCACGTCTCAAACAGATACCCAAAGGATTTAATAATATACCAGATCCCTTTCTGAATGTGAATTGGTCCTTACCAACCCTGTTAATTTTATAGAAGGAGATATAGGCTCTTCTGTAGAAATCAATAACATCCATGGGGATTCTTGTTTGCCCCAACAATGGGATCCTACCACAATTCCTAGACATATTACGGATGTCACACCATTAACAGTTAAACCTATGAGTGGGAAAAGTTATACCACTGGTCAAACTTCTTATGCAACAGGATTTTATAAAAAAAAACCTATAAGGTTCTTACTGGATAGTGGAGCCTTTTGCTCATGTTTCTGTCCTGAATTCTTAAACAAATGGGACTCCAATTGGAATGAACACCTTCTGCCCGTCCCAAAAGCAAGGTTCAGCTCTTGCAAATCTGCCATGAATGCTATTGGAGTATGGACTGATCCTATAATACTACCTCATACTAAAGGATCTTTGAGGATACAAGTGGAATTTGTAGTATTGCTCAATGGACTATGTGACTACCTGATACTGGTTAATGATGCCTTATGTCTATATGGTATAGATGTGTTCCAGAGTAAAGGGAGATACTTCACAGTAGGTGGTAATTGGGAGAAGAAGTTTAAGATATGCACCATTCAGTCTAACTTCCCCTCCTCTACTTATCAAAAGAATTTAGAAGACTTTGACCAAGAATATTTCAATCAAGCAGCTCTGAATATGAAACTTTCTGAGGAACAGAAGAAAGATATATTGAAAGTCTTCTTTGAGAATCAGAATGCTTTTTGTACTAAAGATCATCCCATTGGTGATATTAAAGGACATGATAAGGTATTGACATTGACCATTAAGCCTCCTTATCCTCCAAACTTAAGAAGGCCAGCCTATCCTTCTAGTCCTGAGTCTAGAAAAGCTCTAGAGGAACATATCCAAGAACTAATAAACTTACAAGTATTAAGGAAAGTAGGGCATAATGAACAGGTAGATGTGACCACACCTGTAATCATAGCTTGGTATAATGACAATTCAAGAATGGTAGGCCACTTCAGAATGCTCAAAATTTATACTCAAGGAGATTATTATCCTATACCCCGGATTGATCATGCTCTGCATAACTTGTCCAAGGCCAAGTACATCACTAGTACGGATATGCTTAAAGGTTTCCACCAGATACAAATAAGCCCTAAAAGCAGGAAGTTTATGATAATAATCTGTCATTTGGGAAAATATGAATATTGTAGGATGCCCTTTGGTATAAAGAATGCTCCATCACACTTCCAGAGGACAATGGATACAGTTCTTGGTACATACATCAGACAAGAATGGATGATGGTATATATAGATGATTTCATGAAATACTATGTTGATTGGGATACTCATATTAACCAAGTAAGATTAGTACTCTAGACTATCTCCAGAGCAGGATTGAAAGTCTCCATGAATAAATGCAACTTTTGCTACGGAGAGTTGAAAGCCTTAGGACATATAGTCTCTGGTTTAACTCTAGCTGCTGATCAAAATAAGATAGCTGCTGTCATGAATAGACCCATGCCTCAGAACAAAACATAGTTACTGTCTTTCATTTTTTTTTGCAGTTATTACAGACAATACATACCAAAGTTTTCTAAGCTAACTAAGAGTCTGTATGAAATTTGCAACAACAACACTATATTTTAAATTACTCATGAGAGACAGAAAAACTATGAGGAACTAAAAATAGCTATGACCTCTGCTCCTTTACTTATCCAAAAACATTAATCCAAGACCTTTAAACTGTAAATTGAAGCTGCATGGAAGGGTTAGGACCTGCTCTACATCAAGAAAGGATAGAAGAAGACAGACCAGTAGAGAAACCAGTACTCTTCATATCTAGACAGATCAAAGATACAGAAAAGAGATATGGAGCCAGTCAGTTGGAATGTTTGGCACTAGTATGGGCTTTAGAAAAGCTAAACTATTACTTAGAAGGCATCACTTTCCATGTTATCACGGACTGTAATGCTGTAAGAAATCTTATGAACATGAAAACCCCCAGTAGACATATGCTCAGGTGGCAAATTGCTATACAACAGTATAGAGGTCAGATGACTATGGTGCATAAAGCTGGAGCTAAAAATCAGAATGCTGAGAGTCTAAGTAGGAATTCTTTGCCTAATGACTCTAAAAATCCAGCATATGAACCTGAAGATCAAGATATCTTTCCTATCCTGAACATCAATCTTTTTGCATTGAATGCTCCCATAATGGGGATCCACTTATGTGAATTAGATACTGCTTTCTTCAACCTAGTAAGGGACAACTACTCTCCTGAAATCAAGCTGCTGATTTGAATTATGGAATGTGAATCCCTAGAAGCAGCTCTGATAAATAGTCTGCCTGCTTTATTACTTAAACCCTATAAAGCAGGAAGTTTTACATTTTGGGATGGTCTACTTTACTACAGAGACCAACATTCCAGTGTATTAGTACTAAGCAACAAAGAACATATACAACATATACTCCATGAATGCCATGACAACTGTTCATCAGGGCATATATCCACAGAAAGAACTTTGGAGAAAGTACAACAAACATCTTGGCTGATAGACTGGAAAGAAATCAATATTAAATATGTTACTAGCTGTGAAACCTGCCAAAAATCAAATAAAACTACTGGGAAAAGGTTTGGACTGTTACAGAAAATATCTGAACCTACAACCAGATGGGAAATCATTTATATGTATTTTCTCATTGGCCTCCCCCCTGGAGGTACTCATTCATATAACTCTGTCCTAGTTATAGTTGACGGATATTTTAAGGAGGCAAAATTCTTACCTAACCACAAAGGAGATAGTGCTATGGATGTAGCTTTACTATTCTGGAACAGGATCATAGCTGATGTGGGTATACCCAAGATTATAATCAGTGACAGAGACCCCTAATTCACCTCTGAGTTTTGGAGGAATCTACAGGATATACTGGGTACTACTCTAGCATTTTCTATAGCATAACATCCCCAAACTGATGGATTAGCTGAGAGAATGATACAGAATCTAGAAGATATGTTAAGAAGGCTCTGTAGCTTTGGTCTAGAATACAAAAACTCAGATGTTTATTGCCATGATTGGGTAAGCCTACTCCCAGCCCTGGAAATGGCTTATAACAGCAGTATACATTCTACTGCCAAAGAAGCTACTTACATACTAGAAAGATGATGGATTCCAAAACTCCCTAGAAACTATAACTTAGCCAATATTCATCCAACATCTTCTGACTTTAAGAACATGATAGATGTTGCAAGTAATCATTCTCAAAAGTGTGTAGAAGAAGCAGTAGAACACAACAAAAAAAGATGGGACAAATCACTTAAAGAACCTGACTTTAACTCAGGATATCAGATCTTGATATCTACAAACAATTTCAAAAATCTAGCAGTTAACAGAAAAATTAAACTAGCCTTTGTTGGACCATTTTTTATCAAGAAGATGCATGGCAAAAATTCTGTGGAAGTAATCTTGAGTGAAGAATTATCAAGGAAACACCAAGTATTTCCTGTTAGCCTAGTCAAACACTTTCAACCAATAGAAGGTAGCAACCTCCCTCCAGCAATAATCCCAATAGAACCTGACCCTGTGAAAGAAAAAGGGAAAGTCAGTAGGATATTGAGGAAGTACAAGGAAAAGATGTTAGACTATACTTAGTAAGATACAAAGGAGAATCTGCAGACAAAGATGAATGGTTACCAGAAAATAACTTACCTGATGGACCAATAAATCTCAGAAACAACAGGGCCAGCAAAAGTAACTGAAACACATATGAAGTTAATTTTCTCCCAACATCCTCCAGATTTTTTTCAGATATGGCCATATCTTGGAGTGGGGGAATGTCAGCTTGCTACTATTGCAAAGCAAGCTGCAAAAGTAACAAAAATAACATAAAAATAATAATAATACAATTAAGCTAAGAAGAATTATTAAAATCAGAAATATTATTAAGGAAATGGATTCTCCACCTAAAATTAGGTAGGGTCACTCACTGACCCCACCCTTGAAATCCTACCCCTTATATTTTTAAATAATTGAGGAAAGAAAAACCAAAATACTAAGGCTCCACTGTTGATCTTTTGGTCAATTAAATATTTCACACACATTGTCATTTATAGGTTTCACACCTAAAATTCAGTCAGAATTGAGGTGTTGTGTATATTTTAGGAGTTACGGACGGAAATGTGTTTTTTCACAATTCCGGCATGCAGCCGTGGCAGCCAATGCACCTGCGGGCTGCTGAGATACAGCCCTGTCACTCCGTCAAGGTTGTGTACGCAGCCCCAGGCCTCTGACAAGTACGCAGCCGCGGGACTACGGGTTGAAAGAGTGACAGGTGGCCTGAGAGGCTTAGGTAACGCTTAAACATGCTACAACCCACACGGGAACATTCTACATATGTAATAAATGTTCCTTTGGATAGTAGATAGTCTAGAAGTACATAATATTATATAAAAATACTTAAATAACCCTTATACGTATTTTTTATTAAACATAATTCAAATTACCAAGAATGTCAAAAATAAGACAATGACAAGTTCTAAAAATATATCAAAAGACTTTTTTATCCTTTTATGAGAATTCCTAGACATCAATATCTTTGTGATATACTAAGAAAACTAATGATGTATCAATATTAAATGAATTCCCATGAGTTATATTTTTAAGTAATTATTTTAGTAAATCAAATGGAACTCAAAAATAAGGAGTAAAATCAATATCTTGACTTTACTCCAGTTATTTAATAAATAATGAGAACTCACCTGACATCAGGATGTCTGTAGAAATGTCTTTTTATTTAATTATTAAATTACTGGGAACATTTACTAAGTATAATTAATTAAATAATACATAAAAGGGGCAGATTAGTTTTATTCACACGTCCTAATATATATTATAAAGTAGAATAATTCCCATACCCTGAGGAATCAGATGCTACCCGTGCTATAGCACCACAAACAGGTGACAGGCTACCCCTGATTATCCTGCTAGCCTTAGTGTCCATCCCTTTGAGCCCCTTACCCCTCAGAAGGACAATAATTGGACTCCAAAAGCTAAAAATAAAGAGCTCTTTTGAGTATATTGATGGGCAGAGACCCATTATATTTATATCCAGACACCGTGCCAAGGTAATCAAGTACTTTTAAGAGAAAAGTAAGTGATTTCTGGCTAAGTCTGATCAATTATATCTGTCCTAAACCTCTTTTTTTATCAATTAAAACTGCTGAAAAACCTTATAACCCCAGTATACAGGTTTAAACCATCAGTGCACATCTCAAACAGATAACCAAATGATTTAACAATATTAAAGTGAGTTTTGTTATCCTTTCTATGTTGTGGCAGCTTGGTTACAAGGCCCCGCCACTCCACTGTGTATTTTATATACATATTATCTTTGGGTAAAATATACTTTAAACTAAAGAGCCCAAAGTAACCAGGAATATGTGTTTTCATAATGGAATCCCTGAATAGATATGTTAAAGATCCCCAATATAATTGTGGCCCCTGTATTAAAATATTTAATAATCAATTTATTAATATTCATTTATAAAAATAAACCATAATCAAACCAATTAACCTTGCAATAAGCTTAAACCAAATATCTTACGGGTTTTTGCTGCATTTATGAAATAATATATTTATTATTTATTCTATCACCTCTGGTAGCTAAAGGATAGCAAGAGTCTTGGCATCCAGGAGGCTGACAGGAAAAGGACTCAAGGGACAAATGCTAAAGACAAACCCAACAACAAGTTATGAGCTAAAGCTTGGAAAATGAATCGTTGGATGCTTTCAATAGTCTGAAAAGCTTACTACCCAACTTCGTCACAACTCTCTCAACTCCCCTCTGGCTTCAGAAATGGCCTCATTTGACCCAATTGACAACCAAAGTGAGATTTTAGCTTGATTGACTTTGTGTGCTGAAATACAATATGGAGAATAAATAGAAGCACCAATTGAGAATAAATTTCAATTCAACAACCAACTCATTAGATAGGAATTCAAGAAGCAATCTAACTTTGGATTGCTGATGGTACTAATTTGGAGTGTTAGATCAGTTTTCTTTTTTTTTGTTACAAAATTGATGAGCTATAAAAAAAAGCATTTAAGATCCCCTACCAAATCTTTCAATTGACAAACCCAACAAGCTCAGATCAGTGGCCAAATTCAAACAAAAAAAAGTTGTTGGAGTGTAGAGGCACAGTCCGCGCGTGCGCTGTTTCTTTTCTAATTTCATATGCTACACACATATCACAGAACATGTCACTAACTCATGCTGTATACCTGAGCAGCCTCTTGGGAGTGGAAGGTCTCTTTCTTCATCTTTCCACGTCCGCTCCCAATGCTGACTCAGGTAACGTTGTAGAGACTCCTGTGGGATTATATAAATAAAGTAGCAAATAGCTTGCTGGCAGTCCTTGAAGGGGAATTTAGTATTGCTTCTACTCCTTTGGAGTAATAGTATATACTAAGAGTGGTTTTGAATTGCCTGCCCTTCTAGTACTATAGTAAGTCTGAACAATAATTTATTTAAATTAATGGCTGGTTTCTTTGAGACTTAAAATAGGTCTCAGATCAGACCTAGGTTAGTTATTAATTGTTATTGGTAGGGTTTGTTGAAGAATAGACCAGATGTATTGGATTATTGGTTAATTATTGATCAGATATATGTGATCTTAACCAGTATCCCAATATCAAAGGGGTTCAAGGGTTTTATCAAAGGGATGGTTCAGGAGAGGACCCAAGGATGGGTTTACCCACAGGGGGCTGGGTAGAGGAAAAGGTTGGTGGTTGCTTTTGTTTGTACTCTCTTTCTTTGTTAGGGTTGTTTATTAATTAATGGGTGGGTTTTCTTTAATCTGGTGCTGAATATTTAGGTCACAGAAGAACCCTTATTGAAGCACCTGTTGGGTGGTTTAACTGGTTAAATATGGTTAATAAATTGGTTTCTGATTTCCTGTTTCTTTATAATTGGTTCACTACTAATATGTATCTGGGTAGGTACCACAGATGGATGGGTTGATGGGGTGGATGGATAGATGATGAGATGGTTCGTAATGATTAGGTGAGTAGGTATACAACTTGGATAGGGCAGAGAGGCCCTCCTTAAATAGACAAATCCTGCCCCCAGGGGTGATCAAGGCTGCCCCTGAGGTTTCTCCCTGTTCTGGTGAGGACAGTGAGATACAGTTACATGAGGCATTTCTGCTGGTTGGGAAAAGTTTGTACAGTTACATGAGGCATTTCTTCTGGTTGGGAAAAGCTTGTACAGGGGTTTCATGCATGCACAGCCTTGAATAGATTGCTGTGTAGTTCAGATAAGGTATATTGCTGTGCTGCACTGGTAGTTTATTCAGTGATTCTTGCTTCTACCTACATGTATTGCTGTGCAATACTGTTGGTTTGTTTGGTTCTGGTTAAGGCTGGTTCCACTTTCTCCTGCATATATTGCTCCTGTATACTTCTGCACAGCCTCTTGTATGTGTATTTGCTGCATGTTTGTTGGGTTCAGGTGACCAGATCTGACATGCTGCACTGCCTCCTGTATCTGTATTGCTGTATTCTGGCTGTGGTGACTGGATCTGGACTGGTTGCACTGCCTCCTGGATCTGTATACTGTATGCTGGATGAGGTGACTGGATCTGGAATGCTGCACTGCCTCCTGTATCTGTATGCTGTATTCTGGATGAGGTGACTGGATCTGGCATGCTGCACTGCCTCCTGTATCTGTATGCTGTATTCTGGATGAGGTGACTGGATCTGGCATGCTGCACTGCCTCCTGTATCTGTATGCTGTATTCTGGATGGACTGGTTGTTGTGTGGTCCTGGTCTTGAGGATAAGCTGCCACTGGTATGTACTTGAGGGTTTACTAGGTATGCCTTATGTCTTCCACAGAGATGTGACACCTGGGTGGGTATGAGTTTGCCACATTTGAAGGTTTCTTGGGCTGTATCTTCTAATCCATGAGAGATAGAGGGGTATGTTGGCTGGGTGACTATGGCTTATTTTCAATGTAGAATCCATTTCTGAGGTTAATTTGAGGGTTTGAGCTGTTGTTACACTAGAAAAGTGAGTCTGATGGCTATAGGACAGGTTTGGACTACCACATCCCCCCCAGACTTAATGCTGTCCACAGCATTCCTGTCCATAGACATCAGACTCCACATCCTATCTTTCTTCTTCTTATTCTTCTTTTTTTTTTTTTCTTCTATTTCTTCTTTTTCTTCTTCTTCTTGGTATTGATCTTGAGAGACATAAATAAAAAAACTAATAATCACATATAGAATAAAAACAAAGGTCCAGAGAATCCTAGTGATCCAGTTGGTCCTGTTGAAATCTTGATTGTTTTATCTCTAAATCTTCTCCTCTTAATTATTTCTTGATTGTATCCATGTAGCAAGTAAAGGTATAATTAAATCCTTTCCATTCTTCTTGGTTGTTGAATTATAGTAGGGTTCTTCTGGATCAAGACAGGTTTTGGCATTTTCCTCTGTTCCTATGATTTGACTTTGAATCTTCTTTCCCCTTCTCCATATTCTATGGTACCTCATGGCCAAAGCAAGATTCACCTCTCATCACCTCTTTTCTAAATTTCAATCTTCTTTCCCCTTCTCCATATCCTATGGTACCTCATGGCCAAAGACAGATTTTCCTCATTTTATTCCCCCTTTTTCCTTTCTTTCTGAATCTTTTCTCTAGTTTCAGGCCTTGACACCCTGTTTGCATCTATTCAAACCTGATAGATAACTTTTTCCTTTGAAACCTGCTGTAATTCCTTCAATCAGACAGTTCTAGCCAAAGATTAATTGATCCCTTTTTCCTTGATACCTTGACACATCTTAAAGTCCTTAGTTGGATCCAATCTTGAGTTAAAGCCGATCTTGATGTCTTCAGGCCCTTCCTTCTTCCTAGTATTCCATGTTTCCTTGGTTTTTAATTGAGATCTTCATTTGATATATATATTTTTAAAATAAATGGTTGATAGGCAATTCTGGGTCTTACCAGGACCAAGATGATTTCTTTTTACCTAGTTTTTTATTTATTTATTTATTTATTTACTCATTTCTTTTATTCCTTTTATCTTAATTTTGCCTTTGTGTGTAGGCAGTTTCATGTCTTACCAAGGACCAAATGATGGTTTCTTTTTTTTTTCTTTCTGTCCCTCTTCTTTATGTTTTTTTTATGTGGGTGATCTTATTTATTTATTTTTTATTTTATTTTATTTTATTATTTTTTATTTTCATTATTCGAGAGGAAGAAATGGTTGTATTCTGCAGTTTAAGGTCTTACAGGGGACCTTCAAGGTGTTTGCTGTTGAATCGTGCCCAGGCACGGTGTGCGAGATTCAGTCGCGAGAGGGATTTTTTTTTTTTTGGTGCGAGGTGTGGAAGGGCGCGCGAGGTGCGCGGCAGGTCTTGTTCAAAGGCGGGGCGCGCAATAGTCGTCAAAACAAAGCGGGCATTGCGCGCGAGGTTGTCGCACAAGGATGGGGCGCGAAGTAGTTGTTCTGGACTCCATCTTGTTTGTCAATTGCCGCGGCTCTGATCAATGTCGATCTTTGCGGCGGTCAACCTCCCGATATGGATTGAATCGAATACAGCCTTCCGGGTTGTAATTAATCGGTAAGCTGCACCTATTTTCTTCTGTTTCTGTATTTACTATCTATTCTTTTCTTATTATTTATTAATATTATTCTTATTTATTTGACTGGGGTTTAGCCGGTTGTTGAGTCAAGTACCTCTACGCTCTGGTACAATCGCGCATAGCTGGCGAAGAACATCCGGGCGATCCGATCAGATGCAAGATCAAAATTCTCCTTGGCAACTGGGGTCGTCGCGAGCGGTGCGATGGAGGCGATGCAGGGCAGCAACTGATTGTGAGTACTGTTTGGTTTCACATTCAATTTTTTTTACAGCTTTAATTTATCTAATCTTATTCATTATTTCTTCTTTTTCCTTCCTAAACAATGCAGGCTTGGCAGCAATAAGGCCGCGCAAATTGCAAGATCGGTCGGTTGATCTTCAATGGAATTAGTCATTCCGATTGACCAACCGCCCGGAGCATTGACATTTTACTAGGCAACTGGGGTCATCGAGGGCGGTGTATGGAATTATTTGATTGTAAGATTTGTTTGGTCCAATCTTCTTTTTTTTACAGTTTCAATTTATCTGGTTGTATTTATTAATCTTCTTCTTTTTTCTCGGTCCTTCCGATCGGCGGACAGGACGATTAGATTGACTGATTGACTTGTGCGATTGGTAGAGGTGGGAGTGTTGCTGTATTGCGCATGATTACCAACGGCCACTTGCGCAATCGGACCGGATGCAAGCTAAGTAATCTTTTACTTTTTTTTTAATTAATATATATTTTTTTATTATATAATTTTTTTCTTCTTCTCAATCCTTCCAATCAATGCAGGACCTGCAGGGACCAAGTTACGCAAATCGCAAGATTGATCGGACAATCTCCGGTTGCATTTATTTATTTGGTCAGCCAATTTTCTTGTATGTTCGGCATTCTTCCTCTTCCTTCCAAACGACGTGGCTTGGCAGAGATAAGGCCCGCAAAATGCAAGATCGGTCGGTCGATCTTTAGCTGCATTACTTAATCAGATCAACCAATTGCTTGCATCATTGATTCATTGGTGCATGGGAACAGGCCGATTGCAATCGGAGGGTCCCCCCCTTTTTTTTAATTAATTCCGTTCTCTTTTCTTCTCAATCCTTCCCATCGGCAGATGGGCAGAGGTTGAGTTGCAGCCATCGGTGTTTTTTTTGTCCGATCAGATCGGGGTTGCCACGACAAAGGTTGCGCTTTCTTCTGGTACGCCTTGTTCTTTCTTCTTTTTTTTCTTCTTTCTTTTTCTTTTCTTCCAATTTTTCTTCCTTCTCCTTCTTATTGATACAGATGGGCAGGAGCCCACTTGCGCGATTGATGCAAGGTGAGTTTCTTCTTCCCTCTTTGTTTTCTTCTCCGACCCGCGGATGATCGATATTGCCGCTTGGACCTGTCCGAGATCGTCGGACTATTGCGGTTGGAGCAGTTGGTGGTTGGGAGCAAGGTCCTCCCCTCCTACCAATGTCTATAAAAAGACAACGGGGTGGAGCCTGTTTTGTCTCCATCCATCCATCACTCCCCTGGCTTTTATACGCTGCGCGGCCCAACATGATGAAGGGCGTTAATTATAGCGCCAACCGGTTTATGTCACAGTTTTTTTAAGCCGTCGATTCTTCATTCATCCGTTTTTTTTAAATCAATCACTGTCTTGTCGCCATCACTGATCCCCTTTTTTTTTCAATCTTAGGGTACAAGCAAATGCATCGTTCCCGACATCTTGGCTTCTTTGATCGTACTTGTTTGGCTGGTCTTATGGTGAGTCTGATTCTTTTGTTGGTTTTATATATATATATAAGGGTAAACTTGTCGCTAATTACTCAATATTTTTTTTTTTTGTTACACTTTGTTTTAAGATGAAATAAAAAAATATTGTGAGTCTCTTTTTTTTTATTATTTTCTTCTTATGACCTGGGGAATGAACTCAAACTGATTTTTTTTTTTTTTTTTTTTGTGTTTTTAGGTTTATGTGGTATTCTACTAGTATGATCCTTCTTAATATTTTTTTTGCAATGAATACCCTTGGTTTGTCAAGACCATGAGTTTTTTTTTTTTTTTTTTTTTAATGGTAATTAATTTTTTTATGAGGTTGAGGTGATGAATACTGTGAGTTTTCTTTTCTTTTTTCTTTTTTTTATTATATTTTTTTTATGGAGGAAAGCCAATACTGAAATGATTTTTTTTTTTATTTGTTTCTTATTCTAGGAGCACAGATAAGAGAGAGCTTTGCAGTTTAATGTCATGCTGGACATTAAAATACTTGATGTTCATATTGTTCCAGGAGGTGGTGAGGTATCTCCTTGAAGTGCTCCCAATATCTTTGGATACTTTCTTCTCTCCAGAGGATTAGTCCTTCAACCCAATACTCTGCCCAGGGCTCCTGATAATATAACCCTACCCTGAACTCTGTTGAGATATATCCATAGTCTGAGTCCCAATCACCATTTTTGAGAAAACCAAGAGATCCAGTGCCTGTAAGTAAGTCCATGAATTCTAAGTTGTCCAATCCTGCTCCAGGTAGCTCTTCCCAATTGGTTCCTTCCATGTCTTCAAGGTTGGTCCAGAATCCCCCAAATACTTGTTGGAATACCTCCAAGGTCTCTTCAGCTTCTTGTCTCTTCAGTATTTCCTCCCATCCTCTTTCTGCTGGTGCTTCAGGGGTGATGATGTTATTTTCCCAGGGGTCTGGAAAGTCTTCAAGGTGTATTTCTGGTATTTTCTGTCCACTGTGCCAGGCTTCTTCTTCCTCTAAGTTTGCTGTAATACTGTTCATACCCATGGGTCTTCTAGGTGGTGTGACCTGCCATCCTGCTTGATCTGGTGAAAAAATTGGGATGCATAACCTTTCCCCTCCTGCTATCTCATAGCTTAAGACTTCTCCTTTATGCTTTGATAATTCCAGCCTGACTTTATGATCCACTAGGAAGGGTCTCCCAAGTACTGTATGAATTGATCCTTTGGCTATGAAGAAGTGGGCAGACTTTGTTTCCCCAGGTGTTATTTCAAATACTGTTCTTTCAGCCAATCCAATTAGTGGGGTAGAGTGGCCTCCAATTCCTGTAACCTTCATGAATAGTTCTCTGGAAACCAAGCCTGTCTGAATGGCCAAATGTTCTGGTATGACATTTAACTCAGCACCAGTATCCACAAGAGCCTTGATCTTCTTTCCCTTAATCCATATGTCAATAAATCCCAATGGACAAGCATAGGTGAGGTTGTTGCCTATGGAGCATGGGTATTCATCATCTGAATAGTCTTCAAAATGGTGTTGACATCCATTGATCCTCCTGTTGGTCTTGATGGTTGATTCTTTAGTGGCCCTTTTTAAGTCCAAAGTTCCTTCAGGATTCATATCTTTTAACTGCTGGAAGAAATTTGGTGCAACTGAAAGGAGCTCCTCCAAGGTAAGGTTAAAGTTCTGCTTTAATATCTTCTTCTTCAAACTTTCTTCCATCTTGGTTCCTTCCTGAGTATCCACTGGTTCTGACTTTACTGGGTTCTTCTTTACAGGTTCAGTTACTGGTTCCTTGACAGGTGCTTTGGGGGGCTCTTCTTCATCCTCAGAATCTTGATCCATTTCCACCCATGCTCCTGGATAGCTTGGCTTCCTCTTCCTTGGTTCTGGGGCCTTTTCTTTAGTTGGTGGTGAAGGTCCCTGGTCATCCACTGGTGCCTCCTGGGTGTTATCCTTCTCTGGTGGTTTTCCAGCCAACCTTTGTGATCTTCTCATTCCCCATTGCACTTGAGATTCCTTCATATTTACCTCTGGTGGTGTCCAAGCTTTCCAATTTCCAGTCTTCAAAAATGCTGCAACATTGGTTGGTTCTTCCTGCTTCTGAGGTTCCTCCAATTTTGGGACTTGATGAGCCTCTGAGAATTTCTTGACCTGATCTCTGAAGCTTTCCTGGTTGTTATAAGGTATGGGTTCTCTGTTTGGGAAGTAGTAGTTGGGTACCTGCTTGAAGACCCTCCTTGCCTTTATATCTTCTGCTAACTCTGGGCAGGTGAGTTGAGTATGGAGCTCATCCTTGCAATAGTAACATTTGATTGGCCATCTGGGTCCTGCATTGGGAGCTGGGGGTCTGTAGGTTGGTGCCATCCCTTGGTTGGTCCTATCAAAGTGGGGAGGTGCCTGCTTCTGATTCAAAGCAATGGTGAGTTTTGCAATATCTTCCTTCATTTTCAAGAGCTCATCTACTCCTAGTTGCTGAAACTTCACTTCCTTCTTGGTTTCCACTAAGTTTTTGATGATAGGTTTAGGGGCTTCTTCTTCATCCACATCCCACAAGGCCAAGGTCATTTCCACAAATTCCTTCAAGGTTTCCAGGTCTGGGGGAAGGTACCTTCCATCTCTTGCAACCTTGATCCTCCCTGCATGAGCCAATTCTCTGTTCACCTCCCTCCTGAGATCAGTGGACAAAGCTTTCCAGAGGTTCTCTCCACTCTCCCAGTTGGTGTTGTCATAACCCATTCTGATGAAGTAAAGAACCATCTCTTCATAACTCCCAATGAACTTCTTAAAGTCATGCTTGGTCTTGATGCCTCCCTGTTCTTGAGTATGTCTGAGAAGCCTTGGTATGGACTCCTCATTGAACCTTCTAAGGGGGGTAGCTTTGCCCCATTTCCTTTTTAGTTCCTTCTTCAAAAGGTCCCAGTCTGCATATTCATGTCCCTCCATATCTTCAATAGACTCCCTGATCTTCTTGTCTTGTACTAGAAAAGGTAATGGTAGGGCTATATCTATTCCCCCTGCCTTCTGAATCCTGGCCAGTTTCTCCACTCTTTTAATAAACTGTTCCACCTCTGTTCCATCAAATTCAAGGTTCACTTTCTTTCCATCTAATAACACTCCATTTTTTCATTATTATTGATTATTGGGTTATCCTGGACTGGTCTTCTGGCTGGGGTTCCTTCAGTATATTGGCTCCTATGAGCTCTTCTTCCTTCTTCTCTAGCTTGGGGATATATATTTATTCCTGGGCTTATGGAGGGGTTTGTTGATTCTTCCATGGTTTCTGCTGGGATTCTTCCATATGCTGATCTTGGGGTTGGGGTCTGAAATCTGGTTCTTGGTTGGGTGTATGGGGTATCTGGAATTCCCTGTGGTGTTCTTTCTTCAAGTATTTGGTTTATGACTTTGGTAATGTTGGCAAGTTTCCCAATTGCTTCTTCTGCAGGTCCTGGCTGATTCTGACTTCTTTCCTGGTCTTCCTCTGGCTTTTCTTGGGATCCACTGGATATTTTGGTTTTTTCTTGAAGTTCTTTCTCCATCCTGATTATTAAAGATAGTACTTCTTGTTTATTATCTTCAATCCCTCTGAGTTCGGCCTTGAGGTCTCCAATTATCTGGTATTGGTTTCTTTCTGCCTGCTGAATGTTGAGTTAATTCTTGAGGCTAATAATCCACCAATATTTTTTATGGTTTTTAATAACTAATCAAATCTGAAGGAAAAAGCCACTGTTGGGACACCAATTGTAGAGACTCCTGTGGGATTATATAAATAAAGTAGCAAATAGCTTGCTGGAAGTCCTTGAAGGGGAATTTAGTATTGCTTCTACTCCTTTGGAGTAATAGTATATACTAAGAGTGGTTTTGAATTGCCTGCCCTTCTAGTACTATAGTAAGTCTGCACAATAATTTATTTAAATTAATGGCTGGTTTCTTTGAGACTTAACATAGGTCTCAGATCAGACCTAGATTAGTTATTAATTGTTATTGGTAGGGTTTGTTTAAGAATGGACCAGATGTATTGGATTATGGGTTATTTGCTGATCAGATATATTTGATCTTAACCAATATCCCAACATTAAAGGGTTTGAGGGTTTTATCAAAGGGATGGTTCAGGAGAGGACCCAAGGATGGGTTTACCCACAGGGGGCTGGGTAGAGGAAAGGTTGGTAGTTCTTTTTGTTGTGCTCTCTTTCTTTGTAAGGGTTATTTATTAATTAATGGGTGGGTTTTCTTTAATCTGGTGCTGAATATTTAGGTCACAGAAGAACCCTTATTCAAGCACCTGTTGGGTGGTTTAACTGGTTAAATATGGTTAATAAATTGGTTTCTGATTTCCTGTTTCTTTATAATTGGTTCACTACTAATATGTATCTGGGTAGGTACCACAGATGGATGGGTTGATGGGGTGGATGGATAGATGATGAGATGGGTCGTAATGATTAGGTGAGTAGGTATACCACTTGGATAGGGCAGAGAGGCCCTCCTTAAATAGACAAATCCTGCCCCCAGGGGTGCTCAAGGCTGCCCCTGAGGGTTCTCCCTGTTCTGGTGAGGAACAGTGAGATACAGTTACATGAGGCATTTCTGCTGGTTGGGAAAAGTTTGTACAGTTACATGAGGCATTTCTGCTGGTTGGGAAAAGCTTGTACAGGGGTTTCATGCATGCACAGCCTTGCATAGATTGCTGTGTAGTTCAGATAAGGTATATTGCTGTGCTGTACTGGTAGTTTATTCAGTGATTCTTGCTTCTACCTACATGTATTGCTGTGCAATACTGTTGGTTTGTTTGGTTCTGGTTAAGGCTGGTTCCACTTTCTCCTGCATATATTGCTCCTGTATACTTCTGCACAGCCTCTTGTATGTGTATTTGCTGCATGTTTGTTGGGTTCAGGTGACCAGATCTGACATGCTGCACTGCCTCCTGTATCTGTATTGCTGTATTCTGGCTGTGGTGACTGGATCTGGACTTGTTGCACTGCCTCCTGGATCTGTATACTGTATGCTGGATGAGGTGACTGGATCTGGAATGCTGCACTGCCTCCTGTATCTGTATGCTGTATTCTGGATGAGGTGACTGGATCTGGCATGCTGCACTGCCTCCTGTATCTGTATGCTGTATTCTGGATGAGGTGACTGGATCTGGCATGCTGCACTGCCTCCTGTATCTGTATGCTGTATTCTGGATGGACTGGTTGTTGTGTGGTCCTGGTCTTGAGGATAAGCTGCCACTGGTATGTACTTGAGGGTTTACTAGGTATGCCTTATGTCTTCCACAGAGATGTGACACCTGGGTGGGTATGAGTTTGCCACATTTGAAGGCTTCTTGGGCTGTATCTTCTAATCCATGAGAGATAGAGGGGTATGTTGGCTGGGTGACTATGGGTTATTTTCAATGTAGAATCCATTTCTGAGGTTAATTTGAGGGTTTGAGCTGTTGTTACACTAGAAAAGTGAGTCTGATGGCTATAGGACAGGTTTGGACTACCACAACGTAACCTTATGTTTTCTTCTTCTGTTCTCTTCTTCCCTTCTTCTTTGTTATTGCTCCTCTGATCTCTTCTGTTCAATTTCTCACTGTCACTGATGCAATGATTATGATCCTTCCACGTCCATTCCCAATACTGACTCAGATAAAATCATCGGGTTATGAGCCCAGAGCTCTTCAGCTATAAAAACTCTCTCTAGGATTTGTACGCTTTTTGACCAAGCAATCTGAACTAAATGAAACCAATCTTACCTGATAACATGATCAACATCAGTTCAGATATCCCAAACTCTCAAAAACTTTCAAACGCCTAACTACCAATTCTCAAGGCTCCAGGGAACAATTCAAACTACTTGGACTGGGAATTTGTAGTCTATTCCTACTTTGAAGCGTCGGGACTCAAGTATGTTATAGAAAAACCTCTACCCGACAACCCAGAGTTAGCCTGGATGAACAACAACAAACTTGTATGTGCCGTTCTCACTCAAACTATCAATTCTTCAAACATTTGATATGTACGTGAACATTGACGCCACGCGTTCGGAATGTGCAACGCCCTTCTTTGCGCTCACCAGGATCAAACAACTGGAGGCAGGGTATATTGGATGAGAAAACTTCTCCTGACCAAAATGCATGGAGAAGATATAATCACTCATATTGACACCATGGCGCAATTCCACAAAAGGCCAATTGGCTCCAACATACTCCCCTGTCCAACGTCATCTCCGCCACTCACCGTCCCCCACCCCAATCCTGTCTCTCCACCACTAAACATAGTCCTACAAGGCAATCAAGACCAACGGCTCACTGCCTCCATGCATGCCCCTCAAAATCGTCCCCGCGGGGAGGTAACTTACCTTTCCCCATCAGACTCCTCCAACAACAATCCCTCCCCTACTCCCGACTCAAGCAATCCACCTTTGCCGTAAAACTGCCTGCCCCACTGCTTTCTTCTGCCCCGGACAAAGTTACCAGAATAAATCTACCCCCCCCGGCCCACTCCCACCCTTGTGTGACTTCCCCTCCCCGCCGCTTGACTAGAGCAAGGCGTCCTCCCAAAAGGCTTGGGCACTGGTCCAAAACAGTAAGAACCAACCAACCACTCGACACACCAAAAACCTGGAAACAGCTTCTTCGGTCCCCAAACAAACTGAGGTGGATCAAGGCGGCGGATGAAGAGTTTGCTTTGCTACTTGGAATGCATACATGGACCCTTGTCCCTCGACCAATGAAGCGCAAGATAATCAAATCGAAATGGGTCTTCAAAATCAAGAAGCAACCATATCATTCAATCCAAAAGCTAAAAGCGCGCCTTGTCGCGATGGGTTATACACAGACAAAGGGGGTTGATTTCGAGGAAGTTTTCTCGCCAACTCTCCGACTCGAAACTCTCCGTCTCATCCTCACCCTGTTGGCCTCAAACAACTGGATGGGCCGTCAGGTGGAATTCAAAACGGCATTCCTGAATGGAAATCTGGATCATGAGGTATTTATGGAACAGCCCCCTGGTTTCATTGATCCTCAACATCCAGACTGGGTTTGCAAGCTTAAACAGTCGATCTACAGTCTGAAAAAGTCTCCTAGACAATGGCATGCTAAGCTACACAAAGCTCTCACTGGCTTAAGCCTATCCAATTTGAAATACGACCCGACTCTCTATTTCAAGATACAAAACGGTAAGCTTGTTGGTGCTCTGACTGCTCATGTTGAAGACCTAGCAATAGTCGGTGAGCCAAAGTTTGTTAAGCAACTCATTACTGAAGTTGGGAAAATATTCACCATTGGCCCAGATGAAGACCTGCGCCACTTTCTCTCACTACAACTCACCCGTAACTGTCAATCTCGTCATATCTGCCTGAATCAATTGCATTACATTGAAAGTCTTACTGAAAAATTTCTCAACGGGGGCCATATCTCAGTTGCAACCCCCTTGAGCGTGCTCTTCAAAAATCTCCTCCGAAAAACCCTGATGAACTTCCCTCGCCTGGGCCTTACAACCAACTTATAGGATCTCTCCTATGGGTCTCGCAATGCACTCCTCCCGACGTGTCATTTTTAGTCAACCGGCTTTCTCAACACCTGCAAGATCGTCTGAAGCCCACTGGTACGCGGCGTTTCGTGTTCTGAACTATCTGGTCTCCACCAAGAACCTCAGTCTCCGCTTGGGAGGCTCACTGAAACTTTCCGCTTACTCTGACTCTGATTTGGCAGAGGATTGCAAAGACCGCAAATCTACCTCGGGCTATGTGTTCAAGCTAGGGGATGGAGTCATCACGTGGAAATTGAGGAAGCAAGCGACAGTATTTCTTTCCAGCACGGAGGCCAAATACAAGGCTCTATCGGACGCCTGTAAAGAAGGTCTATGGCTTCATCAACTCCTCTCTGAACTTTGACTCCGACACAACTCTCCCATTCCGATTCATGTCGACAATGAGGGTGCTGAATGTCTGGCAAGGAACCCAGAACACCACTCCCGGACCAAGCACATTCACGCTAGGTTTCACTTTGTCAGGGAATGCATTCAAGAAGGCCACGTCAAACTCATCTATGTCTCCACTAAAGACATGCTGGCTGACACACTGACCAAGCCTCTTGGGCAAGTTCTTCTTGAGAAACACCAAAGTCTCCTAGGTGTTGGAGTTTGATCATTTTTTTTTCTTTTTTCTTTTCTTCTTTCCTCTCTTTCCTTTTCTTTTTCTTTCCATTTCCTTTTTTTTTTATTTCTCTTTTTCTTTCCATTTTTCTTATGCGTTCTTGTTCTCCTTTCTTAATTCTTTCTCTCTCATTTCTCATGCCAACTCATGTGTGCAGCAAGGGGGGGTGTTGGACTGTAGAGGCACAGTCCGCGCGTGCGCTGTTTCTTTTCTAATTTCATATGCTACACACATATCACAGAACATGTCACTAACTCATGCTGTATACCTGAGCAGCCTCTTGGGAATGGAAGGTCTCTTTCTTCATCCTTCCACGTCCGTTCCCAATGCTGACTCAGGTAACGTAATCTTCTGTTCTCTTCTTCCCTTCTTCTTTGGTATTGCTCCTCTGATATCTTCTGTTCAATTTCTCACTGTCACTGATGCAATGATTATGATCCTTCCACGTCCATTCCCAATGCTGACTCAGATAACATCATCAATAATAAACCCTTAGAAGCTCAAATAAGAGCCATTGCAAGGTTTTAATTGGTTTGGTAGTAAATGGTTTTCAATATAATATAAAAGAGGGGCCACAGTATTATACTACTGGGGATCTTTACAGACTAGCAAACTCTCTTCAAGGGGCCTCCTTAGGCAGTTTTTAAGAACCTTGAAATAAATATGGGTGCCTCAGAAAGCAATTATTCCACTGAAAGCTGGGCTTACCAGCACAAGCGGCCTAGAAAAGAAGGGTAACACTCACTCTGAGCATTTTACCACGAAAATCCTGGAATAATTGGAAGGGTTTCAGAGCAGATGGGGTAGATTGCTTGACTAAACTTCAATGGTTGATTGGTTATAAAGTTAAACTAATATTACGGCAGACTAAGTCATAAATCACTTGCTTATCTTCATATAAGCACTTGATTAAAAATGACACGGTGTCAGATTGATAATAAATAATTCCTGGTAAACTGATGATGATATAATGGATCCAAAGAGGCATGTAAGATACCTTTGTGTGGTGATTTTGGTCTTCTCAGGGAACTTAGAGAGGGTTCTGCTCGTGGGCTGAGGCTGGCAAGCCAGTCAGGGCAAGAGTAGCACGTCTACTTGGTGCTGTCAATCAGCTGTCCTTAGATCTGCTGGATTTCTGTACTATTTTAGCCACAGGATCTGTTTAATTAGTGATGGCGTAAATTTGATCATTCTGTACTCATCCTTCATTTGTACTATTGATATTGCTTTGAAGCGTGCAGATGTGAATGTTTAATGATTTTCCGTCATCTGCTGATCATTTAGATAATTTTTAATAATTTTTATGAACACTTCTTGTAGTGTTTTGTGGTCTTCAAAGATCAAGATCTGTGGTTTACGTGGTAGGCCTTGATCTTTGATTTATTATTAAAAAATTTTTAAAACTTAATTTTCATTAATTTTATTTAAGTTTTGATCCTTTTAGATCATTAGGAATGCATTTGTCTTTTTGTTACATATACTAGGCAACCCTAACTAGGTTGTAGCTCTTCTGAGTGGTTCCTAGTTGTCAGATTAGTCACGACTGATCCAGGCGCGGGGATTAGTAGTACAGATGCGCGCAGGGTAGGATGCGCTGCGTGCGTGGCAGAAACTGCTGCGGGCGGGTCTCTAGTACGCGGCATTCTGCTGCTTCTAGTACGTAGGGTTATGTAATGATGCGGGCTGCGCGCGGGAATTGTGAAATAACACATTTCCGCGTGTAACTCCTAAAATATACACAAAACCTCAATTCTGAGTGAATTTTAGGTGTAAACCCTAACCTTGAAAACACGTGTGAAATGTTAGAATGGCAAAAAAGTGCCATACAGGTATTGTTATTTTTAGTACTTTTCCTGTTAATTATTTTAAAAATATAAGGACTTGGAATTCAAGGGTGGGGTCAGTGAGTGCCCCTCCCTAATTTTGGGTGAGGAATCCATTCCTGTAGTAATATTTAAGGATTTCTCACTCCTTACTTTTTTAATTGAGTTGTTCTTATTTTTCATATTTTGTGTTACTATTTGACAGTTTTTCTCTGTATATACTAGTCCACTGCTCCAAGATATGTCTATATCTGAAGAAAAAATTTGGGCTAATGCCTCCTGTTGGCTCTGTATTTCCTCAGGTGTATAGGTCTGTCAGTGATATTATTTTCAGGCAACCATTCATCTTTATCAGCTGATTCTCCCTTGTATCTAACCAGGTAAAGTCTGATGTCTTTTCCATTGATCCTAACTTTCTTATCCTTAAGGATCTTGCTAATTTCACCTTTTTACTTTTCAGGTTCTTCTGCAACAGGTATTTCAGGTGAAGTAGTATATTCTCCATTCCTTGGGTGGTAGGGTTTGATGAGACTTAATGGGAACACTGGGTTTTTTCTAGAAAGCTCATCACTAAGGAATAGTTCCACAGAATTCTAACAATAAATTTTAATAATGGTGAAACATCCAACAAAAGCTGGTCTGAGCTTTCTATTTCCAGCTAAGTTGTTGAATTTGGTGGTAGAGATCAAGACTTGATCAACAATCTTGAAATACGGCTCCTTATGGGTTCTATCCCACCTTTTTTGGTTATACTCCACATCATCCTGGACACACTTAAAAGCATTTTTATTAGCTACACCCATCATGTTTTTAAAATCAAGTGATGTAGGTTAAATATTTGTTAGCTGGTGGTTAAGTTTCTCCTTGGGTAATTTAGGAATCCATCCTGTTTCCAGTATGTAGGGAGCTTCCTTAGTAGTAGAGTGCTTGCTACTGTTGTAGGCCATCTCCAGTGCAGGTAAAGGGCTAACCCAATCATGGCAAAAACCATCAGAATTCTTGTATTCTAGTCCAAAGCCACAGAATCTCCTGAGCATGTCTTCCAGGTTGTGAATCATTCTTTCAGCTAAACCATCCCTCTGAGGGTGATAAGCCGTAGAGAAAGCTAAGGTGGTTCCCAGCATGTCATGAATAGTTCTCCAGAACTCTGAGGTGAATTTAGGATCTCTGTCACTGATAATGATCTTGGGAACTCCAACATGATCAATGAGTCTATTCCAAAATAACAGGGCAACTTCCATAGCAGTGTCTTCCTTGTGATTAGGTAGAAACTTTGCTTTCTTGGAGAACCTATCTACTATGACTAGGACTGAGTTATAGGAATAGGCTCCTCCAGGCGGTAGTCAGGTTACAAAGTCCATGTTGATGATCTGCCATGTTTTCTTGGCTTCAGAAATATTTTTCAGCAGACCAAACCTTTTCCCAGTGGTCCTGTTGGACTTCTGACAAGTTTCACAACTAGTAACATACTGGATAGTGGAGTCTCTCCAATTGATCCACCAAGAAGTTTTTTTGAAATTATCTAAGTTTATATCAGTAGATAAATGACCAGATGAGCAATTATCATGGCATTCAGCCAGGACATGTTTGATATGGTCATCCTTAGTTAAGACTATAACACTTGAATGTTGATGCCTATAGTATACTATAACATCCCATATGGTGACTCTTCCAGCTTTGTATGGTTTCAAGAGGGGTTCAGGTAGGCTATTGATCAATTCAGATGGTGGAGAAGTAATTTCCATAATGTTTATAAGAGTCTTCATGTTAGAACTGTAAGATTCTTTAATTGAGTTGAACAAGGATTCATCCAGTTCACAAATGTTGATTCCCTTTATTTCAACGTTCAACATGTTAATGTTAAGGATAGGGAAGATATCATTATCCTCTGGATCATAAGCAGGCTTACTTGGGTCATTGGGTAAATCATTCCTTCTAAAACTATCAGCATTCTGGTGTTTAGCACCAGCTTGGTGAACTATGGTCATCTAACCTCTGTACTGTTGTATGGCTATCTGCCATCTTAAAATATGCCTACTAGGGGTCTTCATATTCATCAAAGTCCTGAAAGCATTTCAGTCAGTAAATACTGTGAACTTGATGCCTTCCAGGTAGTAATGAAGTTTCTCCAGAGCTCATACTAAAGCAAGGAATTCCATTTGGCTTGCACCATACCTTTTCTAAGTATCCTTAACTTGTCTGGATATGAAGAGTATAGTTTTTTCCACCGGTTTGTCATCCTCTATGACTTACTGATGCAATGCAGCTCCTAGCCCGTCCATACTGGCATCTTTATAGAGCTTGAAGGGTTTAGAATATTCTGGCTGAATCATTACTGGAGCTGAAGCTATAGCCATCTTGAGTTCCTCATAGTTATTAACTCTTTCATGAGTCATTTAAAACAAGGTGGTGTTGTTGCAGATTTCATACAGAGACTTTGTTAGAAGAGCAAATTTTGGTAAGTACTTCCTATAGTAGCTGCAGAAGCTAATAAAAGATAGGATTTCATTTTTATTCTGAGTCATTGGCCTATTCATTACTGCTGCTATTTTGTTTTGGTCAGCAGCTAAGGTTAGTCCAGAGACAATGTGCCCTAGGGCTTTCAGTTTTCCATAACCAAAGTTACACTTTTTCATTGATACTTTTAATCCCACAGCAGATATAGTTTTGAGGACTAATCTTACTTTATCCAGGTTGGTATCCCAATCATCAGAGTAAATGATAACATCATCAATGTAAGCCATCATCCATCCTTGTCTGATGAACAATCCTAGAACTGTGTCCATCATCCTTTGAAAATGAGGAGGAGCATTTTTTATACCAAAAAGCATCTTTAGATACTCATAAATTCCCAAATGACAGATAATTCTCATGAATTACTGGCTATCAGGGCTGATAGGTATTTGGTGAAAACCTTTCAGCATGTCCATGGTGGTGATGTACTTAGCTTTTGACAGGTTATGCAGAGCATGGTCAATCCTTGGAATTGGATAATAATCAGCTTGGGTGTAGTTTTTTAGCATTCTGAAATCTCCAATCATCCGTGACTTATCATCATGCCAAGATATAATTACTGGGGTAGTGATATCCACTTGTTCTTTGTGTCCTACTTTTGTTAAGACTTGTAAGTCAACCAACTATTGAATATGAGTTTCCATAGCAACTCTAGATTTGGGACTAGAAGGGTAAGCAGGTCTCCTGAGGTTAAGTGGTTCAGGAGGCTTAATGGTTAGAGTCAGAATCAAATCATGTCCTTTGATGTTACCAATGGGGTGATTCTTGGTACAGAAAGCATTCTGATTTTGAAAGCATAATTTTAGGATGTACCGTTTTTGTTTTTATTGAGCAAGGAATTAAAGGCTGCTTGAGAGAAGTATTCCTGATTGAAACTCTCTAAGTTTTTTTCATAAGTTGAATCAGAAGTTTGAGCATTGAAATGGCATATTTGGAACTTCTTATTCCAGTCTTCCCCTATAGTGAAGTATCTACCCTTGCTTTGGAATACAACTATACCATACAAGAAAAGAGAATCCTTTCCAAGGATAAAGTAATCCCATACTCCATATTGGAGCACTAAAAATTCAATTTTCAGCTTGAGTGATCCTTTAGAGTGAGGGAGTATGATATCAGAAGACCATAATCTAACAGCCTTGAGAGAAGAATTACAACTGCTGAACTAAGCCTGAGGTACTGGTAATAAGTTCAGTTTCCAGTTTGGGTCTTGTTTCTCCAAATAAGTTGAACCAACACAACATCAAAAGGCTCAACTGTCCAAGAGTAACTTAACAGGGGAACCTTTGATCAAACTTGTAGGGTAGCATGTTTTTCCATAAGTGTGACTTTTACCAGCAGAAGGTTTCAGAGTCAAGGCCTTAGCCTTAGAGATGTGGTGAATCTTCATGTTGGGATTCTGTTTTTTGAGGTAAGTTATAATCCTCATCAACAGAATTTATGTCCAGAGAAGACTCAATACTTCCTTCAATAACATTGATGGGGTTATTGATCATTAAATCACACTCAGAAAGTGTTCCAATCAGATATTGGAATAAATCCAAGGGTAAGTCCAAGGGTAAACTGTGTGGGACGTCCTCTAGAGGTCCTGGTCAATGAGATCACAAAAAACAAAATCCATTGAGATGGATAAAAACAAAAAATATAAATTTAATTTTTTTTTTATTTTTAAGCGGTAAAAGAATCACTTTTATTAATTTTGGATTTTTCTTTATCTTCAGGATTACTGATTTTATAAATATAAAGCTTTATTTGATAAATTTTCCACTCCTGATGTTGCCTTAATAAAGAATTGAAATTGATAATTCTTTCAAGCTCAAGTTCCTTTTCCTTTATAAATTTTTGGTTATAATAAAGCAATTTCTCCTTTTGTTGCTCAGGAGTTATAATAACAGGGACAAAGTTATGGAGTTTTTGTTCTTTTTTCTTTTTAAGAAGTTTCAAATAATAATTGATCAATTCTCTTTTGGTCTTAAGATCCACTAGAGAAACAAAGGATCACAAATATATGTTATAAGTATTTTAACTTATTTTTTAAAAAAATAAATAGACTGGTCCAAGGAATGAATAATCAAAAATTAATTATTTAAGGATAATTTCCAGCCAGACTCCCAGATTTCAGCTCTCTGATACCAGGAACCTTGCAGTCCTTTAGCTGCAGAGAGTGATAAAAATTCTGGAATAATAATAATTATTATTGTTCCAAAAATAAACTAAGAGGCTCAATTAAATAATATAATAAGAGCATTTGCAAGGTTTAATTGGTTTGGTCATAAAAGGTTTTCAATATATATATAAAAGAGGGGCCACAGTATTATACTACTGGGGGTATTTAAAGACAAAGCCACCTATCTTCAAGGGGCCTCCTTAGGCAGTTTAAGAACCTTGGAATGAAGATGGGTGCCTTAGAAAGGGCGTATTCCACTAAAGGCCGGAAACAAGAGCACAATGGGCAAGACAGGAAGGGAAACGGTCACTCTGAGCGCTTTACCAAGAAAATCCTGCAATAATAGGAAGGGTTTCAGAGCAGATTGGGTGGATTTCTTGACTAAACTTCAAGGGTTGATTGGTTTTAAGAAATAAATAATAATACTACCAACTTGTTCATAAATCACTTTCTTGGATTCTTCATAAGCACTTGACTAACATTGAAATGGTGTCTGATTAATAAGAATAATTCCTGGTAAACTTATTATGGAATCATGGATCCAAAGAGGTCTGTATAAATACCTTTTGGGGTTGATTTTGATCTTTGCAGGGAATGTAGAGAGGGTTCTGCTCATGGGCTGATGCTGAGAAGCCAGTCAGGGAAAGATCAGCAAATCCACTTGGTTCTGTCAATCAGCTGACTTTAGGTCTGCTGGATTTCTGTACTATTTTAGCCACAGGATCTTTTAATCTATTATGGCGTAAATTTGATCATTCTGAAATCATCCTTTCTTTTCACTATTAGTTCAACTTTGAAGTGAACATATGTGAATTTTTACTGATTTTACATCATTTGATGATCACTTAGATATTTTTTAATAATTTTTATGAACACTCCTTATAGTGTTTCATGGTCTTCAAAGAACAGAGTTAATGATTTACGTGGTAATCCTTGATCTTTGATTTAGTATTAAAAAATGTTCTAAAACTAATTTTTATTGATTTTATTTAATTTTTAATCTTTTTAAACTATTACTAATGCATATGTCAACTTGTTACATATGCCAGGCAGCCCTAACTCGGTTGTAGCTCTTCTTAGCAGTACCTGGTTGTCATATTAGTCAAGACAGATCCAGATGCGGGGATCAGTCAGTACATATGCGCGCAGGGTAGGATCCGCTTTGTGCGTGGCAGAATGAGCTGCGCGCGGGTCTCTAGTACGCGGGAAACTGCTACTACAAGTACGTAGGGATATGTAATGATGCAGGGATGCGCGGGGGAATTGTGACATAACACTTTTCTGTGTGTAACTCCTAAATTATACACAACACCTCAATTCTGAGTGAATTTTAGGTATAACCTATACGTGACAACAGGTGTGAAATTTCAAAATGGCCAAAAGGTGCCATACTGGTTTTGTAATTTTTTGTACTTTTCTTTTTAATTATTTCAAAAATGTAAGGACTTGGATTTCAAGGGTGGGGTCAGTGTGTGACCCTACCTAATTTTGGGTGAGGAATCCATTTCTATAATAATATTTTTGAATTTCTCACTCCTTCTTTTGTGAATTTAGATGTTCTTATTTTTTATATTTTTGTGTTGCTATGACAGGTTGCTCTGTACATAGTAGCAAGCTGACATTGTGGATATTCTTCAATGGAATCCACAATTGGTGAGAATTAATAATTATACTATCAGACTGAGGCAATAAATCACTTTTTTATTTTGAATAGACAATTTATCACAGATGGCAAGGGTTCTGGATTTATTAATTAAGAGTTAATGGGGTTTAAAAAATCCAAAAAGGGGAAGCTTCTATCCTTTTCTGGGGTAATAAGATCTTCTGAGGGCACGTAGAGAGGCTTGTGCTAGAGTTCTGAGGCTGTTAGGCTAACCATGGCTAGCTTGGCACGTATTTTTAGTGCTTTCAACTGGCTATCCTTGCCTATGTCTTATTTCTAGGTAAAATAATGGTCTGATGGTATTTAAATATAAATTTGTTATTTTTATGGTTCAGAAATATTTTGTTATTTTGTGTTGCTTGCTTTTGAGTGGCATGGCTAGAACTGGATTTTTTTAAATTCTAAGCCATCTCTTGTACATTTTGGTAATTTTTAATAATTTTTTGGTAGACTTCTTGGTGTTTTTTGTGGTTCATAAAGATTTGTAAATCTCATTTACATGACAACCTTCATCATTGATTATCACAATTTATTTGCTTTAATGTTTTGATTTTCATATTTTTCTTCAATTTTCTTAGGTTTCAAACATCTTTCTATCCGTCAGTCAACTTGTTAAATATGCATGATGTGTGTATGCAAGTTGTAGCATGTTCCTGTGGTACCTGGCTGTTGGAATTAGCACGACTGATGTTGAGGCGCGCAGCCTTGACAGCTGCGTGCCTGAATCCATCATCAGTCATTTTACATGCGGGTTTCTTGACATGCGCCTACATACTAGGTGTCAGGTGTGTATACCCTTGCTATATGAATGCAGGGCTGCGCACGGGAATCGTGTCATATCACAAATCCACCAGGAACTCCTAAGATATACACAACACCTCAATTCTGATTGTATTTTAGGTGTGAAACCTATAGATGGCATTATGTGTGAAGTATTAAAATATCCAAAAAGTGCCAAAGTGGTGCCGTGGTTTATTGGTCTTTTTATTCTGCAATTATTTAAAAATATAAGGAGTTGGAATTCAAGGGTGGGGTCAGCAAGTGACCCTACCTATTTTTGGGTGGGGAATCCATTTCTGAAATGATACGTATGGCTTTCCCACTTCTTCTAATTTTATTATTTATTTTATTTTTTTCATCTGCTTTGACTGGTTGCTCTTGTCAATAAGCAAAATGACACCGTAGTCCTCTCAGCAAACTGAAGAATGATCCGTTGTACTGGAAGTACTTATGCAACAGCAAAAAAAAAGATATTGAATGTCAAGAAGTCTGGGAATATTGTGATGTGACCCCTGATCATTTTCTAAGAACTATGTTGGTCAATAAACTAAAAACTTCTACTATCTCAACACCTGAACAAAAGAATCCAGAATTTGAATCATGGGCAACCTACAGACTCCTGGAATTAATTTTGGATAGACATTTGCCCCCAAGGGATGTTCAACACTTTGCACATCCTATTGATCCGGGGGATCAATCTTGGGCTGAATATACAACAATTTTCTGTAAAGGCTGCTTCGTTATTTGCTCCTTTACTTTTTTGTGACCAAATCTGGACATCTCAGGACCACTGCAGAAAATTTTAGAATTTTTGATGATTTTTTTAACTATCTTTCAATCAAAGAGAAAAAATCTTTTCTGGAGTGATTTCCTATTTAGTTTCCAGTTCCCAGCCTTCCTCTCTCCCACTTTTCTAGGAGGATCTTGCAGGTGTTTAGACCCCTGATCCCGGTGTTCAAGTCCCTCTTGCTCCACTAATCATCCTCCAGTCCCTTTTTCCAAGCACGTGGGCAAAACAGGCTTGGCTTGGCTTGACCCTTGCTGGCACCGGAATTGTTTTTCACATTGATGGCAATTGCAATCCTCTTCCATCTTTTCTTCATCCATCAATACTGTTCACTCCATGAAAACCATCCACCCATCAATACTGTTCACTCCATGAAACCCATCCACCCATCATCATACCATATCCCCCACACTGACACTCATTTCTCAGCTAACTTGGACTTAGGCCCCCTCTTGCTACAATTGCCTGATCCCCAACTTGTCCAGGCTTTCCTCAATATTCCTTTGTTCATACCCTCCATTGCTTGATGCCATCCTACCGCAACTTACCCAACTATTGCCCCTCTTCATCAATCTATCTCACTGGATCATCTACTCATCCCTCCTGCTCCTTCTCCTCTCTAGCATCTACCATCACAACTACCATCAGCCCATCAGTCAACACTTGTGTTCAACAATTGTCCACATCCCCCTGTCAACCATCTACTGCCTCCTCAAGCTCATCTTCCATCTTTTCTTCATCCCTCAATACCTTTCACTCCATTGAACCAATCCAACCATCACCACCTTGACCTCCACAACTCATGCAGGATTCCTCCTCTTTCAACTATCTCAGGTTTTCAATCTTACCCTTGAATTCCTTGATCAACCCCCTCATGATCATCTGAGGACTTGAATCATCCCATCCAATCACCACAGGGACTGCTGTTGCTGTCACTTATGCTCAAGGACCCCGGGACCACTGTTACCAATGATCATCATCCCCTATTGCTCATCTGCCAAACCACAGATGTCCATCTGCTGCCCATTGTCATTCTTGAGGTGGGCTGCCCCCCTTCCTGTCATCTTTTTTTTTTTTTTTTGCTCACATGTCCCAATCATCTTTGTTGTTATTGTTTGATTTTGTTTTGATTTTCCCAGATCATTTCATTATTTCATTTTCTAAGAAAAAGAAAATCAATTGTTTTTTTCCGCACTATATGTGTTATCACTTGTACATATTCAACAGGGAACCATGGCCCATAAGAGGGGGGGCTCTCCCCTACCTTTTTCCAATCATGCATGGGAGTGTGTGTGTATGTCCCCCCAGTATCATAATTAACTCATCATCATTATCCTGGGTATATCCTTCATTTTCCCCTGAACCATTTATCTTGAAGTCTTAACCCCTCTGTGGCCTGATCCTTATCACCAACCATAGACTTTCTGGTTGAAGAGAATTCTATCTGTTGGAATTCTTGAGTGTGTTACACAACTCTTTGATCCCTTTCTCTGACCATACTGGTCTTGATCCTTCCTTGATCACCTTTCTGGAGCCAAGCATGATTTATTGAGGAGGTTGAGCTTAAAACCTGGAGTGTTATACCTCCTTCAATTTTTTAAATTTTTATTCTGCCAGCCTATTCTTGAGTTCCTTGAGAAGTTTTTTGAGGATATTCCTGTTAGAATCAGTTAAAATTTGCTTTGAGAGCTTCTCAAAACATTGTGATTTTTCTTTTAAGGAAACTCTCATATATTTGGTACCCTTCAAGCGCTTGATTGCAGAGAGTTGTGAAGGTTCATTGAAATCCTGGAGGTTGGTTGGGGTTTGAGTTGATCATCCCCAATCCTCTGCTAATGACCAGAGATATTAGCTTTTGGAAGTTGTTTACATACAACAGCTTTTCTGTTGAATTTTTTAAAAAAATTGAATTCTTTTTTTTTAAATATCTCCCACATAATCTTGCCACAGAGTGTGCTGTTCCATTGCTACCACTTATTCTCAACATTTATAATTTACTACTTGATTCCTCACTTAAAAATTTCTGGACCTTGATCTTGGTTACATCTAAATATTTTTTTACACTCAGGAGGGAAGCCTAAACAGCACCTTTCCCCTCCGCAGAACTGCCAAAAAATAGAACCATTTGGATTCTTAAATTTGGTCACCTGGGCTGGGATTGAACCAAAAACCTTGGGATTTACACTCCCAGACTTGAAGAATCAACTCCAAAATCAAATCCAATTGTTTTTTTCCTTTTTATGTTATCATCAAGATCTTATCCGTGGAGGCAACTTGTTGCAGAAGTAAGTCCTCCCAATTATGCACCATCTGGGCTAGATGTTCTTTTTTTTTTTGAAACTCCACTCTTGCCACATCTATGAGACATGTTGAAATTCTGCTCTTTGGATTGCTTAGGAACTCTGATCTTCAAAATGGAATCTACTGGTACCTCCTCCTCCTCTTTTTGGGTCAAGATGGTCAAGATCAAGCCTCAAAACAAGAACTTGGGCTTCAATGGAACAAATGTTGAACAATTATTGGACTCCTATGAGATGGCTGCTGAAGTGGATGATGCAAGTGAGCATGATCTGGGTTATCAGTTACAATTTTTTATCTTCTCTGATGAATTTATGAAAGTGATTGAATTTTTTTATGGATTTGAAACTCATAAATGGAGGCTCTTGAAGGAGGCTAGGTTGGAAAGTATATGTGGCTAGGTTTACCTTACAGGAATTGGATGCTCTGGTTTCTTGATGGATCTCCAATGGTGGTGTCTCTTCAGCCTCTGATTATCATAGAAAATCATGGGATCCTATTCAGTCTTACCTCATTAGGAACAATGACAGTGACACGGTGGAAAAAATTTGAGTTTGGTTTTTCCAGTCTTTTTCTCTGGGAGTCCAGGAAAGGATTAGATATGAATTAGTTAAATCTGGATCTATGATTACCCCTAGAGATAATTGATTCAAGCTCCCTTTTTTCCTGATCCTAAGGAGTGCAGTGGATAAAGTGATGAAAGTTCAAACATCTCTAATTTTTGAAAAAAATAGAGTCACTGAACCTGTATATGCTCCTTCCTTTAAAGAGTCCAATGGGCTAATGAAAAATATGGAAGAAAATTGTAGACCTAAACCTAGTACCCAGGCCAATTAGGAAACTGCTACCATAGATGAAATCAATAAATTACTTCAGGCCTTTGAAAACAAAATTGATCAGAAAATTTATTCTTTAGTTACTCCTAAACCTTCTAAATCTGTTCCTAAAACCACTCTTGTATGCCATTACTGACATAGGGAACGCCATGGTACTGGGAGATGTCCTGAACTCCAGAACAAAAATGAGGAAAAATTGGTGGAGCAGAAGGGAAACAATTTCTTTCTTCCTAATGGTGCTTTGATCCCTTTTGATTTGTCTTGTCTGATCCGTCATGTTGTGGCCTCTTATCAACCACCAACTCCCAAGAAGGCATCTTTGGTCTCCTTGGATTTTTGATAATCCTGTGGCACACTAAATCAAGGTATCCTACAGATTCTGTGGCACTTATCAGTCTGATCCAGCTAGGAAATAGAATGAGCAACCAAAAAATCACAATTATCCACCAGTTCCATCTTAAATCCTTCAAAAAAACTTCAAACATCAATCCTCACCTGAGACCCCTTCCTCTGGTGTGGAGGGCATGGAAGTGGAAAAGGAACCACTTATGGAAAGGTTCCAGGTCCATCCTGATCCTCCTCCTGTTCAATCTTTTCAAAATCCTCAACCTTCTGATCTGGTTCCAGAACCTGCTCAACCTGATCATCATCCCTCCACCCAGCCCAAAGTTTGATTCAAGAGGGGCATTTCCAAGGATCATCCCAATGCTGTGGAAGGAGTATTAAGGAAAATGACTGATCTGAAAATTTCTGATCTATCTGTGGCTGAACTACTGTCAATCTCTCCATCTGTGGCTGAAGGGATGAAGAAACAGGTTTCTTGTCAACATGTGGAGATTTGTCCGGAAAAATTAAAATTTTCTTCTGGTACTTTGATGGGGGACTTTGGTGGAACAGATCCCTCTTCTGATGCCAAATTTTATTCCTATCATCTTATTCTCCTCTCCTGCTATCTTGGTGACTCTGCTAAAACAGTTTCTCTTCTGGTGGATTCTGGTTCACAGCTCAATTTAATTTCAGATGAGATGCCCTGCAAACTCAAACTCAGCCCAAGGGTAACCTTTAACCCTGCTGTATATGGTAAAGGTAATCAGTCATGCAAATTTGTTGGTATTTCTGAGGATTTCCCCGTTCAAATTGGACAAAATATTGTTGGAACCTGTCATTTCTGGATTACTTGTTTGGATGGACCTATGATCTTGGGGAGGCCATTCTTGATGGATTTTGGTGCAACCCTAATGTTTTCTGATCAAGTTGGGGAGAGAATTCTTCTACCTGATTCTGATGGCAGGAATATTGAATTCCCCTTTGCTCCTTGGATTCTGGTTTTTGGGAACAAGATCTTCCTTGTCATCTTGCTACTATTGCAAAGCAAGCTGCAAAAGTAACAAAAATAACATAAAAATAATAATAATACAAATAACCTAAGGATTAGTAGGAAAACCATAAATTTATTAGAGAAATGCATTCTCCATCCAAAATTAGGTAGGGTCACCCACTGACCGCACCTTTGAAATCCAACTCCTTATATTTTTAAATAATTAAGGAAAGAAAGACCAAAATACTATGGCTCCATTATTGAGCTTTTGTTCAATTAAATATTTAACACATATTGAATGAGTCATGAAAATTAGTTTGTATTTCTGAGGATTTACCCATTCAAATTGGACAAAATATTGTTGGAACCTGTCATTTCTGGATTAATTGTTTGGATGGACCTATGATCTTTGGAAGGCCATTCTTGATGGATTTTGGTGCAACCCTAACGTTTTCTGATCAAGTTGGGGAGAGAATTCTTCTCCCTGATGCTGGTGGCAGGAAGATTGAAGTCCCCCTTTGCTGCTTGGATTCTGGTTGTTGGGAACCAGATTTTCCTTGTCATCTTGCTACTATTGCAAAGCAAGCTGCAAAAGTAACAAAAATAACATAAAAATAATAAAAATACAATTAAACTAAGAAGGAGTAGGAAAACCATAAATATTTTTACAGAAATGGATTCTTCACCCAAAATTAGGCAGGTTCACTCAATGACCCACCCTTGAAATCCAACTCATTATTTTTTTAAATAATTAAGGAAAGAAAGACCAAAATACTATGGCTCCATTATTGAGATTTTGGTCAATTAAATATTTCACACATATTGTCACGTATAGTCTTCACACCTAAAATTATTTCAGAATTTAGGTGTTGTGTATATTTTATTAGTTACAGATGGAAATGTGTTTTGTCACAATTCCAGCACGCAGCTGCGGCAGCCAATGCACCCGCGCGCGGCTGAGATACAGCCCTGTAACTCCATCATGGTCCTGTTGTCAGCCTGCTACTTGGACAGAGCAACCTGTCAAAGCAGATTTTAAACAGAAATAAATTAATAAAATTAGAAGAAGTGAGAAATACATGAATATTATTACAGAAATGGATTCCTCACTCAAAATTGAGTAGGTTCACTGACTGACCACACCCTTGAATCTAACTCCTTACATTTTTTAATAATTATTAAACAAAATGACCAACAGACCACGACACCACGATGGCACCTTTTGGCCATTTTAAAATTTCACACATTATGCCATGTATAGGTTTCACACCTAAAATTCAGTAAGAATTCAGGTGTTGTGTATATTTTATGAGTTATAGGTGGATTTGTGTTGTGTCACAATTCCCATGCACAGCCCCGCATTCATACAGTAAGAGTACACACGCCTGAAACTCAATATGTAGGCGCATATCAAAAGGCCCGCATGCAAAATGACTGACAAGCTGCAGGCAACAGATTCCCCACGCAGATGTCAAGCCTGCGCGCGTCCACAAAATTTTACTAAGCCTGACAGCCAGGTACCGCAGGAAAAGGCTACAACGTGCATGCATACATCATGTATATGTAACAACTTGACTACCAGAAAGAGGGATTTCTGAAACCTAAGAATATTGAATAAGAAATATGAAAATCAAAATATAAAGCAAAGAAATGGAGAGAAACAATAATGAAGGTTGTCATGTAAATGAGATTGCCAAATCTTTATGAACCACAAAACACAACCAGGATTTAACCTAAAAATTATTAAAAAATCCCAACATGTGCAGAAGATGCCGTAGAATATACTAATACCCACTTTCACACATTTCAATCAACAGAAGTTAATACAAAATGAGGAAATGTTTCTGAATCATAAAAATAACAAATTAACATCTAAACACCTTCTGACAATTATTTCACAAAGAAATATGACGTTGTGGTAGACCAAACCTAATCTATAGCCATCAGAATCAATTTTCTAGTATAAATATAATCCCAATCATAAATTTAACCTCAGCAATGGATTCTAAACCAAAAATAACCCATAGTCACCCAGCCAAACTACCCCTCTATCTCTCATGGTTTAGAAGATACAGCCAAAATAAATTGTGGACAGCTCATATCACACCCAGGTATCACAAACTAGTGAAAGGCCATATGGGTATACTTGGAATCCCTAAAGACATACCAGTAACATCCCAACATAACACCTCAACCAAAAATACAACCAATCACCTCACCTGTATACTCAGAACCATAAGCAAGGCCATGTGTAACCAAAACAACCAGCAGTACAAGGCACCACAGGACTACCCATCAATGTATGCAGGCATTCTGGGCCATGTGTAACCAAACAACCACCAGTACATACAGCCAGTAGCATGTGATACCAAATAAACTACCAGTACCAACAACCCGCAGCACCACACAGCAATTTATGCAGCCAGTAGCATGTGTAACCAAACACCCAGCAGTACAAGGCACCACAGGACTACCCAGCAATGTATGCAGGCAGTCTGGGCCATGTAGATCAAAAAAATCACCAGTACAGGCACCACAGGACTACCCAGCAATGTATGCAGGCAGTCTGGGCCATGTGTAACCAAACAACCACCAGTGAAAATACCACAGAACTACCCAGCAATATATGCAGGCAGCTAGGGCCATGTAGATCCAAACAACCACCAGTACAGGAACCACAGGACTACCCAGAAATGTATGCAGGCAGTCTGGGCCATGTGTAACCAAACAACCACCAGTAAAAATACCACAGGACTACCCAGCAATATATGCAGGCAGCTAGGACCATGTAGATCCAAACAACCCACCAGTACCAGTTCACCACAGCACAAATTCAACCCAGCACTACACAGCAATTAATGTAGGCAAGTGCCTGCATGTAACCCCAGTACAACCTCTTTCCAACCAGCAGAAATGCCTCATGTAACTTTATTAGGTTTTCCCAACCAGCAGAAATGCCTCATGTAACTGTATTAGATTTTCCCAACCAGCTAAAATGTCTCATGTACCTGTATCCCACTGTAACAGGGGAAGCCCCAGGGCACCCTCAGGGGCAGCCCTGAGCATCCCCTGAGGACCAGATTTTCTATTTAAGGAGGGCCTCTCTGCCCTATCCAGGTTGTATCCCCCACTACCATCATCATCATCATCCACCATCAAGGAGCTCCACCCACTCATCAACTACTCATCATCCAATTACCACCCAATCATCTGTGGTCCTACCCAGATAAAATATTAGTAGTGAATCAGTTATAAAAGGAAACAAGAAATCAGAAGCCAAGTTATTACCCATCTTTAACCAATTAAAACAACCACCAGGTGCTTGAATAAGGGTTCTTCTGTGACCTAAATATTCAGCACCATATTAAAGAAACCCCACCCATTATTTAATAAATAACCCTTTAAAAAGAAAGAGAGAACAACAAAAAGAAACTACCAACCTTCCCTCTGCCCATCCCCCTGTGGGTAAACCCATCCTTGGGTCCTCTCCTGAACCAGCCCTTTGATAAACCCTTGAACCCTTTAATATTGGGGTATTGTTTAAGATCAGACATATCTGATCAATAAATTAACCAATAGTCCAATACATCTGGTCTACTCTTCAACGAATCCTACCAATATCACAGTTAATAATTAATCAAGGTCTGATCTGAGACCTATATTAAGTCTCAAAGAAACCAGCCATTAATTTAAATAAATCATTGTGCAGACTTACTATAGTACTAGAAGGGCAGGCAATTCAAAACCACTCTTAGTATATACTAACACTCCAAAGGAGTAGAAGTAATAATAAATTCCCCTTCAAGGACTGCCAGCAAGCTATTTGCTACTTTTATTTTATATAATCCCACAGGAGTCTCTGCAAAGTAGACAAGGCCAGCAGATTGAAAGCACCGGAACTACGTGCCAAACTAGCCCTGACCAGCCCCCTAGCCTCAGCATCCAAGCAAAACCCTCTCTAAATGCCCTGAGAAGGTCTTATTACCCAAAAAGGTATATAAACAACCCTTTTTTTAATTGATTTAATCCAGAGTAATTTTTAAGTATCAATCCAGAAAACTTGCCATCCATGATCAAATGTTTATTCAAGATAAACAAGTGAAAGATGGCTATAGTCTGATAGTATTATTAATAATTCTGGCCCCAACATTGATTCCGTGGAGAATATCAGCAAATAACCCCAATAATTGTCCTGAGACCCTTTCACACTGTGAATCTCTGCAAGCTTCCGGGAGTAAGTAATTAAACTAGTAAGTTGTCTCCTTCTTGCAACCCAGGCATAAGTACTTTAAGACAGCCAGTCCACCCATCCCCTTGAGTTAGTCTTTTGTGAGCAATCATTTAAGAACTCATTATACCAAGGTCTTTACATGGTTCAAAAGAGCCCCTTGAAGAGAGGTTGTTATCCAATAAAGATCCCCAGTTTTCACAAACTGTGGCCCCTATTGAAAAATATATATTTCAGCAAATTGAATTCAACCAAACTAACCAAACTGTGCACTTGCTTTTAAACCAATTATTTAAGCATTTTACCGTAATTTTCTTGAAATTATTATTCCAACACCAATATAACTTTCTGTAGCTAAAGGAGGGAAAAGTTCCTGGCATCAGGAAGCTGACACCTGTACCCAACCCCGGGCCTCTGAAATGTACGCAGCCACGGGACTACGGGTTGACAGAGTTACAGGCGGCCTGAAAGACTTAGGTACTGCCTAAACATGCTACAACCCACACAGGAACATTCTACATATGTAATAAATGTTCCCGTGGATAGTAGATAGTCTAAAAGTACATAATATTATATAAAAATACTTAAATAACCCTTATACGTATTTTTTATTAAATATAATTCAAAGTACCATTAATGTCAAAAAAAAGACAATGACAACTTCTAAAAATATATTAAAATACTTTAATATACTTTTATGAGAGTTTCTAGAAATCAATATTTTTGTGACATACTTAGTAAACTAATGATGTAAAAATATTATGTGAATTCCCATGAATTATATTTTTAATAAATTATCTTGATAAATCAACTGGAACTCAAAAATAAGGAGTAAAATCAATATCATGACTTTACTCAAGTTATTTAATACATAATTAGAACTCACCTGACATCAGGATTTCCGTAGAAATGTCTATTTATATAATTATTAACTTACTGGCAACATTTAATAAGGATAATTAATTAACTGATACATAAATGGGACAGATTAGTGTTATTCAAACGTCCTAATATCAATTATAAAGTAGTATAATTCCCATACCCTGAGGAATGAGATGCTACCCGTGCTATAGCACCAAGGAAAAGTGACAAGCTACCCCTGGTTACCCTGCTAGCCTTAGTGTTGGTCCCTCTGAGCCCCTGTACCCCTCAGAAGGGCAATATTGGGGCTCCAAAAGCTATAAATAAAGAGCTCTTTTGAGGATATTGATGGCAAGAGACCCAGTTATATTTATATCTAGACAACGTGCCAAGATAATCAAGTACCTATCAGAGATAAGTAAGTGATTTATGGCTAAGTCTGATCAATAATATCTGTCCTCGACCTCTTTTTTATCAATTAAAACTGCTTAACAACCTTATAACCCCAGTATACAGGTTTAACCCATCAGTGCACCTCTCAAAAAGATACCCAAAGGATTTAATAAAATACCAGCGAGTTTTATTATCCTTTCTATGTTGTGGAAGCTTGGTTACAAGGCCCTGCCACTCCACCTTGTATTTTATATACATATTATCCTTGATTAAAATATCCTTTAAACTAAAGAGCCTCAAGTAACCAGAACTATGTGTTTTCATACTGAAATCCCTGAAGAGAAGTGTTAAAGATCTCCAATATAATTGTGGCCCCTCTATTAAAACAATCGTAATCAATTTATCCATATTGATTTAAAAAAATAAACCGTAACCAAACCACTTAACCTTGCAATAAGCTTCATCCAAATATTTTACAGATTTCTGCTGCATTTATTAAATAAGATATTTATCATTCATTCTATCACCTCTGGTAGCTAAAGCAGAGCAAGGGTCTTGGCATATAGGAGGCTGACATTCCTGGTCATCCCCCTAAATTGGTTCTGAAAGGGAAACAGAAGGACACCTCTTCTTCCTATGATTTTCATTTTTTATGGGATTGGTTGGTCCTAATAATGGTTGTAGTTCTTCCAAGCCTGAAACTTCAACTCAAGGATAAACTTCTGTTTCAGAGGCATTTTTTTCTTTTTCCTCATTATTTTCTTCTCATCAAAATAAGAATAAAAACCTAAAACATGAAATATCAGAAATTCTGAAAATATTTCTTCTCTCTCTGGATCTGTTGTCTCTTCTTTTCCGTCTTATTTTAAGCCTGATCATTCTTCTCCAATTCTGGTTTTGAATATCTGAAATAAGCCTAAACTATATCACAATCTCAATTCTCTTCTTGGTGGTTTTGGTATGAAGGAGTATTGCCTTAGGCGGAGACAGTTTAAGGTAGAAGTAAGTCCTCCTGATTGTGCACCTTTAGGGGCTCCTACTACTTTCATTTTTGAAACCTACCCCGTGCTAAACGTGTCAGAAACATTTCATCTTTTGGATCCTCTTTTTTAGGAAAAGCACCTTTCAAGGATGTTGTGGAACATCAAACCTGGAAGATTTTGGAACTTGATCTCAGATTTTGTAGTCAGGTCTTGCTGGTCAATGCTTGGAGGAAGCAAGGATTTCTCTCTTTTGCCACTAAGTATAATCCAGTTGCAAAAAAGGTTAAACCAGTCAACCAACCAATGCCTTTCAACCTCAATCCTCCTCTTATGCGTCCTCCAATATTTTGTGATCCTTACTGTGGTTAATCTCAATCTCTCACTGGTCTCTTTGTTGCTTGTGGTTGTTTTACTGAAGAAAATCTGAAGGTGGTCAACTTTGGTCCAGATGAATGGCTTCTTCCAGATGATTTAAATTTGATGAAAAATTTCTTAGCTCTTAGAGAAAATTCTATTTCTTTCTGTGAAGAAGAGAGAGGTCTCTCAAAAGAATCCTATGGCCTACCTTATATCATTCCAGCAGTAGAACATGATCCCCAGCAAAAGAAAAACAACCCTATCCCTGCATCTCAGGTTGACAAGTTCATCAAGTTGGTCCGCAAACAATTCCTTACCGGTTTATACAAGCAGTCAAAATCCAGCTATTCCAGCCCTGTCTTATTTGTCCTCAAAAGTAATAGTAACTTAGAATAGTTCATGATTTCCAGCCTCTAAATAATGTTACTATTAAAACTATGGTATTCCCCCTGCTACTGAAAAATTTGTTGAATCTTTCTTTGGGAGAGCTTGCTACGGTCTAGGTGAAATTATGGCTTGCTATGAAAAAGAATCCTTACACCCAACTTCTTTTCCTCTCACCACTTTAAATACTCCTCTTGGTCAATCCCAACTCACTCATTTTCCCCAAGGTTCCACCAATTTGGTTGCAGTTTATGAGGCTCAGATGGTTTGGATACTCCAGGATGAAATCCCTGATCATGCTGGTATCTTTATTGACAAAGGTGGAATTAAAGGTCCAGTTTCTGGCTATAACAATGAGATCTTACCTTGGCACTCAGGAATATGTTGATTTATCTGAGAATATGCAACCCCTTTGGAAAGGACTTTGTTTCAAATTGAGGATTCTGATCTCACTTTCTCTGGATCTAAATTGGCTTCCTGTGTACCTGCTCTGGAAATTGTTGGTCATGTGGTCTGCAAGGAAGGAAGAAGAATGGCCCCATCCAAAGTCAACAAAATCCTCTCTTGGCCCACTCAAATCAATCCCTCTGGAGTCAGAGGCTTCTTAGGTGTTGTCATTTATGTTCCAATCTTCATCCCTTCTCTATTGGAAATCTGTATTCCCTTGCGTTGCTTAACCCGGAAGGAGGAAAAATGGCTTTGGACACAAGCTTGTGAAAAATGATTTCAAAAGCTCAAAAATATTTTTGGGAAAGACTTTTTCTTGATGAAGATCACTTATGGACCTCGAGCTGGCAAGACCAAGCTGGCTTTTGACTTGAGTTATCAATCTGTTGGGGCTGTCCTTACCCAGGAAGACAAAAATGGTCTTAATTGTCCTGCTCTGTATTAATCTCTTCTCTTTTCAGATGTGGAATCTAGGTACTCCCAGGAAAAACTGGAACTTTGTGGTGTGCCACAAATGTTTAAGAAGCTCCAAAATATTCTCTGGAGTCAACAGTTTGAGTTACAAGTAAACACACAATCCATCATGAAAATAATCAATGCCCCCAGCCTTCCAAATGCTCCAATGACTCTTTGGGTGGCTTTTATTCAGTTGCTCTCTTTTAATATTTTTCATAGGCCTGAAAATTCTTTCACCATGCCTGACATTTTATCTCAAATTCCTCTTGAAGATGAAGAATCAGATGTTGGAATGGATTTTGACAATGAGGAAACTTTTATTTGACCTTTCTTCAGCTTTTCCTCTCAAAATTATTCTTGCTTCAAGCAAGTTTTTTGGCCTAAAATAGAGCAGTACCTTTCCACTTTCCAAAGACCTCCTTATTTCTCATCTAAAGATTTTTGATCCATTAAAAGAAATTCCTCCAACTTCTTTGTCAGCTTGCTACTATGTACAGAGCAACCTGTCAATAGCAACACAAAACTATGAAAAATAAGAATATCTCAATTAACAAAAAAAGGAGTGAGAAATACATGGAAATTATTGAAGAAATGGATTCCTCACCCAAAACAGGTAGGGTCACTCACTGAACCCACCCTTGAATTCCAAGTCCTTACATTTTTAAAATAATTAAAAAGAAAAGTACCAAAAAATTACGACACCAGTATGGCACTTTTTGGCCATTCTAATATTTCACACATGTGTTCGCTTATAGGGTTTACACCTAAAATTCATTTAGAATTGAGGTGTTGTGTATATTTTAGGAGTTACACGCGGAAATGTGTCATGTCACGATTCCCGCGCACAGTCCCGCATCATTACATATCCCTATGTACTCGTAGTAGCAGATTCCCGCGTACTAGAGACCTGCGCGCAGCTAATTCTGCCACGCACACAGCGGATCCTACCCCGCGCGCATCTGTACTGACTGATCCCCGCCTCTGGATCTGTCGTGACTAATCTGACAACCAGGTACCACTCAGAAGAGCTATAACCTAATTAGAAGTGCCTAGCATATGTAACAAGTTGACATATGCATTAGTGATAGTCCAAAAAGATCAAAACTTAAATAAAATTAATAGAAATTAAGTTTAGAACATTTTTTAATAATAAATCAAAGATCAAGGATTACCACTTAAATCACTGACTCTGATCTTTGAAGACCACAAAACACTACAAGGAGTGTTCATAAAAATGATTATAAATTATCTATGTGATCAGCAGATGATGGAAAATCAGTAAACATCCAAATATGCCCGCTTTCAAGCAATAACAATAGTACAAATGAAGGATGAGTACAGAATGATCAAATTTGCCCCATGACAGATTAACAGATCCTGTGGCTAAAATAGTACAGAAATCCAGCAGATCTAAGGTCAGCTGATTGACAGCACCAAGCGGACGTGCCAATCCTGCCCTGACTGGCTTGCTAGCCTCAACCCACGAGAAGAACCCTCTCTACGTGCCCTGAGAAGCTCAAAATCACCCCAAAAAGGTATTTATAAAGACCTCCTTGGGAATCAGTTAACCATGAATTATTATTATCAATCAGACACTGTTTAATTGTTTATCAAGTTCTTATATGAAGATAAGCAAGTGATTTATGACTTAGTCTGTAGTAGTATTATTTATTCTTATTAACCAATCAACGCTTGAAGTTTAGTCAAGCAATCCATCCCATCTGCTCTGAAACCCTTCCAATTATTTCAGGATTCTCGTGGTAAAGTTCTCAGAGTGAGTCTTTCCCTTCCTTTCTTGGCCATTTGGTGCTGTTACGCCGGGCCATTAGTGGGATAAGTCCTTTCTAAGGCACCCATCTTGATTCCAAGGTTCTTAAACTGCCTAAGAAGACCCCTTGAAGAGAGGTTGCTAGTCTGTAAAGATCCCCAGTAGTATAATACTGTGGCCCCTCTTTTATATTATATTGAAAACAATTTATTACCAAACCAATTAAACCTTGCAACTGCTCTTTTTATATCATTTATTTGAGCTTCTAATTTTTTATTTTTGGAATTATTATTATTATTATTATTATTCCAGCATTTTTATCACTCTTTGTACCTAAAGGACTGCAAGGTTCCTGGTATAAGAGAGCTGACATTCTTTGTACAAGGTACTAGGCTTATGAAAAGAGGCCATCCTTGTGTGCTTATTGTTGGCACTATCCCTACCAAACAAGATTCAATCTTTGAAAGTATCCATGAAGTACTTGTTTATTGTGGAGAAACAGAATCTTATCCACAAATTTCCGAACTTTTGTGGTGGCCATCTTTGAGGAAATCTGTCTCTGAATGGTGCAAGGTTTGTGAGGTCTTTCACAAATGTGATCTTAGGCTCCCGTCTGAAATTTCCTATCCAACTGGGGAGTCCACTGTCTTTGGAAGGATTGCTTTGGATGTGGTGCACATTAAGGCTGGTGGAGCTAATTACCTCATTTTGGTTAGAGATTATTTTTCTGGATGTTTTGAAAGAAAATTCCTTAAGAACCTCAGTTCTGAATCAGTAGCATCTTTTCTCTATGAGATTTGGAGGATGTGCTATGGTTTGGACCAATCTTATTCAACTGATGGTGGCTCTGAGTTTGATGGTAATCTTGCCAAAATTATCCAATTGCTTCCTGGTCAACATAGGGTGACCACTCCTTACTATCCTGAAGTCCAAGGAATGGTAGAAAGAGGCCATGCTCCTTTGAAGGATGCTCTTTTCAAACTGGCCAGTGAAAGTGGGAAGAATTGTTGAAAATTTTTTTCTCTGGTCCTTTTCTCTGATCAAATTCTAACTAAAAGAACCATTGGCTACTAACCCTACAAAATTGTCTTGGTTCAAAGGGCTTTCCTTCCTCTGGATCTGGAAATGGAATCTTTCTTAGGTATTAGTTGGAAACAGGTTTCTTCTACCACTGATGTATTATTTTCCCAACCTAAGAAACTGGAGCTAAGTGAGGATGTTCAGTGAAGCTTATCAGAGAATGATGGAATCCAGAGAAAAATTGGTTCTGTATTGGGAAGATAATTATTCAAAGCAGATCAGGTACCCTTTTAATACTGGTGATCTTGTTTTAGCTTATAATCAATCCTTAGAAACTCAGTTGGGAAAGCTTTTCTCTAATTGCTGGAATGGTCCTTATTGGGTGGTCTTCCAAGTCAGAGGTGGATCATATTTTTTGAAAGAACTGGATAGTACTCAGATGGCCAGGAGGTTCTCTGCTGATCAAGTCAATGAATTTCATTGTTGTGGAGGCAACTTAGATCAGAAGTAAGTCCTCCCAATTGTGCACCACCAGGGTCATCTGCTGCATCTTTGTTGTTAAAATATACTGTATGCCACATATCTGGGCACCTGAGACGCCTCCTTTCTTTATCTCTGTTTCTCCTAGGGCTTTTTTTTGGATTTATCAAGATATTCTTTTCAAATCACCCTCAATATCAAATGGCCGTTCTTTGGTTCCAATCACCTTTCTATCACCTTTCTTCTTATTTTATATATATGTCATCAAAATCTGATGCAGAAAAGGGACAGTCTTTAAGTTGGGGAGAAATGTGGTGACCAAACCTAGACACCTCAGGACGACTGCAGAAAATTTCAGAATTTTTTATGATTTTCTTAACTATCTTTCAACATCAATTAAATCAAAAAAAAAATCTTTTCTGGAGTGATTCCCTATTTAGTTTCCAGTTCCCAGCCTTCCATTCTCCTAATTGTCTAGGAGGATCTCTTGGGTGTTTAGACCCCTGTGCCCAGTTTTCAAGTCCCTCTTTCTCCACTCCTCATCCTCCAGTTACTTTTGCCAAGCGCCCGGGCAAGACCAGCTTGGCTCAGCTTGACCCTTGCAGGCACCAGCATCATTGTTGAAATTGATGGCAATGGCAATCCTCTTCCATCTTGTCTTCATCCATCAATAGCATTCACTGCATTGAACCAATCCACCCATAATCATACCCCATCCCCCACACAAACACTCATTTCTCAGCCAACATGGACTTAGGCCACCTCAGAGCTGGATTGCTAAAATTGCCCAATCCCCAACTCTTCCAGGCTTTCCTCAATATTCCGTTGTTCCTAACCTCCATTGCTTGAGTCCATCCTACCCCAAATTATCCAACTATTTCCCCTCTTCATCAATTGCTCTCACTGGATCATCTACTCATCCCTCCTGCTCCTGCTCCTCTCTAACGTCTACCATCAGCCCATTGGTTAACACTTGTGGTCAACAATTGTCAAACAGCCCCTGTCAACCATGTACTGCCTCCTCAAGCTCATCTTCCATCTTCTCTTCATCCATAAATACCCTTCACTCCATCAAACCTATCAAACCATCACCACCTTGACCTCCACAAATCATGCAGGATTCCTCGTCAATCAACTATCTCAGGTTGTCAAGCTTACACTTGAATTCCTTGATCCACCCCCTCAAGATCATCCAATAACCTTCATCATGCCATCCAATCACCACAGCAAACGCTGTTGCTGTCACTTATCCTCAAGGCCCCTGCAACCACTGTTGCAGATGATCATCCTCTCCTATTGCTCATCTGCCAACCCATGCATGTCCATCTGCTGCCCGCTGTCATCTGTTAAGCAGGCTGGCGGCCTTCCTGTCATCTTTTTTGTAGCTCTATGATACCCGGAATGTTGCAGTCCTTTAGCTACAGAGAGTGATAAAAGTACTGGAATAATAATAATAATAATTATTCCAAAAATAAATGCTTAGAGGCTCAAATAAATCATATAATAAGAGCAGTTTCAAGCTTTAATTGGTTTGGTAATAAAATGTTTTAAATATGAATGTAAAAGAGGGGCCAAAGTATTATACTACTTGAGATCTTTGCAGACAAGCATCCTCTCTTCAAGGGGGCTCCTTGGGCAGTTTAAGAACCTTGGAATGACAATGGGTGCCTTAGAAAGGTCTAATTCCACTAATGGCTTGGAATAACAGCATGATGGCTAAGAAAGGAAGGGAAACACTCACTCAGAGCACTTTACCACAAAAATCCTGCAATAATAGTAAGGGTTTCAGAGCAGATGGGGTGGATTGCTTGACTAAACTTCAAGGGTGGATTGGTTTTAAGAAATTAATAATACTACAGACTTGTTGATAAATCACTTGCTTAGAATCTTCATAAGCACTTGACTAAAAATTAAACTGTGTCTGATTGATAATAAAAATTCCTGGTAAACTGATTCTGGAATAATGGATCGAAAGAGGTCTGTATAAATACCTTTTTGGGATTATTTTGAGCTTCTCAGTGAACGTAGAGAGGGTTCTACTGGTTGGATGAGGCTGGCAAGCCATTCAGGGCAGGATTAGCACGTCCACTTGGTGCTGTCAATCAGCTGTCCTTAGATCTGCTGGATTTCTGTACTATTTTAGCCACAGGATCTGTTAATCTGTTTTGGGGTAAATTTGATCATTCTGTACTCATACTTCATTTGTACTATTGTTATTTCTTTAAAGCGGGCATATTTGGATGTTTACTGATTTTTCATCATCTGCTGATCACATAGATAATTTTTGATAATTTTTATGAACACTCCTTGTAGTGTTTTGTGGTCTTCAAAGATCAGAGTCAGTGATTTACATGGTAATCCTTGATCTTTGATTTATTATTAAAAAATGTTCTAAACTTAATTTCTATTAATTTTATTTAAGTTTTGATCTTTTTGGACTATTAATAATGCATATTTCAACTTGTTACATATACTAGGCACTTCTAACTAGGTTATAGCTCTTCTGAGTGGTACCTGGTTGTCAGATTAGTCACGATGGATCCAGAGGCGGGGATCAGTCAGTACAGATGCGCGCGGGGTAGGATCCGCTGCGTGCGTGGCAGAATTAGCTGCGCGCTGGTCTCTAGTACGCGGGAATCTGCTACTACGAGTACATAGGGATATGTAATGATGCGGGACTGCGCGCGGGAATCGTGACATGACACATTTCCGCATGTAACTCCTAAAATATACACAACACCTCAATTTTGAGTAATTTTTAGGTGTAAAACCTATACGTGAAACCACGTGTGAAATGTTAGAATGGCAAAAAGGTGCCATACGGGTGTTGTAATTTTTAGTACTTTTCTTTTTAATTATTTTAAAAATATAAGGACTTGAATTTCAAGGGTGGGTTCAGTGAGTGACCCTACCTACTTTTGGGTGAGGAATTCATTTCTTTCATAATATTGAAAGATTTCTCACTACTTCTTTTGTTAATTTAGATATTCTCATTTTTATAGTTTTTTGTTGCTCTGACAGGTTGCTCTGTACATAGTAGCAAGCTGACACTTTGATCCATTTCTCTGACCATACTGGTCTTGATCCTTCATTGATAATTTTTCTGGAGCCAACCATGTTTTATTGAGGAGTTTTTATGAAGCTTAAAACCTGGAGTGTTATAACTCCTTCTATTATTCAAATTTGCATTCTGCCAGCCTACTCTTGAGTTCTTTGGAAGTTTTGAGGATATCCCTGTTCAAATCAGTTACAATTTGCTTTTAGAGCTTCTCAAAACATTGCACTTCATCTTTTAAGGCCACCCTCATTTATCTGGTACCCTTCAAGGGCTTTATTGCAGAGATTTGGGAAGGTTCATTGAGAATCTGGAGGTTGGTTGGGGTTTGATTTGATCATCCCTAATGCTCTGCTGATGACCAGAGATATTAGCTTGTGGGCGTTGTTTTCATACAAAAGCTTTGTTCTTTTGAACTTTAAAAAAACTTGAACTTGTTTTGTTCAAATATCTCCCACATAATCTTGCCTCAGATAGTGCTTTTCCATTGCTACCAAATATTATCAGAAGTTATACTTTCCTACTTTATTCCTTGCTTGAAAATTTCTGGACCTTTATCTCTGTTAAATTAAAATATTTTTGTAACACTCTGGAGGGCAGTGTAAACAGCACCTTTCCACTCTGCAAAACTCCCGTAGCCTAGAAACATTTCTGGTCTTACAACTTCAAGCCAGGGGAATGTAATCACAATTCTTGGTTCCTAAAATTCAAAAAGTCTTTATATGGTCTTAAGCAGGTACTGGGGAACTGGTTCAAGACTCTAATGACATGGTTGGAGTCCATTGGGTATAGGAAATAAAACTCAGATCTTTGCTTATACATCCAAAATCTCAAGGGCTTTTCCCTTTTCTTTCATGTAGATTATCTGGTGGTAGTAGGAGGGTTGGAATGGTTTAAAAAATTATTTCTACAACTTTTCCCAAGGTTATTGGCACATGAATTGGACACCGTGCTGGGGATGAATTTCATGCTGACCAAAGGGAAAATAAGCCTGAATCAATCTTCTCTCATTGCTGAAATACTTGAGGAGCTGGATTCTTGTTCTGTATGCAAGACTCTTACACCCACACCAAAGAAAAATGGACGCCACCTGTATGCAGGTGGCATTTCTGTATCCCATTGATCTCTCAGGGTTATGTGATTCTGTATCTCATCATTAACTTTCAGCAGGTGGTGAAATATTGTGACTAGATATCAGCATTTGCTGAACTTCTAGCTCATTAGTTCATAATAGATTGTCAAGGGAAAGCTAGATATGAGAAAAGCTGTTGCTTCAAAAGCAGTCCACATATCATCCACAAATTACTTCATTTGGTGTTTGGGAATTCCTTCAAAGTGAAATTCAATAATTCCAGAAGAGGCTGATTGTTTCCAGACTGGAATTTCCATTAACTGGTCAAAAACTGGGTAAGTCCTCTTCTTCACAGCCCAAAATAAAATTCATAAACATGTATTTAGGATAATACTAACACACCATGCTCCTAGAAATGTACAAATCTTTCCTTATATAAATGAGCCATTGATGGCTTGTTTTCTGTTGGTTTCTTATTCAATAGCCTATGTTGGTGTAATTTTATTTTTTATACTTCTAATTTTTATAAGGGAAAATACAGAAAGCCAAGCCAAAATTGTTTGTTCAAATTTCAAAAATGAAGAATATTTGAAATGAAAGATTAACAAAGACCAAGGTAGTAATGAAAGGAAGAAGAACAAAATAAGGAAGAAAAAACAGTCAACATACTCACTTAGATGTGTTGATTACCATCCCTGGTCTGCACATAAGGGCAGCTTATTTTGTTTTTTGAGGGAGAATGTCAAAACCAAGGCAATAGGAAGGCTTCTTTTTGCAATGAAAAATAGCCAGGGACATAGATGAAATTTATAAAAATAGAAAAATGCATTGAACTAGTTCTGGCCTGAGCAGAAGGGAATCCATTTTGGAAGAAAGGGAAGACATGAATTTAGTGCAAATTGGGCTAGTCACAAAGTCATGCAATCAACAACTGCAGATGTGTTGACTACCAGCCCTGGTTACAGAAAAAATTGTCACTGAATCACAAATTGATTTATGAAAATTAAGCCATGAGAGGACATGTCTTTACCACAGGAAAAAGGTCAAATTAGGGCATATCAGAGTTAAGCAAACCTGCCATTTTTTAATAGTGGGTTTCAACCCAAATCCACCACTTGAAACCAACCATTCAAAATCCAAAAAAATACCCTTATTTCCCATCAGACCTGTCAGAGTCACCTGAAAATAAATGGTTTTTTTCAAATAAAGTATCTAAAGGGTTTCACCACCTCAAACCATCATTTCACATCATCACCCCTGGTTTCAACCTCCATTCCTATCCTGTTTGCTTCATCACTCTACTTTAATGATCACAAAGCTTTATCACCCTCATCACATTATTGCTTCCATCACATCCATGATCTCATCACTTCATCCCCACTTTCATCACATACCTTCATCACTTCATTGCTTCCCAGCAGTGGAGGCACTCAAGGAGATTGCTCAATTACTGGGCTTGTAAATATATTTGATTTATTGATTGGATAAAACTTTCAAAAATGAAAAAAATACAATAGAAAAAATAGAAACAACATCAACCATATCGGGCCTTCTTTCCCAAAATTCTTTCATCAATTTTTGAAGTACTACAATCTTGGAGTTTTAAAGATACACTGGCTATTTTTTTATTAATGTGGAATGAGAAGGCAAAGTGAGTGTGGGTTGAAGAGGTTTTTAAACTAGGAGTAGGAAATGTAGTCTGATGATCCAAAAATTGAGTCTGCCAAAGAATTTCAATAATGCCCTCAGCTTTTGCAAAGTCAACAATACAACCAAGTTTTGGAAAAGATAAAACATGACCCCAATCATTGCAGGGAGGAGGGATAGGCTGTCCTGTATATCTGGTGATGTATGAAAATATCCCATACGTAAAACCATTCAAGTCATTCTTATCAGTATGGAGCTTGTTTGAGAAGTCATCAAATGTCACAACCACATTTAAAAACATGCCGAAATCTTGCTCCTTTTCAATCCACTGAGATGAAGACCAGTTTGGGATTAGATATTCATCTGAAACTTTCTTTTTTTGAGCATCAGCTGAAGTACATAGTGATTGGATCCTTCCAAAGACAAATTTGTTGTGAGCAGGGAGACGGTCCCACAGTTCATCATCCTTCTTGATTGTCTCTTCATTCAAACCTGGTTTGCAAGAATAGACCCCTGAATTGAAGTCAACATCAATCAATTTTTTTAATTTTCTGATTAAACCTGACATAAACAATTGGAAAAACCTGAAGAGGCACCTGTATCACTTCCAGCACAAAAACCAACGGCATGCATGGAGCCAGTCAAGGCTGCTGTGTTTGTCTTGCTGAGTGAATGGCAGTTCTTTGCCATCTGGTACAAGTCCAAGACAATGTTGCACAAATTATTGATTTGTGGAGTTCTTTTCGCGGCCTTCAAACTGGGGTATTTAAGAATGAAGTCAGGGCTGAAACTAGCGGTTTGTGACAGCATTAACCAGCATGTGAGGGCAAAGACAACATTATTGGGTGCAAAATTGTCCCGCAGTGTCACAAATTATGTTGGCTCATCACATTCTTGTACAAACTGTCTCCTGGCATGGTTGAAATTTTTGTTACTTGCAGATGTTGAAGTAACATTCAAGTTCAATAGCCTGTGTCTCTTTCCTACTACAAGAGGCTCCAATGCATGTTTTTTCTCCTTGGAATCCCCTGAAACTCCAAGCTCATCACAACTACAAACCGTGTTTCAGAATAACACCCAGGAATCACAACATTAATCAAAAAAACAAAATAAAAATAATGCAGAATCAAAATTTTAATTAGTAATTTTAATATTGAGGAATAAACTTTAAATCACATACCCATTTTTACCAGACATGCCTTCATTCAATTTCACATTCAATTCCATCAAGATTATATCTAAAAGACTGATATCTAAAAACAATAAATACCCTCTTTTTTTAAAACAAAAAAAAACAAAAAAGGTTACTTACCAATGGGTTGGTGGTCCTGGTGGATGAGGTGGGTGATGGTGGTGGGTGGTGGTGGGTGTTGGTGGGTGTTGGTGGGTGTCAGTGGGTGGTGGTGGGTGGTGGTGGATGGTGGTGGTTGGGTGAGGTGGTTCACCTCATAGTAGGACAGACCCCCAAATTGGAGCTGACAGACCCCAAGTGTGGTGCAGGTGTCTAAATCACTCACTAGGTGGGGAGGGGATTTGAAATCCCCCCCACCAAGCCACTCCCTCCCCCCTTGATTGCTCTCTAGGTGGGGAGTGCATTTGAAATCCCCCCCTCCCTCCCTCCTTGATCTCCCCCCTTGCTTGGTCACTAGGTGGGGAGCAGATTGGAAACCCCCCCCCCCTCCCTCCCCCCTTGATCTCCCCCCTTGCTAGGTCACTAGGTGGGGAGCAGATTTGAAATCCTCCCCCCTCCCTCCCCCCTTGATCTTCCCCCTTGATCTCCCCCCTTGATCTCCCCCCTTGATCTCCCCCCTTGATTGCTTGCTAGGTGGGGAGCGGATTTGAAATCCACCCCCCCTCCCAGCCTCCTCAATGGTGCCCTCAGCGGGGGGTGATCAAGTCCCCCTCACCCTGAGCCCCTCCGGCCCCCCCCCCCTTTGCCACTCGCTCAGTTGGGGGGTGATGAAATCCCCCCACCGCAAGCCCCTCTGCCCCCCCCCTTTTTGCCGCTTGCTCGGTTGGGGGGTGATGAAATCCCCCCATGGGGCTGGCCCTTCCTCTTGGCCGCTTGCTTGGTCGGGGTTGATGAAATCCCCCCACCAATCCAGGCCCTCCCTTGCAAGCCTGCTTGCTTGCTTGCTCTGTAACAAAAAAAAACTAAAAAAAAAAACTAAAAAAAAAAAAAAAAAAAAAAAAAAAAAAAAAAAATAGGTGAAAAAAAACAAAAGCAAAGCAAAAAAAAACAAACAAAAAAAAAATTGATGGAGAATAAACCAAAGAAAAAAAACAAAAAAAAAAAAAAAAAAAAAAAAAAAAACAAAGAAAGAACAAAAAAAAACCCAAAAAAAAAAACAAAGAAAGAACAAAAAAAACGAAAAAAAAAGCTGAAAAAAAAAGCTGAAAAAAAAAACAAAAAAACAAAAAAAAACCAAAAAAAAACCAAAAAAAACCAAAAAAAAAACAAAAAAACAAAAACAAACAAAAACAAACAAAAGGAAACCAAAGAAAAATCCAGAAAAAAAAACAACAAAAAACAAAAACAAAAAACAAAAGGAAGCCAAAAAAAAATCCAGAAAAAAAACAACAAAAAAACAAAAAAAAAGGAAACCCATAAAAAAAACAAAAGGAAACCCAAAAAAATAAATAAAAAAACAAGAAAAAAACAGAAAGAAACCAAAAAAAAACCAAAAAAAACCAAAAAAAAATGGAAAGAAGCAAAAGCAAAAAAAAAAAAAAAAAAAAAAAAAAAAACCAAAAAAAAAAAAAAAAACAGGAAAAAAAGCAAAAAAAAAAAGCAAAAAGCAAAAAAAACAGAACTCTTCAATTGATGGCTTGAATGTGAAAAATCATAGGTGATATAAATAAATGAACCCCAGTTCAAATAAAAAAAAAAACAGAAACATACTTTTGAACAAGATCTTCACTCACAGGACTGGTAATTTCTTGTAGTGGCTTACTTGTGAGGTTTCTTCTGTTCATACATTGGAAAATGTTTGGTCACTGATTTTTTGGAATTTCGGTATCAATGAAACTTGACCAGTGATGTTTTGAAGTTTGATGATAATCATTTATTTCATTTGAAGATTAATGATATTAATAAAAACCCATGATTGGAATTGATATCTTTACATCAGGAAATTTTAAAACACCACATTAAGCAAGGAAATATCCCATGCAAAGATTTTTTTGCTTTACCAAAACAACAGATTTCATGACTTAAAATATTCATTTTTCATAATTTTTTATAGAGACTTTATTTAATCATCTGGGAGTGTGGAAACACCAATTCATTGCATCATGACTTCTTCAAATTGGCACATTTTCAATTTCAGAAAAAGCAAACCCTCATGCAAAAGTATCACATCTCCTCTTTCTCCAACTTATCATTTGATGATCTTCTTGGGACCAGCTCTGATAAAATACATGCAAACTGCATCCACATATTGCTTGACTAAAATGCAACAGTACCTGGCCAGAATGAACCAAATTGGATTGTCTTTGCAGCTTCCAGGGCACCTAACTAGTCCCTCATCAAGTCTTTGACAGTACGTTCTTGTGCCTTCATCATCATGGATCTCACAAGGTTCCAAAACCATCTGCTTTTCTTGTAGCCCAATTTATTCAAACATTTGTTCACAGAAGTAAACCACCAGAAAAGGAGGATAGATTCTTTTTGTGTCTTCCTTTTTCCACCTTTGATCTGAATGACAAATTGATCCAAATTACAGGCATCCAGGTCAATGGTGGGCCAAGAAAAATACAAAAACAATCAATCCGCCTTTGCTGGTAGTTTACTTCTGTGAACAAATTTCTGAATAAATTGGGCTAAAAGAAAAGCAGATGGTATTGGAACCTTGTGAGATCCATGATGATGAAGGCACAAGAATGTAACTTCAAAGACTTGATGAGGAACTACTTTGGTGCCCTGGAAGCTGCAAAGACAATCCAATTCGGTGAATTCTGGCCAGGTTCTGTTGCATTTTAGCCAAGCAATATGTGGATGAAATTTGCATGTATTTTATCACAGCTTGTTCCAAGAGGATCATCAAATGACAAGTTGGAGAAAGAGGAGATGTGATACTTTTGCATGAGGGTTTGGTTTTTCTGAAATTGAACATGTGCCATATTGCTGAAAGGGGTGGGATGGGATGGGGGGAAATTGCTTGAGTGGAGAAAGAGGACCTGTTTAAGTAGTTCTTGATGGATGCTTCAGCCAGGTGGTTGAGTAGTGGGTGGTGGCAAACAATCTGTGGCATTTTTAATATGCAATTAATCTAAAAGTGCTTGATGGTGGGTTAGGGCTTGGGACAGTCCAAATCAAAAATTTTACCTTGAGGAATCCAATCTTGCTGCTCAGCTAAAATTATTGTAACTGGGGCTTCCAGTATTGAAAACTATTTGACAATCACCCTTTTTCAAAACTTTTGATTATGAAGTATGATGCAAATCAAAATTAGCCAAATTTCATAATCATGTCATAAAAAAACAGATTGTACCCCAGGATCTTCCTTTTAAAAGCAGCCAAAGCAGTGAAATGGATTTTTATTCATACATTAATTATACATTATTCCCAAGACCAACAAAGTTCTAGATCAAAGAGTCAAATGAAACAGTTTAATTTCTATGCAAATAATAATTATGATTGGCAGTATGGAGTACTTTATTTTTGTTAGCTTTGGTATAATGTATAGTACCATCTTGAGTGCTTCTACAAGTGTTTAGGGTTCTAACATTGATTTGTAAAGACATGGCAAGAAGGGTATACAAAACATTTTCTACAGGAGGAAGTGTACAGTGCCAATACTTTTTTGATTGCCAGAGTAACTTAACAATTCCTTTTTGAGTAGAGAAATTGATCCCAACCCCATAGTCAGGTATGACAAAATGCCCATCATGAACATTGTAGCCCTTGGAGGGAGTAGCAAGTGATCCACATGCTTTCTTCTGTGGTACAAATAACGCAAAGGCAAAGTTGGATATATCATTTTCATCAATATGGGGCAAATTGCAGAAGCCATCAGAGGTAAAGGTGAAGTGAGGTGAACAGGAGCTGGTCCCAAGAGGATCATCAAATGATAAGTTGAAGAAAGATGGGATGTGATACTTTTGCATGAGGGTTTGTTTTTTCTTAAATGGAACATGTGCCGTATTGCTGAAGAATCCTCCAAGTATACTAGAAGCCCTTTCAGAGTAAGACATAAGTTAATCATACTGGCATTTGGCAGTAGCAGTCTTCAGTTCCTTGATGTATTGGCCAATCATTTGAGCTGTTACCATGGCCTTTCTCCATTCAATTGCCCACATTTTTCCTGCCCATGATCTAGATGGTGAGCCCACTGGGTTTACAAATTTCTTGCTTTGGTGCAGGAACCAAGCAAGAAAGTCAATATCATCATAATCCTGAGGTGATAGGTCCTGGATTGGAATAAATTTGATATAGGCAATAATATCATTCTTCTCCTTATCCATCAGGAGCACTTGACCATGATCAACCAGTTGAAAGTTGGATTCAACAAAGGTATGCACCTCTTGAAACTCTTCATTTGTTGGCTTTCTGGGATTTTCAGGATCAATCTGGGGATAGAGCTTGCATTTGTTTTAGGACCTGTAGCTCCACAGAATTTTGGGTTGCTGTGCCTTGTCCTTGTTACCTATGATTTTTTGGGTAAAGAGAAGATCCCTGTTCAATTTTTACTGAGCTGGTTTTCCTCCAGCAATCTTATGATTGCAATATGCTTTTGCCCTGGTGAATGGTGAAATTAAAAACATTAATAATTGAGTGGTATGCAGTTCATATTCACCAGGGGACATATCCATAGCTTATTAAATCATAGAATTGCCAAAAGAGAAGTACAGTGAAAAATTGGGAAGGGATTGGGAAAATGTCAGCTTGGTGAATCAACATAAAGGATAATAACAAGGAAAAAACTATACGCTTTAGTCTTGTTCCTGGCCATGGAAATATTGATTTGGATGGTAGCAATTCACATGGAAGATTACTTGGTATGCTTGGGGGAAAAGATGATGATCTTTAAATGGATGGAAGAGATGGCATTTGTGGATATTAAGAGTGGAAGTGGGAGTTTAAGTCAAGGGGTGTGGTGGGATGGGATGGGGGGAAATTGCTTGAGGGGAGAAAGAGGTCCTATTTAAGTAGTTCTTGATGGATGCTTCAGCAAGGTGGTTGAGTAGTGGGTGGGGGCAAACAATCTGTGGCATTTTGAATATTCAATTGATCTAAAAGTGCTGAGTGGTGTTTTAGGGCTTAATACATTCTGAATCCAAAAGTCAACCTTGAGGAATCCAATCTCACTGCTCATGGGAAATTTTAGTGACTGGGGCTTGCAGTATTGAAAACTATGGGACAATCACTCTTTTGAAACGTTGAATTATGAATTATCATGCAAATAAAAATTTTAAGAAATGTGGCAGATGAAAAATACAGCTAAAATTATGAATAAAATATTCAAATCACTTGCAAGATGACACAGTAAAGCTAGAGAAACTCAGAGAAGAAATGACAGCACTCATATTAGCCATTTGAGCTTGGTAACTCAGAGATTGGAGGGGGTTCTAGACTGAAAGGCATGTTGGAACAGGAATTTTTGTTCATGTGGTTCATGTAGTCATGAGCAATATCCTTGGCTAGATCATGCTGGGTGTGTAATGTAAATTTTCCAGTATCTTGAGGGTTCTCAGATATACTGAGCATGATGGATTGAATGTATATTTGAAGGTGAGCCCATATGGGTTCCTTGGCTGAAGGCCTTCCATCTGAGAGAGACTGAATTTTTTGAATTAAACAGACAAGTTCATGAAAATCAAATAAAGAAGCATTTATTCTGTCTCTTGAAGCAATGAAGATCCCCTGGATGACAGCAAGAAGGTAGAAGACAAAAGGGAGGAAATTGTGGTGGCATTCTAGTTGAGTCAATTCAGTGCAACATTGTTCATTTGAAAACTCTGAGACAGTGAGGGAAGAGTGGTCAACAGTGGATGCTGGAGGGTCTTTGCGCTTGTGCTTTTTCTTCTTGCCGGTGGAGGGCTCCTTTGGGTCTTTCTGGGAATGAGCCTGAAGGAAGGTGAAGCTGATCATGATATCAATAATGATGCTGCGTAGCTCTTGAAGACAGTACATTGTCTCAACGGGCATAGCCTCTGACTGATTGGTGGGCATAGCCTCTGAATGATTGGTTTTGGCCTCATTGTCTAGAACCATGTGAAGCTCTATTGAGCAGGGCTTCAGTGAATTCAGAAATGTCTTGATGCTTTGGAGCCACCTAACCATTTTTAGGTTGGCCTTGACATTGGATACTGGAGATGTGAGAGGATGGGAAGGCTGTGCACACAGTTCATTGGCAACTGTTTGCACTGAGAAAGCCACTTTCCTGGCCCATTTACTGATTGCTTTCCCAGTGGGATGGTCCAAGGCATGAAGAAAGCGCACCAGATTGGATTCTAGATGAGCAGTTTTCTGATCTAGGGGGGGTGCACCAGCAGGACAAGAATGGCTGTTCTGCAGGCGGTTGAGGGCAGGAAAATTGATGATTCCTGGTGCCCACCATGGCTCATGTGCATCCAAGCGTAGAAACTCTGTTGCTGTGAAACAAAAAAGTGGTCATTAGCAAAAAGAAATCTTGCAAGTTGATGGGATTTTCAAATAAAACTAACCTTTCTCACGGATCAGCCGAACTCAGTTACCATACACAAAATTGGCTGAATGGGAGATGTACCGCATTTCTGGTGGTTCCATAGTAGTGGTGGCCTGGAGACATAAATCCAAAAATTGCTTCACCGCATCCCATCCCATTTGGAGTTTCTTTGGAGATTTCCTACCCTTGAAAGATTCAGTGATTGAATGAGGCTCCTTGCGTATTCTTTTGTGGTAAATGATGGTAGAATAACCTCTACTTGCTTGATCATCAAAATCATAAGTGGGATCCTCATCTTGGGGAGCATCCATACCAGAAACAATGGTCTGGGAGAGGTTGTGTCTGGTTCAATCACTAATGCTTCATTGGATGTCTCAGGTTGATCTGGTGCCACCTGGGATTGCTCAGAAGTGACTTGGGGTTCCTCCATGGTTGCAGTGGGTTGGGAACATAGGGAAGGTTCAGGATTTATTTGGATTTCTGGTTGAGGGGAGGGTTAAATGGCTTCATGATTTGATACTGCATCAGGGGAGGAGGGGACTGGATGCTTATTTCCCATGCTTTGTAGATGTGGGGTCATGTCCACAGGGGGATGAGTCAAGTGTGGACGTTTTGGAGGTGGCTGTAATGGGGGCTGTTGGGACAATGAGGAGCTGAGCATGATGCTCAGCCGTTCTCCGCGGGGGAGACACCTTTTACAATTGTATTCTAAGGGAAAACAAACCAATCAGACCTCCAAATCTGCAAATGTGAAGGATGAAAGTGGGGAAAAAACTAACCTTTTGGGATATCACTCAAGCTGGAGTTTAACCTGTTCACAGTATCTTGGATTGACCTGGGGATCCTGAGGCAAGCACAGGTAGTGAACATCTCTTGAATAGTATCAACATTCTGATAGAATTATTTCTCAGTTACTTCATGGAATTCTGATGCTGGGTCAGACTTGTCTTCAGGGGCTGAGAGTTTTTCATCTTCATGAGTTGATGGTGAGGACTCTGTTGATTATGCCAAGGCATTAGTCAATGGATGCCAAGGTTGATAGGGATTGTTCTTTCAATTTGATGAAATAAAAAACAGTGGGTTAACAAACCTGAAGGTGGGAATGTTTTTGTAGGAGTAGTGGATGCCATTGTGAGTGGATTAATAAATAGATGGGAAAAATGTGTGAAGCTGGCTCAAGGGGTATTGGGGGATGAAGAAAAGGGGAAAACCCTGAGGGAAGGGAGGGTTATTTATAGCCATTGACAAGAAGACTTGTTTCATTTTTCTTGCTGAAACCCACCAAACAAACATGGGGGCTGACCATGTCTACATCATGGAACATGCAGATCCATAGTCATTTGTGTGTCATGCTGGGGTGATGCATGTGGCTTGCATTATCTGGGGATGTACCTGTGCATATGTAAGCCTTGACGACTTGCTGCATTAGCTGAAAAATAATTTAGCACATTTATGGATGATGAAAATTGCTTCTTGTTACAGACTGAAACCATTAGAATGCCTCATGGATGGTGACCAATTTTCTTCTTAATGGTTGCTGACCATTGCAGTTCTTTGTGGATGATGACAATTGCTTCTTGTGACAGACTGCAACCATTAGAATGCCTCATGAACAGTGACCAATGTTCTTCTTAATGGTCGCAAACCATTCCAGTTCTTTATGGATGATGACAATTTATTATTGTGATAAACAGCGACCATTAGAATGCCTCATGGATGGTGACCAATGTTCTTCTTAATGGTCGCCGACCATTGAATTTCTTTATGGATGATGAAAATTGATTCTCATGAGCAACTATTGCCATTAGAATGCCTCATGGAAAGTTACCAATGTGCTTGTTAATGGTCGCTGACCATTGAAGTTCTTTATGGATGATGACAATTGCTTCTGATGAGCAACTGCGACCATGAGAATGCCTCATGGATGGTGACCAATGTTCTTCTTAATGGTCGCCGACCATTGAAGTTCTTTATGGATGATTACAATTGATTCTCATGAGCAACTATTACCATTAGAATGCCTCATGGAAATTTACCAATGTGCTTGTTAATGGTTGCCGACCATTGAATTTCTTTATGGATGATGACAATTGCTTCTGATGAGCAACTGCAACCATGAGAATGCCTCATGGATGGTGACCAATGTTCTTCTTAATGGTCGCCAACCATTGAAGTTCTTTATGGATGATGACAATTGATTCTCATGAGCAACTATTACCATTAGAATGCCTCATGGACAGCAATCAATGTTCTTCTTAATGCTTGCTGGCCATTGAAGTTCTTTATGGATGATGACAATTGATTATCATGAGCAACTATTACCATTAGAAAGCCTCATGAACAGTGACCAATGTTATTCTTAATGGTCGCAAACCATTCCAGTTCTTTATGGATGATGACAATTTATTATTGTGATAAACAGCGACCATTAGAATGCCTCATGGATGGTGACCAATGTTCTTCTTAATGGTCGCCGACCATTGAATTTCTTTATGGATGATGAAAATTGATTCTCATGAGCAACTATTGCCATTAGAATGCCTCATGGAAAGTTACCAATGTGCTTGTTAATGGTCGCTGACCATTGAAGTTCTTTATGGATGATGACAATTGCTTCTGATGAGCAACTGCGACCATGAGAATGCCTCATGGATGGTGACCAATGTTCTTCTTAATGGTTGCCGACCATTGAAGTTCTTTATGGATGATTACAATTGATTCTCATGAGCAACTATTACCATTAGAATGCCTCATGGAAATTTACCAATGTGCTTGTTAATGGTTGCAAACCATTGAATTTCTTTATGGATGATGACAATTGCTTCTGATGAGCAACTTCAACCATGAGAATGCCTCATGGATGGTGACCAATGTTCTTCTTAATGGTCGCCAACCATTGAAGTTCTTTATGGATGATGACAATTGATTCTCATGAGCAACTATTACCATTAGAATGCCTCATGGACAGCAATCAATGTTCTTCTTAATGCTTGCTGGCCATTGAAGTTCTTTATGGATGATGACAATTGATTATCATGAGCAACTATTACCATTAGAAAGCCTCATGGACAGCAAGCAATGTTCTTCTTAATGGTCGCCGACCATTGAAGTTCTTTATGGATGATGACAATTGATTCTCATGAGCAAATATTACCATTAGGATGCCTCATGGACAGTTACCAATGTGCTTGCTAATGGTTGCCAACCATTGAAGTTCTTTATGGATGATGACAATTGCTTCTGATGAGCAACTGAAACCATGAGAATGCCTCATGGATGGTGACCAATGTTCTTGTTAATGGTGGCCAACCATTTATTCTCCTGCCAGTGTCACATCAAGGACAAGATTGTACCACACAATGTCACAGTGTAACATCAAATCTACAAGTGACACAACACGCGTCATGTGAATTGTGAGCAAAGTTACTCATGGAATAGGGGAAAAATTGTACTTCTCAAGAGTGGTGATGCAAGAGTAATGTACAGGATAGTGAGGGGGAAAGATGATATGATTTCATAGAAAAGATTTGAGAACTAAGAACCAACGGGCTAGAATCTCAAGGTCAGAAACACAACAAGAAGGAGATGAGAATTTATGAGAAAAGAAACAACCAACAAGCAATCTGGAAAAGTGAGGCTGAGCGGTCTGGAAGAGATGGATTTGAGGCGAGGAAGAAACACAAGCTGATTTGACAGAAACATAAGTTGGTGATTGGTCATAGGTTGAGACGCAAATCATCTTACCAGGCAAGGGATGACAACGAGTATTGGTTTGATGTAGATTGGTAGAGCTGAGATAGTCAAGTTGGCCAGTTGACGAGCCGATGACTTGATGATTGGGCAAATCTTGGAAGACAGAGAAGAGAGACTGAGACAAAAAAGAAAATAGAAAAGACAAGAAAAAGAAATAGGGAAGACAAAGGAAATTGTAGTAGACAAGAAAAGGAAAACAAAGAAAAGAAAAGAATCATCCCGGGCCCTTCGAGGAGGAAGGTTATGGAGTCGCCATGGACCCCCCGGGGGGGGAACGGTCTCCGGAGATAGTAGTTGAAGAGGGAGTAGTCGTACATTGGCTGCAGGGTCAAGTGACATTCCTAACACTCCTTGTGCCTGTTAGGATGGAGCATTTCTTGAGATCGTGGTAGGGTGGAGTCAAAGATGGATTTTTGGAGGAGATTCAAGGAGTTGATTGACAAAGCTTTGGTCAGAAATTCCGCCACCATGTTCTCCGTAGTGATTAGGATTAGATTGTATTTGCAGTTTTGGAAATCTTCCCTCAGACCCTTTGTTTTGATGTCGATGTGGCGGGACTTAGAGTGAGAGCCAAATTGTTTAATCTTATTGTTGAGTCCTTTGTTGTTGATATAGAGAGCGGGCTTGGGATTAGGAAGATGGTAGATTTCACTTATTAAATTTCTGATCAACTTGACTTCTAGGAAACAGTCAAGCAGCGCGTTGAGTTCGGATTGGGTGGACAAGTATGTAATATTTCTCTGCCTTTACAAGTTCCAGCCGACGGGACTGCCATAGTGGAAAATGACAAATCCAGACTGAGATTCGCGAGAGGAGGGATTGTCTCCCCATGTTGCATTGCTGTATCCAGCTATCACTTCCTCATTTGGGTTGAATCCAAGGATGAGTTTCTTGTCTCTTGTAGTTTTAAGATATTTCCATACCTTGCGAGCTTCTCTCCAATGAGACATGCCGGGTTTGGAGTTGAATCTAGCTAAGCTGGACACCGCAAAGGCAATATTGGGTTGAGTGTACTGTTTGAGATGATTGAGAAGACCGGTGACCAATTGGAAGTTGATATTCATTTGAGTGAATTGTGCGTGATCTTCATTGGTAGCCGGCTCCAGATGTAGATTTTGAGTTAAAGGAGAACAAGTTTCCATGCATTCAGTGAGACCTAACTCTTCCAATCCCCAATCTATGTGCTTTGGTTGGCTTAGGAGGATCTCATCCTCCTTCACTTCCATCAACATGCCCAGGATTGTGTTAGGTGGGTGGCAAGACAAATTTTTGAATCTTGATAAGAAGTTTGACTCAAAGATCTTACTCTTCCCAACGTGAATAAGGTCGTCCACGTGGAAGTAGAGAACTTCCTTTGATTCAGGGTTGTAGTAAAGACAGGGATTGCTGCTTGATTTGAGGTAGCCTTGAGACTTTATCCATCCAGTCAGCGTTTTGTACCAATTTTTAGGGGATTGTTTCAATCCGTACAGAGATTTTTTTAGCTTGAGATAGGGAGCTTTTCTGTGAGATCCCTCGGGGTTTTTGATGATAACCTCTTCCTCTAGGGGTGCATGGAGAAAGGCTCCTTTCACATCAAATTGAGTGAAGTTCATTTTTTCTTTTAGTCCGTACAAGAGAGCAATTCTTAATGAGCCAAGTTTTCCAGTGGGTGCCCACGTCTCATTGTAGTCGATGCCAAAGACTTGATTGAACCCTTGAACGCATAACCTTGCTTTATATTTGACTGGTTCCCCGTGACAGTTTTCCTTCACTTTGAAGACCCAGGTAGTGTTGAGGATATTGTTAGGTTCTTCGTAGTAGTCTTCCCATACCTCTTGATTTTTGATAGAGCCCAATTCTTCTTCAGTTGCTTTTTCCCATTTGGGCCATTCAGGACAGTTACAGGCTGCCTTGTAAGACGGCAGTTGGTAGTAATGGTGAAATCCATAACATTGCGGTTTATGAGTTTCATGTCTTGGTTGTTGATATGCTTCACTTTGAGAAAGTTTGGGAGCAGAGATTCATGGGGGTTCCGGTAGGGATGAGATTTGTGGAGCAGAATTGAGCAAATCCAAATTGGAGTCCGGAGCTTCAGGAGAGTTAGGGTTGGATTCCAAATCCAAGTTGGTACTAGGATGATTTCGGATTAACTGTTTGTCAATTGTGGAGAAGTCTTATTTGTTGGATTCCTGTGATTCATGTGAGAAGAGATTGATACCGGCGGATTCTAGGAGAGGAAAATTGTCCAGATGTGTCTTGAGAAATTTAACATGTTTTGTTTCAACAATAGCTCCCAGTGAATGAAGAATGATATACGAGTGGAAAGATGGATTGAACCCAACTAATAACCCTTCGTCCCCTTTTTCATCAAACTTCCTTCCTTTTTGGACACAATTCTTTAGATATATGAGGGGTGAACCTATGTGTTTAAGATAGTTAGCTGGTAGTTTTTTATTGAACACGAGTTCCCAGGGGGAACGGTGATTACTTTCCCAAGGGATTTGGTTGAGCATGAAGCAGCAACTCCTTTTGATTATGTTCCAGTAGGTTTTTGGTAAGAGAGAGGATGAGAATGTTGCTTGGGCTGATTTGATTATGGTTCAATTTGCTCTTTCTGCCCGGCCGTTGTGTTGGGAGTGGTAAGGTTCAGAAGTTATCAGCTTGATATGTTTTGATCTGGCAAAGTCCTTGAGAGTTGAGTTGGTGAACTCCGTGCCCTTGTCAGAGAAGATCTTGGAAGGGTAGTAGTTGAGCCTTTTTGCTTCCATCTCGAGCACGTTAATTATGACTCTCGGAGTCTCGTCTTTGGAGGCAAGAGGAAAGGCGGATAAGTAGCTGGAGTAGTTGTCTACTAGAGTCAGGAGGTATAGATGGCCGCTCTTTGATTGGGGGGATATCAGTCCGACAAGGTCAAGGTGGATTGGCTCAAGGGGTTTACTTGAGGGAGTAGATACAGCTGAGAATGGATATCTGGCAATCTTACTCTTTGCACAACCATTGCATTGAAAACAATCTAGTTTGTCATTAGTGAAGAGGCCTTTGAGAATGGGCTTAAGGGTAGAGATTGCGGCGTGGCCATACATCCGGTGAATGTCTTCTAAGGACGGACCTTGGTTTGTTGTAGGATTTGGAGAATGATTGATAAGATGGACAGAAGTCCCTTTTCCGACTATCTTAGGCTTCTCTATGACGAACAGATTGTCTCTGATTGATCCTCTGAGTACTGTTTGGCCCATCCTTGTGACGTTAAATTGATCTTGGCTTTGAGTAAGATTGCATCCTTTGCTAGCTAGTAGTCCCGGACTGATGAGATTCACAACTATATCCGGGATATAGGCGCAGTTTTCTAGAGTAATGACTGTGTCTTTCCATTCTATTTTCACAGTTCCTGTACCGCGTATCTTTAGGTTGGCTTTGAGCTTCCCAGTTTTCACCTCCTCCAGTTCATCTTGCATCAGGAGTGAGTGGAAGTACCTCTTGTTGTTGAAGATATGAATGTTGGCGCCAGAGTCAAGGAGTAAATTAGGGCTGCTGTTGGCGTTTATCCAGAGGGTTAACAGCGCTTGATAGTTGATGGTAGGTTGTTTGTTCATTTTGCTCTTCCATTTTTTTTGTTGTTCGACCCACCAACTTGGAGCATTCTCAGGATGAAGGTGAAAGCATGAGGATTTGGAGTGAGGAGCGTTTGGATCATGGTATCCTTCTCTGCAGCGCATTTTGACCCTTTTTGTCTCTTTCTCGGATTTAGATTTTGTCGTTACTAGAGTAAGATCGGAGTTAGATTTGGGTGTTTTTGACTGGGCCTTGCGCTTGTTGTTGTATTGGATCAGATGATTAAAGACCACCTCCACCGTTAAGTGTTTTTCTACATGCATGATCTGCTGTTTTAAGTTCTTGAGAATCGTTGGGAATTTGAAGAGGACCAAGTAGGCAACAATGTCATTGGGTAGTTTGATACCAACATCAGTCATTTGGGTTAGGGCCTTTCTAGTATTGGTCACAAATCCTTCAATGGCATTTTTGTCAAAACTGTAGTGAAGGAAGAAATTGAATACTCAAGCTTGGTTGGCGGTCTCCAATGAGGCAAAACGTCAAGTAATTTCCGCCCATAGAAGCTTGGATGAGTTTATATTGGTGGAGTTGATGACGTTGGTGTGTGTGGTGTTTTCCAGTTTAGAAAGAATGACCGCCCTAATTTCCCTATCCTGTTTAATGGAGAGTTGACCCAAGTTTCTCGTGATGGTGTCTTTTATATCTTTGAGTTCAAACAGAATCAACATCTTACCCCGCCAGATTGAGAAGTTTTCTTCGTTGAGAGGTGGAATTGCATTGACCGCGGCTTTCAATGCGACTTGGTGGAAATAGTCCGTTGCTCCTGTTGGTTTGTTCATCTTGAAGGTGACTTGGTATTTCCGGTTTCGGCTTTTAACCGTGATATGATTTCATAGAAAAGATTTGAGACCTAAGAACCAATGGGCTAGAATCTCAAGGTCAGAAACACAACAAGAAGGAGATGAGAATTTATGAGAAAAGAAACAACCAACAAGCAATCTGGACAAGTGAGGCTGAGCGGTCTGGAAGAGATGGATTTGAGGCAAGGAAGAAACACAAGCTGATTTGACAGAAACATAAGTTGGTGATTGGTCATAGGGTTGAGACGCGAATCATCTTACCAGGCAAGGGATGACAACGAGTATTGGTTTGATGTAGATTGGTAGAGCTGAGATAGTTGAGTTGGCCAGTTGACAAGCGGATGACTTGATGATTGGGCAAATCTTGGAAGACAGAGAAGAGAGACTGAGAAAAAAAGAAAATAGAAAAGACAAGAAAAATAAATAGGGAAGACAAAGGAAATTGTAGTAGACAAGAAAAGGAAAACGAAGAAAAGAAAAGAATCATCCCAGGCCCTTCAAGGAGGAAGGTTATGGAGTCGCCATGGCCCGTGGGGGGGGAACGGTCTCTGGAGATAGTAGTCAAAGAGGGAGTAGTCGTACATTGGCCGCAGGGACGAGTGACATTCCTAACAGAAGACAACAACCATATGAGGGAGATTGGGAAGAAGGAGATGAGAAGCTAAGGGAGAGGGGATTTAGGTGTCATCCTGCAGGGATTGGAACACTTCCCTCCAATCCCTGGTGGTGAGAATAGTTGACCTGAATATGATATGAGCACAATCTCCTGAATCAGCCAACTTCAAGTTTGGTGGATATATTTCCAGGAAGAAAAGTCTTACTGGGCAAGTTCCTCCTTGCGTTTTCTGAATCTGAAGGAGAGATGGGAAATTCAGTGAGGTGCATATGATGAGTGGAGTATGAGGACATCACCTTTTGAATATTCTCCTCAATGGTATTGGGTGCAATGAGGTAATAAACCTGCACTGGCCTTGTTTGACCCATTTGATGCAGCCAATCAACTGCCTGTGCCTGGGTTGTGGGGTTCTAATGGGGTTCCTATGTAGATCAAATGAATGTAGACTAAGTAAATGGCAAAATTCTAGAAAGTATTGGGTGCTTACCATGATGAATACAACATTGGCTGATGTGATGTTGATTCCAACACCAGCTGCCTGAATGGAGGCAAGAAGCACATAAGTTGTGCTACTTGCTGAAAACTTCTCAAGAATTGATTCTTGCGGTTTTTCCATTAACCCTCCATCCAGACAAAAGGAGGACATTCCATATTCATCTAGCGTCATTCCAATCCTGCACATGAGGGGAGGAAATCTACTTTTGAGTGGGGTCTCATTGGAAACAGGAGAACAAGACAGCCAGCTTACAGATCAAAATAACGTGTCCAACACAAGAAGACCGCAACTTTTCTTGCTGCAGCTACCACCACTGATCCTGGCTGTCAGCTTGCTACTATGTACAGAGGAAAACTGTCAAATAGTAACATAAACTCTGAAAACTAAGAATACCTCAATTGAAAAAGTAAGGAGTGAGAAATCCATAAATATTATAACAGGAATGGATTCCTCACCCACAATTAGGTAGGGTCAATCACTGACCCCACCCTCAAATTCCAAGTCCTTATATTTTTAAAATAATGAAAAAGAAAAGTACTAAAAAATTAAGACACCTGTATGGCACTTTTTGGCCATTCTAATATTTCACACGTGTTTTCACATATAGGTTTTACACCTAAAATTAACTCAGAATTGAGGTGTTGTGTATATTTTATGAGTTACACGCCGAAATGTGTTATGTCACAATTCCCACACCCAGCCCCGCATCATTACATAACCCTATGTACTAGTAGCAGGAAGTTCCCGCGTAATAGAGACCTGCGCGCAGCTGATTCTGCCACGCATGCAGTGGATCCTACCCTGCGCGCATCTGTACTAACTGATCCCTGCGCCTGGATCAGTCGTGACTAATCTGACAACCAGGTACCCCTCAGAAGAGCTACAACCTAGTTAGGGTTTCCTAGTATATGTAACAAACCAAAATATGCATTACTAACGATATAAAAAGATCAAAAATTAAATAAAATTAATGAACATTAACTTTTCAACATTTCTAATAATAAATCAAAGATCAAGGACTACCACGTAAATCACTGATCCTGATCTTTGAAGACCACAAAACACTACAAGAAGTGTTCATAAAAATTATTAAAAATTATCAAATGATCAGCAGATGATGGACAATCAGTAAAAATTCACATCTGCACGCTTCAAAACAATATCAATAGTACAAATGAAGGATGAGTACAGAATGATCAAATTTACGCCATAACAGATTAACAGATCCTGTGGCTAAAATAGCACAGAACTCCAGCAGATCTAAGGACAGCTGATTGAAAGCACCAAGTGGACGTGCTAATCTTGCCCTGACTGGCTTGCCAGCCTCAGCCCACAAGCACAACCCTCTCTACGTGCCCTGAGAAGACCAAAATCACCCCAAAAGGTATTTATACAGACCTCTTTGGATCCATTATGCCATCATCAGTTACCAGGAATTATTTATTATCAATCAGACACCGTCTCATTTTTAATCAAGTGCTTATATGAAGATAAGCAAGTGATTCATGACTTAGTCTGCAGTAGTATTATTTACCTATATTAACCAATCAACCATTGAAGTTTAGTCAAGCAATCTTCCCCATCTGCTCTGAAACCCTTCCAATTATTCCAGGATTTTCGTGGTGAAGTGCTCAGAGTGAGTTTTACCCTTCCTGTCTAGGCCATTTGTGCTGTTAAGCCTGGCCATTAGTGGAATAATTCCTTTCTAAGGCACCCATCTTTATTCCAAGGTTCTTAAACTGCCTAAGGAGGCCCCTTGAAGAGAGGTTGCTAGTTTGTAAAAATCCCAAGTAGTATAATACTGTGGACCCTCTTTTATATTATATTTAAAACCATTTACTACCAAACCAATTAAACCTTGCAAATGTTCTTATTGAATCATTTATTTGAGCTTCTAAGACTTTATTATTGGAATAATAATTATTATTATCATTCCAGCATTTTTATCACCCTCTGTAGCTCAAGGACTGCAATGTTCCTGGTATCAGACAGCTGAAAACTGGGGGTCTGGCCGGGAAATATCCTTAAATAATTAATTTTCAATTATTTATTCCTTGGACCAGTCTATTTATTTTTAAAATAAGTCGAAATACTTATAACATATATTTTTTATCATTTGTTTCTCTAGTGGATTTTAAGACCAACAGAGAATTGATCAATTATTATTTGAACCTTCTTAAAAAGCAAAAAGAGGAAAATTTCTGTAACTTTGTCCCTGTTATTATAACTCCTGAGAAAGAACAGGGGAAATTGCTTTACTATAAACAGCAGGTTATAAAAGACAAAGAACTTGAGCTTGAAAGAATTATCAATTTTAATTCTTTATTAAGGCAACATAAGGAGTGGAAGATTTATCAAATGAAGCTTTCTATTTATAAACAAAATAACCCTGAAGATAAAGAAAAATCCAAAAATAATAAAAGTGAGTATTTTTTTCTAAAAATCATTTTAACACGTAAAAACACAAAAAAAATATTAAACTTATATTTTTTTTTTTTATCCATCTCAGTGGATTTTGTTTTTGGTTATCTCATTGCCCAGGACCTCCTAGAGGACCTCCCAGACAGTGTAGCATTGGACTTACCATTGGCTTTATCCCAGGATCTGATTGCAACTCACTCAGACCCTGCTGGAATACCCTCCAAGGATAGTTGTGACCCCAATCAAGTTTTAGTACCCTTGAATTTAACTCTAAGTAAGTTAAAATATTTATAAAAAATTATTAAAAATATAAAACGCAGGAAAAATATTATTTTTAAAATTTTAAATTCTTTTTTCAAACGTTTGGCAAAAGACTTACACATTTTTTTTGGTGCTATGTATGAAATTGGCGCAACACCTGTGCAAAAGGTGGGGCCCCGTCATATGGATCTCTGCCCAGAGGAACTTGCGCGCGCAAGGACTCCAGTCGCGAGCGCTATGAGGGGACTCAAACCGGTGACCATAGCATCTTGCAGGACAACAACCACAACCACCGCGGCTGCCAACTCAACTAACAGACCGTTGGAGAGCTATCCGTCTCCCACCACATTATCCCAGGAGGGTACAGGTCCTCCTACACCACCCCAACTGGACTCAAACAAGGAGGAAAGAGTCAAAGTATTAGTGAAAGAGAACGTGAGCTATTGGGAACAATTCAGGTTGGCTCAGACCCAGGAGGATCAACCAGGTACGAGAAAAGCCATTTCTCAGGCAAATAAATCTCAGATTTCTCTGTAAAGGTTGATCCCAAAGAAAGAAGTAGAAGGCTACGTGCAGAACTGGAATCCTTGGGATCAGTTAGCTTCCTTAAAGGGAAAGGACCCCAAAATGAAGAGTTCCTCAGCCCATCAGAAGTTAAGGAACCCAAAGGATTGGGAAAACATAACATCCTTAGCCCAGAAGTGGAAAAATGTGTACAACAATTAGATTTAGAAGCTCTTAATAACTTTTCTGTAAATGTGTCTCAAAATTTTAATATTATTAGCCAATGGTTTGACAAAGTTTATCACCAATTTGAAAAATTAAGTTCAAGTATTTTTAGAGTGATTGACACTCAGTCTCAGATTATGAGAATTGATGAGTTGGAAATACAACAAATCAAGGATAGTATAAGAGCTAGTAAGTTGCACCTGATGAAACATATTGATGACAACCAATCAATTCTTCAGGAAGATATTCTTGCAACAATAGACCAGCTTAAGGAAGAATTTAAGAAAACTAGTCCTACTCCTTCAGCTCATCTGACTAACAAAATTGACTTATTAAGCAACAAACTTGATTTAGAGTTAGGAATGATTAAGAATGATCTCAGAGATGTTAAGATCAACTCTACTAACTCTCCGGTCATTGACCTAGAAGAAACTAGACCTGCCAGGTTCACCAGTACTCCTAGTGTTCCTCCCAGAACCAGGATAACTAGGAATGAGTCTTTCAGACCCAGTCCTACTCCTGAAATGGAGCAGTCTTTGAAGCTACTTCCTACCATCACTGAATGGCCTAAATTCTCTGGAGAAGGAGAATACGACCATTTCAGTTTCATCAAATTTATTGACTATACTCTTTTTTCTTGTGAGCTCCCTGATGCAATAGCTTTTGTAAGATTGCCCAGATTATTTGAAGGAGTAGCTCTTGATTGGTTTATCAATAAAAGAGAAGAAGTTGGATCTTTATCCTGGAATTCTTGGAAAGAATTGATCAAAGTACAGTTTGGTACCAGGATTTGGAAAAGAAAGATGATAAAAACCTTTGAAACTTCCCAGTTTGATCCATCCAAGGAAAAATCTCATAAGTGGGGCTTAGACCAGAAAAAGAGTTTAGACTGTTTTTATCCTGATGCTGATGAGGAAGAAGTCAATGAAAGACTCCTCAACTTATGTCCTGGACAAATCAACCACAGTGTAAGGTGCAGAATGCCTATGGATTCATATTTTTCCACCTTAATAGGTGTATTAGAAGAGACTATTGATATGAATGGTCTTGATAAAAGGGTCAATAAACCTCCCAGGGAACATTACACTAGAAACAGGGAAGAATGTACTGCCAAAACTAAAGAATCCCCTAATCCATCTACCTTGGAAGTCAAGAAGACTCCAGAATCAAAAGAGAAAGTATGTTGCAACTGGGACCAAACAGGACACGTAAAACCTGATTGTCCTCTACCTAGGAAAAGGATTAATCTTATTGAAGGAGAAGAGTATGACAATCCTGACCCTCACCTTGATGATACTGACGGATCACTCTCTGATTGTGATCTAATAATCACTAACCCTATCAATGTTATTGAAGGTAGTATTGAGTCTTCTCTAGAAACAAATTCCGTCAATGAGGTTTCTAACTTACCTCAAAAATGGAATCCCAACATGAAGATTCACCGCATCTCTTGGGATAAGGCTCTGACTCTAAAACCTTCTGCCGGTAAAAGTTACACTTCAGGCAAAACGTGCAATGCTACTGGTTTAATCCAAGGTTCCCCTGTTAAGTTACTTCTAGACAGTGGAGCCTTTTGCTCTTGTGTTGGTTCAACTTATCTAGAGAAACAAGACCCAAACTGGCAACTGAACTTACTACCAATACCTCAGGCTAAGTTTAGCAGTTGTAATTCTGCTCTCAATGCTGTTGGAGTATGGTCTTCTGATATCATACTCCCTCACTCTAAAGGATCACTCAAATTGAACATTAAATTTGTAGTGCTCCAAAACGGAGTATGTGATTACTTTATCCTTGTAAATGATTCTCTTTGCTTATATGGTATAGATGTATTCCAAAGCAAAGGTAGATACTTCATTATAGCTGGAGACTGGAATAAGAAGTTACAAATATGTCATGTCAATGCTCAAACTTCTGATTAAACTTATGAAAAACACTTAGAGAAGTTCAATCAGGAATACTTCTCTCAAGCTGCTTTGAATTACCTTCTCAATGAAGAACAGAAACGGGATATCCTACAAGTATGCATTTAAAATCAGAATGCTTTCTGTACCAAAGATCACCCCATTGGTAACAAAAAAGGACATGATATGATCCTAACTCTAACTATTAAGCCTCATTACCCACCTAACCTTGGGAAACCTGCTTACCCTTCTAGTCCAAAATCCAGAGCTACCCTGGAAACCCATATTCAATAGTTGGTTTACTTTAAAGTCTTAAGGAAAGTAGGCCACAATGAACAAGTGGATATTACTACCCCAGTAATGATAGCTTGGCACAATGATAATTCAAGAATGGCTGGAGATTTTAGAATGCTTAACGACTACACCCAAGCTGATTATTATCCAATTCCAAGGATTGACCATGCTCTGCACAACCTGTCCAAGGCTAAGTACATAACTACCATGGATATGCTGAAAGGATTTCACCAAATACCTATCAGCCCTGATAGCCGGAAATTCATGAGAATTATCTGTCATTTGGGAATTTATGAGTATCTTAGGATGCCTTTTGGTATAAAAATGTTCCTTCTAATTTTCAAAGGATGATGGACATAGTCCTAGGATTATTCATCAGACAAGGATTGATGATGTTGTACATTGATGATTTTATCATTTACTCTGATCATTGGGATACTCACATGGAGAAATTAAGGCTAGTCCTCAAAACTATCTCTGCCTTAGGATTGAAAGTATCAATGAAAAAGTGTAAATTTGGCTACGGAGAACTCAAATCCTTAGGACACATTGTCTCTGGACTAACCCTAGCTGCTGACTAAAACAAGATAGCAGCAGTAATGAATAGGCCTATGCCTCAGAATAAAACTGAACTCTTATCATTCATCAGCTTTTGCAGCTACTATAGGAAGTATTTAGCAAAGTTTGCTCTTCTAACCAAATTTCTGTATGAGATCTGCAACACCACCACCATGTTTGAAATGACTCTTGATAGAGTCAAGAACTATGAGGAACTCAAAATGGCAATGACTTCAGCTGCAGTACTGATCCAGCCAGATTACTCTAAACCTTTCAAGCTCTATATAGGTTCCAGCATGGAAGGGCTAGGAGCTGCTTTACACCAGGAAGTCATAGAAGATGATAAACAAGTGGAAAAACCTATACCCTTCATATCTAGACAAATTAAAGATACTGAGAAAATGTACGGTGCAAGCCAAATGGAATGCCTGGCCTTAGTATGGGCTCTAGAGAAACTCCATTATTACTTAGAAGGCACCAACTTCACTGTTATTACTGACTGAAACGCTATCAGGACATTTATTAACATGAAGACCCCCAGTAGGCATATGTTGAGATGGCAGATAGCTATACAACAGTACAGAGGACAGATGACCCTAGTTCATCAAGCTGGAACTAAACACCAGAATGCTGATAGTTTAAGCAGGAATGCGTTACCCAATGACCCAAATAACCCTGCCTATGATCCAGAGGATAATGACATCTTCCCTATCCTTAATATTAACAGTTTAAGCATTGAAGCTCCTATAATGGGAATCCATTTTTGTGAAATGAATGAATCATTGTTCAAATCTATCAGAGAAGCTTACAATTCTGGCATAAAGACTCTGATTGCTATTCTGGAAAGTACTCCTCCACCTCCTGAATTGATCAATAGCCTACCTGAACTTCTTTTGAAACCTTACAAAGCCGGAAGGTTCACCATATGGAATGGTCTGGTATACTATAGGCATCAAAATTCAAGTGTCATAGTCTTAACCAAGGATGACCATATCAAACATGTTCTGGCTGAGTTCCATTAGTACTGCTCATCTGGTCATTTGTCTGCTGATAGAACCTTGGATAAGGTTAAACAAACTGCTTGATGGGTTAATTGGAGAGACTCCACTATACAGTACGTTACCAGTTGTTAAACTTGTCAGAAGTCCAACAGGACTACTGGGAAACGGTTTGGACTGCTACAAAAGATTGCTGAACCCAAGAAAAGATGGGAGATCATCAATATGGACTTTATAACTGGACTACTACCAGGAGGAGCCTATTCCTACAACTCAGCCTTGGTCATTGTGGATAGGTTCTCCAAGAAAGCAAATTTCCTACCTAATCACAAGGAAGACACTGCTATGGAAGTTGCCCTATTATTTTGGAAAAGACTATTTCTGATGTTGGAGTTCCCAAGATTATTATCAGTGAAAGAGATCCTAAATTCACCTCTGAGTTCTGGAGGAACCTACGTGATATGCTTGGAACCACCTCAGCTTTCTCCACTGCTTATCACCCTCAGATGGATGGATTAGCTGAAAGGATGATTCAGACCCTGGAAGACATGCTCAGGAGATTCTGTGGATTTGGACTAGAATACAAGAATTCTGACGGTTATTTCCACAATTGGGTTATCCTTTTTCCTGCACTGGAGATGGCCTACAACAGTAGCAAGCACTCTACCACTAAGGAAGTACCTTACATACTGGAAAGAGGATGGATTCTTGGACTACCCAAGGATAACCTTAACCACCAGCTGACCAATATTCACCCTAAATCACTTGATTTCAAAAAAATGATAGATGTAGCCAAAAAAACATGCTTTTAAATGTGCCCAGGATGCTATAGAGTATAACCAGCAAAGGTGGGACAAAACCCATAAGCAACCTGATTTCAAAAATGGTGATTAAGTCTTGATCTCTAGCACTAACTTTACCAACTTGGGTGGAAATGGAAAGCTTAGACCAGCTTTTGTTGGACCTTACACCATTGATAAAATTCATGGTAAAAATGCTGTGGAAGTAGTCCTCAGTGATTAGCTTTCTAGGAAACATCCAGTCTCCCCAGTAAGCCTTATCAAACACTACCACCCAAGGAATGGAGAACATACACCTTCAGCTGCAATGCCTTTCACAGAAGAACCTGAAAAGGACAAAGGAACAATTAGAAAGATACTTAAGGATAAGAAAGATAGGATCAATGGAAAAGACATCAGACTCTACATGGTTAGATAAAAGGGAGAATCAATTGATAAAGATGAATGGTTGCCTGAAAATAATATCCCTGAAAAACCTATAAACCTGAGGAACTACAGAGCCAACAGGAGGCATTAGCCCAAAGTTTTTTTTCAGATATAGACATATCTTGGAGAGGGGGAATGTCAGCTTGCTACTATGTACAGAGCAAAACTGTCAAATAGTAACACAAACTATGAAAAAATAAGAATACCTCAATTAACAAAATAAGGAGTGAGAAATCCATAAATATTATTACAGGAATGGATTCCTCACCCAAAATTAGGTAGGGTTACTAACTGACCCCACCCTTGAATTCCAAGTCCTTATATTTTTTAAATAATTAAAAAGAAAAGTACTAAAAATTACGACACCTGTATGGCACTTTTTGGCCATTCTAATATTTCACAAATATTGTCACGTATAGGGTTTACACCTAAAATTCACTCAGAATTGAGGTGTTGTGTATATTTTAGGAGTTACATGCGGAAATGTGTTATGTCACAATTCCCGCGCACAGCCCCGCATCATTGCATAACCCTACCTACTAGTAGCAGCAGGTTCCCGCGTGCTAGAGACCCGCGCGCAGCTGATTCTTTCACGCACGCAGAAAATCCTACCCCTTGCGCATCCGTACTAACTGATCCCCCCACCTGGATCAGTTGTAACTAATCTGACAACCAGGTACCGCTCAGAAGAGCTACAACCTAGTTAGGGTTTCCTAGTATATGTAACAAACAGACATATGCCTTCCTAATTATCTAAAAAGATCAAAACTTAAATAAAATTAATGAAAATTAATTTTCAAACATTTTTTTAACAATAAATCAAAGATCAAGGACTACCACGTAAATCACTGATCCTGATCTTTGAAGACCACAAACCACTACAGGAAGTGTTCATAAAAATTATTAAAAATTATCTACATGATCATCAGATGATGGAGAATCAGTAAACGTGAACATCTGCACGCTTTAAAACAATATCAATAGTACAAATGAAGGATGAGTACAGAATGATCAAATTTACGCCATAACAGATTAACAGATCCTGTGGCTAAAATAGTACAGAATTCCAGCAGATATAAGGACAGCTGATTGACAGCACCAAGTGGAAGTGCTAATCTTGCCCTGACTGGCTTGCCAGCCTCAGCCCACAAGCAGAACCCTCTCTACGTGCCCTGAGAACACCAAAATCACCCCAAAAGGTATTTATACAGACCTCTTTGGATCCATTATTCCATCATCAGTTACCAGGAATTATTTATTATCAATCAGACAACTTTTCATTGTTAATCAAGTGCTTATATGAAGATAAGCAAGTGATTTATGACTTAGTCTGCAGTAGTATTATTTACCTATATTAACCAATCAACCATTGAAGTTTAGTCAAGCAATCTACCCCATCTGCTCTGAAACCCTTCCAATTATTCCAGGATTTTCGTGGTGAAGTGCGCAGAGTGAGTTTTACCCTTCCTGTCTGGGCCATTTGTGCTGTCAAGCCTGGCCATTAGTGGAATAAGTCCTTTCTAAGGCACCCATATTTATTCCAAGGTTCTTAAACTGCCTAAGGAGGCCCCTTGAAGAGAGGTTGCTAGTCTTTAAAGATCCCCAGTAGTATAATACTGTGGCCCCTCTTTTATATTATATTGAAACCCATTTACTACCAAACCAATTAAACCTTGCAACTGCTCTTATTAAATCATATATTTGAGCTTCTAAGCGTTTATTATTGGAATAATAATTATTATTATCATTCCAGAATTTTTATCACTCTCTGTAGCTAAAGGACTGCAAGGTTCCTGGTATCAGAGAGCTGATATATGCCTTATGCAACTTAATTCTTGATAAATGTGTTCATAATGTGACATTGGGGTGAGCTGAGTCCCATGAGCATCTGTGAAAGTGAGAGACTCAAAGTCCATGCAAATTTTTCATTAATCTGAACCATTGGCCAGATGCATTGTTATAGCTCTATGGACGGTGACCATTGTTGTAGTCCACTGTAAGCATCTGGTAATGTGATGCATGCAAAGTTCATTCATAGAGATCTCACTTTCCCAATGGGCCAGATGCATTGTGATAGCCCTATGGATAGCAACCATTTTTGTAATCCAAAAAATTTGCTCAAAAACCTGTGATTAAACTTGGGCAAAAATTGATTAAACCCAAAAAAAATTGTCTCCCAGTCCAAGAATTCTTAAAAACACAATACTTGTTTCATCCAGGTATTTGTTATCCCGCCTTCACAACATTGAATCAAATTTCTTAAACTCATGCATCACTTAAAGAAACATAAAAACTGGAACTTTTATATCAACTTTTATTGAATTAGGAAATATAAGAATAGAAAGGCTCTCAAGATACAGGAAGAATAAAAAGACCACCCAAGTGTAAACTATTGTTGGCGTGATCCACTTGCCTCAGGCGTATGAGATGGAAATATTCCAATTGTGTTAAAAGGCTTCTTCTTGATTTTTTCTGATAGTAAGGTGATTTCTGCAACAATTTTTGAGTTGTCACAAGGAGGCACAAGTTTGAGGTCAATTTCTGAAAGGGCTTGCAGTGCTGCAGGGTGATAAGAATCAATTGCAAGTTTTTTTGGGAATTTGAGGAGGGTGAATTCTTTGGGTTTCACCTTGCCTGACACACGATCAAGTAGTTAATGCAACTGCTTGATTTCTTGGTGCTTCATAGCAACTCGTAATGCTATTTCATCTAGGAGTTGAGTTAGATCATTTATTTCACAGCTTCTCCAGGGGTTTTCAATGGTTGTGCAAGTGCCATCTTTATCCTCCTCCCAATCAGAAACAACATCCACACCTTCAAATATTGCAATGACTTCTGCTGCTTCTTTGGGAAGGTATTTGGGGACTGTGTGAAAATGCTTTTAACTTATCTGTAACGCAAACCAACACACACCATCAGCATCCATTCTTTGAATACAAACCCCCAGGACTCATGCTTTAACCTTCTTTTTGGATTGCTGGATGGAAGCGTGTTGGGCCTTGGTAATTTTATTTTCTTTTAATTTTGACCCTAATAGTTCCGCTTGCCGTATTTCTTTTCCCTGCCCCAGGACCCATCTCTCCAATAATGCGCTCATGTTCTCCATTCCATCCCACACCATACCAGGTTGCGCCTTTTTCCAGTTTGATTAATGCTGGACTATGATGGCACCTATTGCCGCATTCCAGCCCGATGATACAAAGGACCTTGCATGCCACTCAAACGTAATCCTTGAGAAACCTGCCTTTTTCACATCTCTCTCAATTGTTACCTTAGCACTCCATGGGAAATTGTTGGTTGATGGCACATTGGGTGCTGGGTGGAATTGTAAGGGTAAAATGTTGTTTCTGAATCTAGCCACTTCTTCATTGTATTTCAGCTGCCCATCTGCCTGATTTGCCTTTCCATTTTCTGTCCGGACAGACTCCAGATGTGCCATGACCCGCTGTGCCCTCATAGGAGCCCACTGTTCCCATTTCAGTATTTCTTTAGGAGAGGGAGGTGAGGGGAAGTTCATTAAATTTGCTTGAATGCCCATCAAAAAGCAGACCCATTGCCGTAAAGAACGTGAGATTGTACTAGATTGACTGGGAAGTGAGGTTTTGGTGACCATCCGGCGCACTTGTCTCAATTCACAGTCTAAAGTCTCCTTGTCAAGTTTTTGCTTTTCAGAACGGTTGGTCAGTCCAATCCTAGATTGAGCAGTGCAATCATTCATGTCCACTAAACCCATCACAATCAGCATCTCTGTGTTAATAAAATTAGTGGAATTCCCAGTTCAATCATACTGCTCACCTGATCCTGGTATAGTATTCACATCTGGGGGAACCCCCCTGAGTAAGTCATCCAGGATTCCCTCATGATGTTGCAAACCAGAGGACACTGTCTCTTGCACACCAGAGGATATTGTCTCTTCAGGCAGCATTGGAGTGTCTTGACCAGCTGCAGCAGGTTGGGAGGTATGGGCACTTTGGTCTGGCATGATAAATAATTAATATTCAAGGGTTGGCTAAGGGTGTGATGTAATACTATAGCACTAGTCTGTAATGCCCCAAATTTGAGGAGGAGGGCCCTATGGCTGGTGTGAGAGGCAAGGCAACATGCAGATTATGGTTAAGTTGCAGAGCCAATGCCCGGGACTGAATTGATTTTGTAGAGGGTTGAAGTCAGGATTTTTCAAACCTTGAAAAACCAATATTGTTATAGAGATAGATGGTGAGTGTGTGAGATAGTATTGTTTAACTGTGAGATAGTATGAACAGATAACTTAATGGCTACACCGGGTGATTGGTATGGGGGAAAGAACAGATGTAGGATGATGATCAATGTGAGATAAGAGGATTTCTTATTTATATTCCTACCCTCCTCCTTCATCATTCCCCAATTGTAAACATTTGAAAACTGATGATTTGTCTGTCCAATTCATTGGAAACTAATACAATGCATGATGAAAATTTTAATATCCAAGATTCTTTTTTTACAAATATTAAGTCTACCAACTTCACATCTAATCTCCATTTCATCATCCCTTAGGCCCCGTTCTTGTCCACAAAAAGTGTCATATGGTTAGTGTTTGGTGTCCACTCGTCCATGTTTCCTCAAATGATGCTTTTTGATACTTGCTATGGTTTCAAGTCACCCATAGGCCAAACACCATGGGTAATTTCATGTTGAAATACATCCCTGCACATTCCACAATCAGTTTTGACCTTGTCCTCATATCAGCTAAAAGGGAAACTCACTATTTGTGCCAGGGAAACCAAAGTCATTGTCTTGCCAGGATAACCAAATGTCCCAGCAAAATTGTCCAAAACAGCCACATGCCCCACTATCTCCTTTCCCGTCATCACCAAAGTCTCCCTTAGATCTGTTGAGACCACTCGCACATTCAAGTTGGGGTGGGCTGTGTATGGATCTTTGGCATCTTCTGCATGTGCATCTTGAAATAACTGAATCACAAACCAAACATCCCCACCTTCTGATTGCACAAAGAGCTTGGTGATTTGACCAAATGAACAGAGTTCATCCCGCATGATCTCCACATAGGAATTGGAGTGATTTTTACCTTGATCCAGCCGTTTCACTGTAAATCTTTTATGATTTATCAAGGTACTGTTGATTTTGTGCACATTGTAATCAAGAGACACATCCTGTTGCAGACCCAATCTTCCAACCTCTTGTATCCATAAGCAATTGATTTCCGGGTCTAATGGGGTGAGGCTGAAGGGGGGATTTGAGTTTTCTTGTCCCTTGTTAATTACCTTGGACTGGATCAATAAACTTGAATATTGACTCCTTGATATACATGTCTTCATGATCGTACCATGTTTATCACCTGTAATAAATTCATTTATTATTTCCTTTGTTTTCCCAGTAAAAAGGACAGTGTACAGCATGATTCTTAGTGAGCTCAACTGTGCAATTGTTCTTTGGTATCCTTCCCAAGATACCATTCAACCTTTCATGGGCCCAGGCTGCCGTGGCCATTGGTGGACCAAACCTTTTGATCACTTTGGGGTAATGCTGAGTAATGTGCATGTTCAGTTTACTCCTTTGTTGTGGCCATCCAGTCCTTAGTGTTTGAAAGTATTCCAGCATTATTCGTTCAACCTCCATGATATCTTGGTTTGAAATATGATGCTTCATTAACATGTTGGTTATTTAAATGAGAAGCACTGTTGAGTCCTTCAAGATTTTTATTGAGCCAATGTGATCAATACCAGGTCTATGCTTACCACTCCACAAAGTAATCATAGCAAGGGGATAGTAAACCATGTAGAGTGTCAGCCAATCTGCGGCTTAGAGGTATCCTGCACCATGAAATCCAACATTCTTTGGTAACCTTGTCATCCATGATGGCACCTTTGTGTCCTGAATCACCTGTTGGATGCGCCTCAAATCGTGAAGAATTAATCAAGGCCCTTGGATGGATGATTCCATTTGAGCTGCTTTCCCTCTTTCATAATCCTTGTTCACTGGACTGCTTCCCTCACCCCCCATCAGCTTCAGAGTACTTGTGTGGCTTCCTTGAATGGCTATACTTTGTGAACTTCCCAAGCTCCCAATAATTTTACTTCTTAAAGAATACAAGTGAGTACTATTATATTCAGAAGATGGTTGAGATTTCTTGCTTTGCTGTGAGGCTGATGATTATTTCCGAGCCTGTGAAGATCTCAATTCATATTTTCTGGATTGACTTGTTGAGCTTTCTTCCATTATTTGTGTAAGTGCTCTCAGATTGCTGGCATTAAGCCGTCTCTTGGGACTTCTCTGGTTGTGATCACCCTCCTCTGATTGATCTTCAGGAGACTTCCTTCTCTTCCCCTTTCCAATGATGCTTTCCGGTCCAGTTTTCTCTCCTCTGTTCTTCTCTTGGATTTTTTCCTTCCCCAATTCTTCTCCAGCTAGAGAAATGTTAAGATAACTCATTCTATGATCCTTGAGATTTCCCAAAATCTACCCATGCATGAGCTCTATTACTGAATATTCTTTTGGGTGCCAATATGCAAGCCTGTTCAAACAGCTTGCTCTGACCCCCTTCTCCTTGGTAATTTGATCTTGCTCCCATGATGTCTGACATTCCTCCCACTTCTTGGCATACTTCATGTTCTTTGCATTTCTCCTTGGCTGGAACTCCTTGAAATTTTGATCATTGATCTTGTCCTTTGTAATTTGAAAATATGTGCAGAACATGGTTGAGAATTACCAGAGAATCCTGCAACCTTGCGCATAGCTGGCAAATCCCCAATCAATTCGAAAAGTGCAACAAATATCTCCCCACCTTGAGGAAACTGGCTGGTTTCAGAAAACCATACTCCTTCCCAGAGGTCTTTGATTTCATCAACCAATGGATCTAGAATGTGGTTGATTTCTTCCACTTTGGGTTCCTTGGGCCCAGGGATAATACCAAAAAGGAAAAAATTCTCTATCTTGTAACGTTCTTCTAGTGGAATTTTGAGACAGATCAAGATCACTGCTCCCACTGAGATTGATTTGTTCCCAACCTTATATCCAAATGGGTTGTACCAATCCACATAGAGACTAAAGACAAGGTTTTCTGGTTGTTGGGTAAATTTCCTCTTCTTGTCTGCGCCTCCAACAAAGTTGCGCCAAACTGAGCCATCCCAAACATTCCTCATCACATTTGAATTGAGGTTTTTATGATGAAGATTTCTTTCAATGAGCTTTTCAAAATCTGCAAACCATAATTTTCTACCAAGCCAGGCCTTCAAGCTTTGATAATTAAATTTTTGAGCTTGTTCGATGGTTCTGCTATGTTTCCCACTGGTCTTCATCAGCAATTCTGTTTCACAGTACATGCCCTGCTCATTACTAGTTTGGCGCACAAAGATTTTGCTAGTGTAATAGAAATTGGCAGTACATTTCTTGACCATCAATGCTTGGTTGTCCGATTTGTCTGGGATTGGATACAGCTTGAAGCATTCTGCACAGCATATCCTTGTTTCCAGGTTGGGCTCAAAACCTACCCTTTGAATTAGAGTGACTTTGCTTTGAGGTATTGCCTTCATGATTTTTTTTGAATCAAAATTGAATTCCCTCCCCAGATTCTTAATCTTCTCCCGCTCTGGCTTCAAGAAATCTGTGATTGCTGAGTCACTAAGTTGATGAACAAGGCACATTTTTTCAGCTTGGAGAAGCACAAGCAGACTGTGACTTGGGACTAGATGAAAAGAGTTATACTTGAGGTGTTGAGAATTGAACCAGTGCCCTCCCCGGTGAAGTGGAATCTGAATCTGCTCTTTGCTTTCATTCCTGGCTGGATTTTTGGAAACCTGAAAATCATTATAGCAGGCAAATCAGAAGATCAGCACATGAATGTACAGTGTTAACTATTTTCCCATCCCTCTTCTCCACTTACATGACTGCTCCCTTGTAATGGCAATATATCTGTTGTGACTTGCAGGGCCTGATTGAGTCTTCTTATAGCCCTCTGATGTTTCTTGAAGGCAGAGAAAGAAAAAGCCATTCCTATCTTTTTTTTCCATCTTCATCTTCATATGTGCCCTTGCCACATTTGAATTCCAGACATTGGCATATCTTCCATTTGGCTGTCTTCATATCAATTGATGGATGGATGGATGGATGGATGGATGGATGGATGGATGGATGGATGGATGGATGGATGGATTCATCAAATGATGGAGGGATTCATCAATTGAGTGCTGGGTGCACTACCCACCCACATCTTATACACTACCTGGTATGCATATATGCATTGAGGAGTGACGCAGTATGAATGTTCACCATCCATTACCTTAGCCTCATGGTTATTGTCTATTAGCTTAGGCTGAGCTTTCCCCAATGGTTGGTGACCATGAGCTTGCCCCAATGGTTGGTGACCATGAGCTTGCCCCAATGGTTGGTGACCATGAGCTTGCCCCAAAGGTTGCTGACCAATAGCTTGCGCCAATGGTTTCCAACATGGTCACTGACCATTAGCTTGCGCCAATGGTTTCCAACATGGTCACTGACCATTAGCTTGCGCCAATGGTTTCCAACATGGTCACTGACCATTAGCTTGCGCCAATGTTTGCCAACCATTAGCTTGCCCCAATGGTCACTGACCATTAGCTTGCCCTCAATGGTTTCCAACAATTAGCTTGCCCCGATGGTTGCCCCAATGGTTGCCCCAATGGTTGCTGACCATGAGCCTGCTGCAATGGTGGCTGTCCATTGGCAAAATTAAACCTTTTTTAACATTCAAGTAATCATCCCCCTGTGCTTTGCAATTATTGAATGCTGACCATGCTCTCCTACTTTGATAAACATGCAGTGCAAAAAACAAACAACCCATCATGGTACAATAACTCTTGAATGGAGCCCCATCAAAAAAACCCAGACTCTTCAATCAAGCTGTTTCCAGCAGTGTCCCTGGCTCCAACTCCCACTTCTCTCAATGTCTGTCATCCTACTGTAGAGTTGTGATGAATATCACCAAGTCAACAGATACTCACTGGCAACAAATCCCCAATTCCCTACAACAATCCCAGGTTCAATCACTGCCATCATCTTGCATTCATCAACAGGTTCACTCCACTACCTCTCTAGTCCCATCCAAGTCTTCATGTCTACTAAATGGCATATCAACCCTAGAAAGAGAGGTTTTTCTTCAAGACCTTGCACAAATCAACTTTCCTTGCTGTAGTTACAATTGGTCTGAGCCTTGGGAATTGCATTGGAACCAGTTTTTTATGGGACTCATCATTAAACATTGGAACCATGCCCATGTACATGGTGCATTTTGAAACTACCCATTCAACTCAGTGCATAACACCAAATTCAACCTTACCATTTTCCTCAAGAGGTGGTTCATGGGCAGGAGATCCAATATTAAGTCTGGAAAATATCTTTCAGAAGCCCATGTAGCAAAAAAAAATCAGACCAGAAAATCTAGATGGCGCAAACAAGTAAGCAATTACTCCCTATCATCCCAGGGTATTTTTTACCCCATTTTTTTCACATAGTTTTTCCTCTCTGCCTACAGCTCTCAAATCAACAAACAGAGATCTTGGAATCACTTGGATTACCAGAAAATCATTCCAGTATATTCAGTGAAACACAATGTTTCTCTGACACCGAGGTCTCCAATGAAAAGGTCTTCCAGAAGGTCCAGTGCCAATGGCAATCTCAAGGTTTCTCTTCCCTTGGTCACCAAATACATAAAAAATTTGACAACATGAAAGCTGAGAGACTTGGTAGATGGTAAAAACGTGGCCATTCAATGTGGATGATGAGGAAACCTTCCAACCTCCAAGAAAAACTCACAAAGGTGCCAACAAAACTCCCCAGAAACTGTTATCATCCTGATTTGATTTCTTCCCTTTCTCCAGAGGGAAAACAGCTTTTGGATATGCAGCCTCCAATTGACCTTGCCTTCATAATGTCTAAACTCATACCTTAAATTATTTTTAGATCTAAAGTCATGTTTCAATATTGATTCTTGTGATAGTAGAATGTTCAACTCTCACTACTTTAATCCATAGACTCTTGCAAGGATATCCTACTTGAAATATTTTTTTCATCAGACATACCTGTGTTGTAAAATCACATAAATATCATTAAATCTTGGTCATGTCCAAAGTGTTTTAATTATCTTCCCCTGCATCAAAATACACTCTACATTGTGAAATTATTATCAACATAACTGTACCAATACCATTGACATCAAAGCTCTTTCATGAAACAATTTGATGTGGTACATACCTTTGAAATTTAAAACTGCTTTTGGAAGCCATGCAAATGTATGTGTGCACCACGGGGCCACTTTTGGCCGTTGAGGACTGTGGAGCCAAAAACAAGGGTCAATTTGACGGTGCGCATATTGACGGCCTGACATTTTGACGACCAGGTTGGCCAACAGTTGACCGACCAACAAATGATGGTTGACCAACCCATGCTTCAATCCACCAGTTGCCTGGTTGGTGACGGGTGGTCAGAGTTGTTGTAACAGCAATTTACCCCTGCGGTTGAATCACCAGCAGGGGTGGCTGTCAGTGACTTGCTGTTGGGGTTGAGACAACATCACCTCACCCCTGCAGTTGATTCACCAGCTGGATGCACAGGGTGGATTCATGTGACGTCATGGTTTGTGACCCATGACATCAGCTGTTTACCAGTTGACTATTGATTGGCTCAGACAATGATCATCATCATTCCTCTCACTCACTCCACCTCTCTTGATCCATCCCACCACGGTGGACTGCTACTACTACTTCCATCTCTCTAGACCAACCAAGACCTGACCATCCTATCCCCTCCTTCCCTCCTCATCCATCCATCCATCCATCCATCCAACACCCCCCTCTCTCTCTCCTTCAAATCTCCCTCTCACAGGTACCAGTCTCTTCTTGGGTACCACTCAATCACTTGCCAACAATGGTGGCCCCCTTGGTCTCCTGATGGAATTCTTTGTCATGGGAACTGGTTGAGCAATTCATTCCCTAGGTACTCCCCCTCTCTTCTTCCCTTCTCTGATCCACTGAAACCACTCAATCATCACTCAGATTACTACCACCAGTCGTTTGGAACGTCATGGCCTCACTGGGTGAAATGAGTTGAGTACTTTTCCTCTGGCCCTCCCTCTCCCTTTTCTTGACTCCTCTGATCTCCTTATCTCCTCTCTCTGCTACCCAGTCTCTCATTTGCCCATTGCAGGTGTTCATGTCACCCTCATCATCCATCCATAACACATTTATGTTGTCTCCCTGCCATAATCAACAAATCAATCAATTCACACCTTCAATCTCATGCCTCTTCACACCCATGGAAAGCTGTGAACAACCTTGATTTGATTCAACAAATTGATTGCAATCAAAAGTACTGGGGAGCTTGAGGGTATCAATATTAAAAACCAATTGTTTTACAATCCCCATCTCATGAGAAAACCTGACAAAAGTTTCTTTTTTTTTAATTTTTGTTAATTTCTTTCTATTTCGTTTTTAAAATACAACTGTAAAATTTTCTCACAAAAAAAAAATCATGTAATAATATTTATGACAGATTAAAACATTAGAAATTAAAATAAAAATAAATATAAATGATTTATTTGATCTGGCAAGCCCCCTGTACCAACAATGGAAACCAAAAAAAAGGTCAAATAATTGTTGAGAATGACAATGATTCAACCCACAAGGACCTTTTGACGCTCAAGTCAAATTTCTGTCAGATCAACCTTGACAGCAATTTGACAAGGGCCCAACCACGCGGAGGTGGAATTGGCGTTGAGCCGTTAGCAAGCCCTTGACCATGCTCAATGTTTTGGAACACCAACAATATTTCAATGGGTGCACCACTAAGGGAGTGCTTTAGAACCAGGATTGGCCAAGCTGGGGGCTCAACAGAGAGTTGGCTCCGTGGTGTATGTGTATGGTCTGTCAAGCATGTTTGGGTGCTGAGCCAAGTTTTTCCAAAATTTGCTAAAGCCCACATGGCACTTGGCAAAGCCTTCTTGGTGCCTTGCCAATGTCCACTTGGCGCCTGGCCAAATTGGTCTGGTGCCTGGCCAAGTTTATCTTGGTGAAGATCAAAGCTGGTTGCATTGACCCACGAATCACATGATCATACTTGAAAAAAAAGGCTTGAAGTTGGGGGCAGGGAGGCTGGTCAATTTTGGTACAACCAGCATTGATTGGCATCAAGGGGAGCTTGATTAGGTTCCAAGTCTTAATCCCTGAAAGCCCAACCTAATCAAGCTCCCTGGGCGCCAATCCAATTCCTGCTAGGCACATGCCGAGTCAAACCTGGACAGGCGCCCAGATGTGCTTTACACACCATATGTGTATATGGCTATGGGAGAGGCCTAAAACAACATTTGTCATCAAAAATATAAAACTTTGGGTTGCAATATACACCCCCATTTGCAAATTGATGGTGTATAAAGCCCATCTGGGGGCCTGGCAAAGTTCCAGGTTTTGTTTGTAAAGTGTGTGTGGTTCCCAAAAAAGCTAGCTTGGCACCCAGCCAAGTGATCTTGGTGCCCTTTCAAGTGCCAATTGGCGCATCCCCAAATTGGCTTGGTGCCTTGCCAAGTTGGTTTGGCTGTCAATCAAATTTGGTTGCGCAACCAATTCTCAACTGTATTGTTTCTCTTTTTTTGACTCAAAAAGTTATTTTTTTTACTTTTTACTTTAAATAGCTGTGCATAAATTAATAAAATGAATTTAAACAAGGTTGAAAAATAAACTTACCTTGTTGAATATGCTTTTTGAAACAGTCCCATGACTTTTTTCTACCCACTGTACTTTTCCCCCACATCATCCAATTTGTCCCTCAAGCAGGAGAAGATAAAAAACATGAGAAAAAAAACAATAAAATATAAATATATATAATATTTCCAAGCACACCATACCAGGATACCTTTCCCAGCAGATAACACTTATTTACTTTTCCCCCACATCATCCAATGAGTACCTCTTGCAGAAAAAGATAAAATACCATGAGAAAAAATACAAATAAAATAAAAATAAATAATCAAAAATAAATTTGAAAGAAATATCCAAATTCTGTAATCCAATTCAACTTGTGAGCTCAATTCTCAAAGGCACAAATAATGCTTATATCTATTTGGTCATATTATGAACTAAAATGTGGTTACTGATCACTAGGGTGTTATTTAAAACTATGTTCATGCAAGAGAATTTTTATCCCCCTGGTTCAACAGTCAGTGCAATGATTACTGCAACCTGGTGGTTGAAAAAGTGAATTCTTCACTCCAACAGTGTGTTGGAGTTGGTTTCTCACTCCTCAGTTAATTTTTCCAATCCAGCAATCACATAGTTATGTAATTGGAGGTAGCATTTCTGATGATTTGGAGGTTGAATGGGTTTTCCACTTGCCCCTGGAACTTGATGGAGCAATTTGGGTCAGCCTCCACTCATGGATGCTGTCCAGGACCAGAGGAGATTGAAGGTGTAGTAGGGTAAAGATATGTGAATGTAGAGTTGAGGGTGATGTGACAACCTCTGTCAATGACAGAGGGGGGAGTTGAGATCAACTGAAGATACAACAGAGATACTTCTTGAGATATAGCTTGGATACAGGTGAGATACAACTTGCCACCTGCATATGGGTGGCGCCCTATTTTTTGTGGTGACCCATTCATCTACAGAATCAGAATTTGTTGTGCTGTCTAGTTGCCACTTAGAGAGAAAATGGATTCATCAGCTTCTGTCTGAAATTTATCGCAAATCATTCAGCTGTCAACTTCACCTCATCAACAATAAAGGTCTTGACAATAAGATAAAAAAATTTGGGACTAATTCCAAGGCAAAACACATTGAAATCAAGATGAAAAGCCTTTGGGATGATTACAAAAACAAGTTAATCAATTTAATACTCATACCCTCTCAGTCCTTGGCTGCCAACGCTTTAACCAAGGCAGCCAACAAGATTTCAAATCACAGATTGATAAATTCCTTCTACTCCCCTTTTCACTAACCTCTGAGTTGAGAGGGGGTGTTGAATCTATGGTTTAATGTTGTTTCTTCCCATTCATTCTTGTTTGTTGAACCTCTGGTCCTGTCAAAGTTGTTTCCTTTCTGCCTTTCCATTTTTTTTTCCTTCTAGTGACTTCCTGTCACTTTGTCCAAATCTGAGTGTCAATACTCTAGATCTGGAGTGGTCAGCCCTAAAGTAAACCAAGCTGTTCCGGAAAACTGACTCTCTGCCTCTTGATCAACCAATCATCAACACACCATACTCAAAAATCAAACATCTTGACAATCATCCAATCAAGACCACCTTCAGCCAGCTCAAACAAATCAAGGAATAACCATTACTCTTCCGTTTTGACGCTGACTAACCACCCTCACTAGTTTTTCCAAGGCGCTCCTCTGGTCTTTTTTTGCTGGTAGTTTCCAACTTGTCACCAACAAGACTCCCTTTGGTATTGCTTCCTTTTGGGTTCCCTGTTCAGAGATGTTGTGTCTTATTTCATATCCTGATCTCTTTATCATTGTAATGCAGTCTGGTTCTGGTTTCCCAATCAATCCTGATTCTTCTCAACATGAATCTTGCTTCTCAATGATTTCTTCAAAGCCTGATAAACCCAAAGTGTTTCTCCTCTTTTGATGACTTTTGGGGTTGATATTGATGGAATGTGAGGCCCTTTGCTTACCCTTGGCAGCGGAGTTTTAGGTCTGAAAGTAGTCACTAGTGTTCAAAGGTGATGTGGAAGGCCCCATTGGCTTGAGTTTTTGGTTGTTCTAGAAAGGATGAGCCTTTTTCACAATCTAAATCAGTCAGGATTAACCAGACAGAATAGAAAAGAGCTTGGTTCCTTACTTGAACCAATGTTGAGGTTAATGGAGACTGAGGAGTATCTTGTTCCGCATCAGCAAGTTTGATGAGATCTGCTAACCCAGGAAGAGAGCAGTCCAAAGAAGGAGGGGAGGGGTCCAAGGTATGGTTTGACACATCAATCAAGCCAGAAGTAGACGTGATTGGAGCTGATTGCGTTTTGGTATCCTCCTTGGAATCGGAGGGGGGCCACTCCAAGGCAAAGGTTTCTTCAGGATCACCATTGCTAGGCTGAGAATCCCCAGACAAGTCCACAGCATGGACTGAATTGTATTGTTGGGAATCAAAAGCGGCTAAAGCGGTAATGTTGGCCTTCTTTCCAAAGATTAAATCCATTTGATCATGAAAAGGGCAAATGGATTGCAACTTATCAACCACCAAGTTGATTCCCTTGTCTTTGTCAGAGTTGGTGATAGAAAAGCCAGTGGAGATTTAAATGGAGTGGGCCTTTTTGTACTTGGCTGAATAATTCTTGAATTGCTCCCTCATCTGTTTGGATGAAAGATCCAGCCTAATTTTTGTTTTGTTCTTGAGTTCATTGGCCATCAGGAAATAACCATTGACCTTAGAGGATGGAGTTTAGCCAACAAGTTTTTCATTGCCCAATCCAAATCAGGCTTCATAGTTGGAGGGAATTTAGAGCCATTTGACCAGGATGATGTGATCAGCTCTCTTGGGCTGACTTGAGCCCTTGGAAGCGCATGAGAGAGGATTTTTTGAGCCCTTGGAAGCTGATGGTCGATGATTCTTTGTTGTGGAGTTCATTGGCAATGTTTGCTTTGGTGTGTGGACTTGCGGGGGGAGGTTTGCTTAGGGGCCATTTGGAAAGATTAAGGGAAATAAGGTGATGAGAGGGATAAAGTGACAAGGAAGATAAAGTGATGAGAGATATGAAGTGATGTGAGAAATAAACTGACAAGAGAAATAAAGCAATGATTGGATTCTTTGGATGAGGTTGGAGGTACGAGTTCTTGTTGGAGGTAGAGTTATGAGAGCAATAAAGCAATGAGAGCAATGAAGCAATGAGAGCAATAATGTGGTGAGTGATCAAGTGATGAAGGTGATAAATTGATGAGAGTGATAATGAGAGTGATAAATTGATGAGAGTGGTGAATCTTTTTATGATGAGGCTGGAGGTAAAAAAATCTGCAATGAGGTCAGAGGTAGAAGGAGGTGGGAAGCCAGGGGTGGATGAAGTGGAAAGGTGGTGGAAGCCTTTAAATAGTTTATTTTAAAAAACCCACTTATTTCATGTTAACTTTGACACTTCTGATGTTAAATAAGTGGGTTTTTTGATTTTTAATGGCGTATTTGGTCTGAAACCCTCCATTAAAAAATGGCAGGTTTGTTAAACTTTGATACGCCCTATTAAAATGACCAAAATCCCAAGGCCATGTCTCTTTCCAAATATTCATAAATTATTCAAAAATATAAGCAGTAGGAATTTGAGATAGGTGTCAGTCATTGACCCTACCTTAATTTTTATGTAGAATCAGAATTATAAGTAATATTTATAATATTATTTGTCCTTTAATACAATTTTTATTCATTAATTTTATTCTTTTACTTTTTCAGCTTTCTCTGCAATGGTAGAAAGCTGACAAAAAAACTCAGTGCATATTGAAGGCTATAGGTCAAAAAGAGATCACATGAGTCAGGATCAAAGATCAATAATAATATTCCAAATAATTTACCTTCTAGGTTTGTTTTTTTAATCAATCAAGTATTGAAATATTGATATCAACAATTGGAGATTTTGGAAATGTTCCAATTGGTCAACTGGAGTGGGCACCAGAAGATGGGATGGTCAAAACCAGAAACAAGGCACCTGGGGCTTCACCTACATTATTTGAAGTACCTGGGTGTGTTAGGCTCACTACTTTTGTCTAGCCACCTTACATTTCATGGGGTGTTCCTCTCAATTTTCAGATATTTTTGGGTTTTGACACACATAGCTGGCATTATGGATGCAGGGCTGAGCCCAGAAGTATTCAAAGAACACAGATCCAGCCATAACTCCTAAACTACACACGGCACTCAAATCCTGAGTGCCTTTTAGGTGTGAAACCTATACATGAAAATACACGTGAAGTATTAAAATGGCCAAAAAATCACTTTTAGTGGTGTTTTGTTTGTGGGCCATTTTCTTATTAATTTATTTAAAAATATAGTTAGTTGGAATTGAGGGGTTGGGTTGGTGAGTGGTACTACTTTATTTTAGGTGGGGAATCCAAATATGGCATAATACCTTGGAATCTATCACTTTTTTTTAGTTTATAATTTATTTTTATTTTTATTCTAGTTTTCCAGGTTGCTCTGTATGAGTACCAAGCTGACATAAAGAGACTGGATAAATTGTAGTTTTTCTATGACAAGGATGAAGAGGGTGGAAGAGCCAATTGATATGCTGAAGCAATGGAAGACCTAGAAGCCATTATACCTGAACAAATGGAACCAAGACCATGATTGCAACCACAAATGAATCAATATCCATCATTCAGGTTCTGATTTGTAAGAAAAACAACAAAGGACCTGTGGCCCAGTGGGAGAAGAGAGGCACTAGCAAATGGACTCACATTTCTAAGAATGATTCCACTACCGGCACTCGAGAGGCACCAACTGCCTATACTACCCACGCTGGGGTCTTGAATGTATAAATTGTACAACTTTTCCCAAAGGTCTGGGGGAAATTTCTGTCTCAACTTTTAAACTTGTGGGAAATGAATTCATGGCAGGAATCTTTGAGACACAAAATTAAACACCCAATCCCATATTTTCAACATGGATAACTCCATCAACCCTGCATTTTAATTATATCTTGAAGGTGCTGAATCCCAATTGCCACAATTTGAAATACCTTGAATCTGTGTTCCCCTTTCTCCAAAAGCAACACTGCAACTATTTTCTGAATTATATCTACCTGTGAAACCTTTAAGAGATATTTTGAGAAGAGTGATTGGTTCTGAATAAAACAACCAAATAATACTCATAAAATCTTCTAGACCATTCACCAGTTGCAAAAAAATGACCAAGGTTTTTGGAAGATTAGCACCGGGTAATTTTGAATATTTTGGTGGTTAAAACTTTTATTTTACCAATTTAGCAATGATTTATTATAAAAATTTGCTTTTCAAGACATTTTGAAATTTATTCAGTACAAAGAAAATGCTGTTGAGTCAATGAAAATACCAAAAAACAGATTGCAATCCATCATGAAAATATATCTAACCAAGAAATACGCAGGTTAATCAGGAGGGCTTTTACATAATCATAGCTTTCTGATTCTCCTAATTGATTGGTTTTCTACAATGGTACAACCAAAAAGGAATATCAGCAAGCAGAAAGAAATTGGAAAGGCATCATACATTGGTTTCTCCTTACTGACTCACTAATTATTTCTACCCAATTCTGTTGCAGGGTTTCTGAATCTAATGATTCAGCTCTGAATAATAAACTAACAAGATCAACCAAATCAAAAAATTGAAATTAGGGCGCTTTTATAAAAACTAAATGCAAAATTACAATTTTATTGTGTAGTTAAGTAATTCCCTTCATGGATTTATTTTTCAGAAACTGAATGATGACTGTCCTTACTATGATGGAGAATCAGAAACAAAAGTCATTGTTCTATTGAATATCAACCAAAAACATGAGTAATAAGCTCCCAAAAAATTTTTACAATTTGAGGGATGTGGTTTTAGTATGAATAAAGTAGCTAATCAAAGTCTGGATATCATTTTTTGTTTGAAATAATGAGCTTATTAGAATCTCTTTGAAATCTGAAAGCCTCAATTAAATTTTCCCACAATACTGGGGTTTTAATCAAACTTTTGATGAATTTACAGGCCCATCCTGGTGATTATATTAGTTAAAGGGCCATTTTAAAAACAGGATAGTAATTTTTTCAAAATGAATAAGGACCCAGCTGGGGTGGTTTTGTGTTCCAAATTTCCAGGTCCAGATTTTCAGCAGTTACATTCTGCCAAGATTTATGGATTTATTTAATTCTGAATTTTCTTGGAATGATACTTGAAATATTTGAATGGATTTCTAAGAATTGAAAAATTAAAAGAATGGTATAATGTATATTAAACTGATTTTTTGACTATACATCACCAAAATATCCAACCAATTTCAAAGAAAACTTGACTTAAAATTGAAAATCCTTGTAATCATGGATGACATTTGATTGAAAATTGGTTATAGAGTATTTCAATAGAAGTTTTTATGTCTGTATTTGGAATTTATTTGGATAGATTACCTAAATTAGGACAGATTTAAAACCCAATTGTAACCAAATTGAATCATTTTCACAGGGTGACGCATTCTGGCATGTGCCTACTTTTTAACCTTGTGAGAGTTTGTATGAAATCTGCAAAAATAACACCCCATTTGAGTTGACCCATGCAAGGCTAAAAAATTATGAGGAACTCAAAAAAGCTATGAAAACAGTCCTGTTGTAGATCCAAAAGGATTACACCAAACCCTTTAAGCTATAAATAAAGGCTAGTATGGAAGGCCTAGGAGCTTCTTTACACCCAGAAGTGATATAAAATGATACAACAGCAGAAAAACCTATGCTATTGATATCCAGACAGGTCAATGATACATAAAGAGATATGGTTCTAGCCAAATGGAATGTCTTTATGTATTCTGGGCATTAAAGAAAATCTATTATAGATTGGAAGGGAAAAACTTTGTCTTAATCACTCACTTTAATGCTGTCAGAATTCCTATGAACATGAAAACCCCCAGAATTCATATGTTAAGATGGAAAATAGCCTTACAAAATTATAGAGTACAGATGACCATAGTCCACAAAGCTGGATCTAACCACCAGAATGCTGAAGGACTTAGTAGGAATGCTAAACCTCATTTACCTAGAAATCCTGCTCATGAGCAAGAAGATCATGATATATTTCTCTTACTCAACATAAGCATGCTTGATCATGAAGTAACAATAATGGGAATACACATCTGTGAACTTGAGCCATCTCTGTTTGATTCTATTGAGGAAACTCACCACCCTGATATTAAAACTCTGCTTACCATTATGGAAAGTAACTAAATTCCCACGGAACTGATTAAAAGCTTAACTGAATTTTTTTTAAAGCCTTATAAAGCTGAATATTCTCATTATGGGATAGTTTAGTATACTAGAGCATCAAAATTCTAGTTTCATTTTCCTAACTAAAGAAGATAATATTAGACACATACTAGTTGAGTGTCATGAGACTTATTTCTCTGGACACTTATCTCCTTATAGGACCCTAGAAAAGTTTAAAATAAATTTTTTTGGATCAATTCGAGATACTCCAATATCAAATATTTCTCCAGGTGTGAAACTTGTAGCAAGTTTAACAGGAACACTGGTAAAAGGATTAGCCAACCTAAGGAATATTACTGAACCTAAGAATGGGTGGTAAATTATCAATATGGAATTTTTAGAGGACTACCTCCTGGAGAAGCTTATTCCTATAGCTCAGTCCTAGTAATAGTAGAAAGATTACCCAAGAAATCAAAATTATTACTTAACCACAAAGAAGATAATACAATGGAAGTAACACTGCCTTTCTGGAATGGACTCATTTCAGACGTAGGAGTTCCCAAAATAATTATAATTGATAGGAATCCTGAATTTACTTGTGAGTTTTGGTTAAATCTCCATGGAATTTCAGGAACTATCCTGGAACAATGAAAAAACAAGCATATATTGATTACAATCAACATACCACAAGACAAAGAGGCCCTTTGTGCCCTGGTATGTCACTGGTAATCAGGTGATCATGTTTTTTTCATTTTGTGCCTTTGTCAACAGCCTATCACCCTCAAACACATAGATTATTCAAAAGAATGACTCAGACCCTCCAGGATATTCTCAGAAGTTTTGTTTGTGTTGGACCAGCGTACAAAAATACAGACCAATGTTTCCATGACTTGTTCAGCCTCTTACCTGCATTAGAAATTGCTTACAACAGCAGAAAAAATTACAGAAAAAATTAAGCCCCTTATATGTTAGAAAGAGGATTGCTCACTCAAAAAAACAAATATAAACTCAATGAGAACTTTGCAAGTTTAAAACCAGCCTCTGTAGAATTCAAGAAAGTGATAGATATGGCTAGCAGATATTCTTCCAAATGACTTCAAGATTCTTTTGAATATAACCAACAGAGATGGTAAAAAATGCATCAGAATCCTGACTTGAAGATTGAAGACAAATTCATAGTCTCCACCAATAACCTCAACAACCTGGAAGGCAATAGAAAGCTTAGAAATAATTTTGTTGGACCATTTACCATGACCAAGCTTCATGTGTAAAATCCTGTGGAATTTATTCTAAGTGATGAAATCTCCAGAAAACCCCCAGTCTTCCCAGTAAGCCTGATGAAACACTTCCACCTCAGAGAAGGACAAAAATTTCTTTCACCAGAAATAACTGTTGAAAATGACCCTGAAAAAGTAAAAGGAAAAGTGGGAAAGATCCTTAAAGAAAAAAGAAAGGATTGAAGGTCAAGAATCTAGAATTTACCCGGTCAGATGAAAAGGGGAATCAGCTGACCAAGATTAATGGCTACAAAAAGATAAAATTGCAGATGGACCTAGGCACCTGATCAATTACAGAAGCAATAAAATACCATAGGCTCCGGATTTCTTTTTCAGAGATAGACTAACCTTGGATTGGGTGCATTTCATCTTGCTACTTTGTACAGAGCAACCTGTCAAAGTATCAACAACAGAGATATAAATAAAATTAAAACAGCATAATTAATAAACTCAAATAAGGAATGGGAAATCTGCACATATTATTACAGATTGTTACTCCCCACCCAAAATTAGGTAGGGTCACTCAATGACTCCACCCTTGAATTTTCACTGCTTCATATTTTAAATAATTGAACAAATATTTCCCAAAAATTCATGACACCACTAAAATGAATTTTTGGCCATTTTAATAATTCACGTTTTTTTTCATGCATAGTTTTCACAAATAAAATTCAATTATAATTGTGTCTTTATTTTTATTTTGGTACTTACAGGTGGAATTGTGTTTTTTTCAGGATTCCTGCACGCAGCTCCACATCCCCACAACACTTTTGCATGCTTATTTGGTTGAGTAAACCTGCCGGAACAGCCTGAAAACAAATTTCTGGATGCATATTTACTATTTTATCCAAAGAGCCTGTATTCAAAGTGCGTAACAAAATGATATGCGCACCAGATCCAACTGCTGCATGCAGCTTTCAGATCCATGCACCTCAGATCTGCAAGGCCTTCCCATGGCAACTGGGTACCACATGTAACAGCTCCAACCTACAAATATCCGCAAGGAATATGTAATAGTGTGACATATGAATGAAGGGTGGTTTGAAAACATAAAACATCTGAATAAAATTCCTAAAATCAAAATATAAAGCTTACATATTTTGGAAACAAACAATGAGGATCCCCAAAAACCAGAGATCCAAAACTTCAACAACCACCAAACATAGCAAAGATTCTGCAAATAGATGATTGAAAATTACAAAAATGAGCAGTAGATAGTGGAGAATAAATAAAAACACACTGATCCTCTTCATCAAATAATTTCAGCAAAAACTTGAAATACATGTCAGATCTGTAAAATAACCAATTGAGGCAATGAAAGATCCTTCAGCTAAAGTAATGAAAAGATCCTAAAGATACAAGGTCAGCTTTCTAACAGCACCAAGGGTTTTTGATAAAACATCCCTGGATTGCTTGCCAGCCTTAGCCTATGATCCCTACCCTCTCTACATGCCCCAAGGAAGCCCCTTGTACCTCAAAGATGTATTTATACAATGCCTTCTTTGGCTTATTTTCCCCCAGTTTATCAAGAATTTATCTATTTTCATCAAAAACCATTTCATTGTTGATCAAGTGCTTAGAAATTTATAAGAAAGTGCTTTAAAACCTCAGTTCAAAACATTAGTGCTAATTCCAAGAAACTATTATTGTTGTTTCCTTTGAATAAGACTCAATAGGGCAAATCAAATTTAGCAAAACCACTATTAGAAACCCACAATTTCTTTTTACCAAACACACAATTTTTAATGGCAGGTTTCTAAAATACACCTACCCCCTAACTGGTGTATTTCAAAATGCCAGTTTTCATGAAAATGGCATGTTTCCCACATCAAACCTGCCATTATCATCCATCCATCATCCATTGCATGCAAAACACCCATCCACACCTTCATCTCAACGAATACATACCAATCCCATCTCCATTGCATCACAGACATCTCATCTCCATCACCTCACATCTCCATTGATTCACATCTCCATCACATCACACACATCCCATTTCATTCAAAACACTCATCCACACCTCCACCTCAGAAAATCCATACCAATCTCATCTCCATTGCATTGAAAACATCTGCTCTCCATTTCTTCACATCTCCATTTCTTCAAATCTCTATTGCTTCACATCCTCATTGCTTTACACAAATACCACCATCATCTTTCTCAAAATGTCCAATCAAACTTCCCAGCAGAAAGTTGAAAAAGCAAAAAAGCTGACTGAATGTTTTTTATCATTTGACTCTGATTCAGAATCTGATTCAGGCTCCCATTTGGAATCAACTTGGTTAGATTTCAATTCTCCATTGGAAAAGCAATATCTAGTTCCACAAACACACACTCCCCACAACCCTATTTAATAAAGGTAAAGGCTTCATCTAATCCCTGAATTAAGCTTCCAGAAACTGTTGTATTAAACTTTATTGCCTTCATTCATGAAACTTCTGGAGATGATTGAAGACCACCACATCTTCCAGAAAATCCTCAATGCAATCCAGCTATTCAACTGGCTGTTTCTATTTTTAGATTGGGATCAAATGGAAAGGGAGCAGAAATTCATCAATCAGAAAATCTGTTCTCATTCATTCATGGAACCATTGATTTATACACCAAAAGATTCATCATTGCTATCCTATCTTTCTATTGTAAGACTCCAAATGGTTCTGAGCCAAAGGCAGTTCTGTGGAGGGGAAAGGTGCTGTTTAGGCTTGCCTCCTAACAGTTACAAAAAAAATGTAACCAGAATCAAGATCCAGTGGCTTGTAAATAAGGAATCAATGGAAGGGATGACTTTGGAAGTATTTGGTATCCATATAAAACAACACTATCTGAGGCAAGATGGTGTCAGAAAATATTTGAACAAATAAGTCAAAGTTTGTTCAGAGTTCAATGGAAACAAGGCAGTTGTAAGTGAAAGAAATTTGATTGGTCACCAAGACCAGACTGGTTTAATTTCAAACAAATACACATGAGTGACTCTTCTCAGACATAAGAAAAAGAGACGAGGAGTAAAAGCAGAAAACAACAAACAGGGATCTGAACTGGCTGAGCTCAAGAAATAAAGTTGGTTTGAGAGAATGGAGAGATAAGCCAGGGCAGATGAAAGGATAGGCCAGAACAACAGTTGAAAAAAATTTCCGCTGAGCGCCTTGAGTGATCTAGATATGAAACAAATGAGTTCAGATTGATTGATGAGTTGAAGAACTCAATCTTACTGAGATCAGACTGGCTTCCGGGATCAGATATGGTTGTCCGTTGGGTGTTGAGGTAAGTTGTTCAAGATTTTCCAATAGTTTGCCAATTTGTTGGTTTATTTGTGGATGTTGAGGCGACGGCAGTCCTTGGTTGAGGTTGGATGAGCCAAGAGTGGATTGGGAGCGCGGTCGCGAGTTTTGGAGATTGGAGTGTCCGCACAGGACGCTGAGGCAAGTAGGTGACATGTGAGATGCGGAAAAGAAGGAAATAAAAAAAGAGGACATGAAACAAATAATGCAAACACAATTGATAATCTCAGAAGCAATAATTGAGATTGGATCCTAAAACATCTGTGAAATGAAAAGAGAGAGAGATTCAGATTCTAACAGCCCTCCTCAACTCATTGATCAATGAAATAGAGAACTGTAAGCATTTACAAGCCGATTGGTGGAGGATTTGTTAGCGGCTTTAGTCAAGGCATCCGCTGTCATTGAGAGCAAGGGAACCAGCTTGAGTTTGATAAGACCATCATTTAGGTAATTACAAAGGCTCTTGGTTTTGAGGTCAATGTGTTTGGCTTTAGAGATTGATCCAAACTTCTTTATTTTATCATCCAAACCTTTGTTGTCGATTAGATGAAGTGGACATTTGAATTTGGTTTGATATACCTCCTCAATGAGCTGTTGTAGCCAGCGTGCTTCTAGGTGACAGCTGGATAGAGCCACGCACTTTGATTCTGTGGATGAGTGGGTGATGTTTTGTTGTCTTTGACTGGTCCAATATAGTGGACTTCCTTTGAAGGAGCAGATGAACCCACTTTGAGAGATTCTTGACACAGGGTTGTCACCCCAGGTGGCGTTGCTGAAGCAGATGAGCCAATCCAAGATTGAACGGTGTCCAAGAGTTAGGCTTAGGTCTTTTGTTTGAGCAAGGTACTTCCACACGTGGCAGATCTTGTTCCAATGGCTCAGACCAGGCTTCTCGCAGTGTCTTGCCAGGCAGGACACAGCAAAGCTGATGTCGGGACAAGCGAGGCCGGCAATGAAGTTCAGGCAACCAATTGGAGAGCAATAGCTCACGTTCAGATCTAGGAATTTTTGATGGTTGTCATCTTCAGCTGGCAGTAGATGGCGACCGGGGGTGAGAGGAGTGGAGACAGGACAACAATTGATCAAGTTCATTTCACTCAAACCTTTCTCAAAATGTAGCGGTAAGGACAGTTGAATGAGTCCATCTTTACAAACAACTTTCATTCCCAAGAGTGTGTTGGGTTTGTGTGCTGATGAGTTCTTGAATTTGGTGAGGAAAGCCTCTTTCAAGCGATCTACGTCTCCAGCTACTAGTAGGTTGTCCATGTGAAAGAAAACGGCAGAATTACCGTCGTTCCCAATGTATAAGCATGGATTTCACTCTGATTTGGCAAATCCTTGAGACCTGATCCAGTCACTTAACGTGCGGTACCAGTTTTGAGGTGCTTGCTTAATTCCATACAGGGACTTCTTGAGTCAAAGGTAGTTGGACTTGCGATTGCAACCAAATGAAGTCTTGATAAAGACCTGTTTGTCCAGTTTGGAATGCAGAAACGCACCTTTGACATCAAGTTGTAGCAGCTTGAGACCTTTGTCAGCAGCGTAAGTGAGAAGGCTCGTAGGGAAGCGACTTTGCCAGTCGGAGCGTACGTTGTGAGGTAATCAAGACCGTATCTCTGGCTGAACCCTTGAACGCATATTCTTTTTTTGTAGGTTTTGGGTTCGCCATGAGAGTTAAGTTTGATCTTGAAGAAGGGTACAGTATTAAGTAGGTTGGTGACCTCTTTGTCTTCTGCATCTTCCCACACGCCTTGATTTTCAATTTTGGAGAATTCTTTAGCAGCGGATTCGCGCCAGTGGGGAATTTGCGTTGCTTCTTGTAGGTTGTTGGGTATCTTATCTGAGAAGAACCCATACCAATCCAGCTTGGCAGGTTATCCCGATTTCACAGAGTGGGTTTTAGTTTGGCTCCACCGATGCTTTGTTGGCGGGATTGTTGTCACTCTCAGTCTCAGAGGATTCACTTGGCGATTCCTCTTTGATTTTGTGACAATCTTGAGCTGCAGGTGGTTGAATTGGATTTGAAGGCTTTGACAACAAGGAGATAGAAGGCAATTCAAAATCTTCAGAAGAATTGTGTTTTCAAATATTTTAATGGGTTTCTGATCATTGAAGATGATGTGCTTTGTGTCAATTATTCTTCCGGATGAATTGATTATCTTATAACAGAGAAGTTGAGGATTGAAACCAATTAGAATACCTGAAGCTCCTTTCTCATTTAATTTAGACCGTATGTTGGTTTGATTGAGTTTGTAAGTGAAAGAGGAGCCAATAGGTTTGATGTAATCTTTGGGTAATTCTTTCTTGTGCATTTTCATCCAGGGAGAGTCTTCACCTTTTTGTTTTGGTATTTGATTCAGCATAAGACAGCACCCCTTTGTTACCTTGTGCCAGCATGACTTTGGTAGTCCGGAGTCGGAGATAGTAGCTCTGGAAGCCTCAATAACCGTTCTATTATCTTGTTCCACCCTGCCATTAAGTTGCGAGTGATACAGCTCGCTAACAATTTGATTGATTTGATGTGCTCAATAGTAATCTTGAAGTTTGGAATTCACAAACTTGCCACCTCCGTCGGAACAAACTTCCTTTGGATAACGATTTGTCCTTTGATGTTGGTTTTCAATGACAAAGATCATCATGTTGGCCGAGTCGCTCTTTTGTTTGAGAGGAAAACAGGAGAGGTATCCAGAGTGGGAGTCAACTAGATTGAGAATGTATTTGAACCCACCTTTTGCCGTGGGATTGATTGGACCTATCAGATCAAGATGGATTCTATCGAAGCATCTCAAAGCCGTTGTTTGCTGAAGAGAGAAGGGCTTCCGTGTGATTTTGGCTTTGTCACAGCTGAGGCATTCAAAGGCGTCCTTGACGGCCAAGGGAATGGTTTATTTCAGGAAATTTTCCATTCTTCCCAGACTCGCGTTTCCTAGTGAGCAACGAATATTCATAAGATCAGCTGAGGAGTAGTAGGCGGCCTTATCTTCAGACAACATATCTATGACAAAGAGATTGTTGCTGATGGTTCCTGACAGGAGTGTCTGGCCGTACTTGTGCAGGCAAAAAGTTCTTGGTGAGACACCAGGGTCAACATTGAGTAGGGTACCTTTGATCATCAGAGCTCCTAGGGATATGAGGTTGACCGTTGACTTGGGCACCCACACAACTTCAGATAATGTGATGAAGGAGTCTTTGGTAGCAAGCAAGGCTTCCCCAGTCCCTTGTATTGTTATCCCGGCGTCTTTCTTGCCAGTTTTTATAGTGCCAAGCTGATTTCTGAGTTGAAGTTTGTTAAATAGATCTTTGTTGGTGATCATGTGCACCAAACAACCCAAGTCAAGGATGAATCGGTTTGAGAGGATCTTGGTATTGGTATTCATCCCGCAGAAGAAGGAGTAGAAGTGAGCTTCTTCTGATTGCTTTTGTTTTGATTTATTTCCTTGATGGTGATGGTTAGAGGGTTTGATTTTGGGAAACTCAAACCAGCAGGAACTTGCGGTGTGGGAAGTGACGGCCAGGTTATGTTTACCATTTACGCATCGGGGGCCTTGATAAAAAGCTACGTTGACAGGTTTGGCTTGGTCCTCTTGAGCGATCACCTCATTCTTATGTTGGATGAGGTGATTGAGTACGATATCAATCTTCATTTTTCTTGTCGCGTGCATGATTTGAGTCTTCATGTTGTGCATCGCAGGAGGAAATTTGAAAAGAACAAGATAAGCAATGATGTCGGAGGGAAGTTTGATGCCTACTTCTGTCATCTCCTTGAGATAAACTTTGACGGCGGTGAAAAAGGAGTCTATGTTGGTTTCCATGGCTAGGTGTAGAAATTGGTTGAAGACCCTGGCCCTATTGGCGGATTGAGATGACGCAAAATGGTTTTGAGTGCAGACCCAGATAAGTTTGGCATTGTCTTTGTTGACATTGTTGATTACATTGTTGTAAGTGACAGAGTCCAGTTTTGCCATAGGTGAGCCACGAATTCCTGATTAATCTCTTCATCTAGTTGTATTGACTCGTCAGAATTTTCCATGATGGTGAATACACCCCGCAGTTTGAACAGGTTCTCAAATTTGTTCCTCCATGTGCTATAATTTTTGGCGGTGAGTAGTGGCGTCGATTTGATTAACAATTTGATTGCTAGAGATTTGTAATTCATGGATGGTTCCCCCCCTGTTCCTGGCGTTGATGACGTTCCTGGTTGGTCCATTCTGAGCGGATAGGCTTTTAACCGTGAAAGAAATTGGATTATTCACCAAGACAAGACTGGTTTCATTTCAAACAAATACTCATGAGTGACTCTTCTCAGACATAAGAAAAAGAGACGAGGAGTAAAGTCAGAAAACAACAAACAGGGATCTGAACTGGCTGAGCTTGAGAAATGAAGTTGGGTTGAGAGAAGGGAGAGATAAGCCAGGGCAGATGAAAGGATAGGCCAGAACAACAGTTGACAACAATTTCCGCTGAGTGCCTTGAGTGATCTAGATATGAAACAAATGAGTTCAGATTGATTTATGAGTTGGAGAACTCGATCTTACTGAGATCAGACTGGCTTCCGGGATCAGATATGGTTTTCCGTTGGGTTTTGAGGTAAGTTGTTCAAGATTTTCCAATAGTTTGCCAAGTTGTTGGTTGATTTGTGGATTTTGAGGCGACGGCAGTCCTTGGTTGAGGTTGGATGAGCCAAGAGTGGATTGGGAGCGCGGTCACGAGGTTTGGAGATTGGAGTGTCCGCACAGGACGCTGAGGCAAGTAGGTGACATGTGAGATGCGGAAAAGAAGGAAATAAAAAAAGAGGATGTGAAACAAATAATGCAAACACAATTGATAATCTCAGAAGCAATAATTGAGATTGGATCATAAAACATCTGTTAAATGAAAAGAGAGAGAGATTCAGATTCTAACAGTAAGTAACAACACCCACAAGCTAATAACTCTTGTTGTCAGCAGTAGATTAGGAAAGATCAAATGAATACCAACCAACCTCCAGGTTCTTAATTGACCCTCCAAAATCTCTGCAATAAAGTGCTTGAAGGGTACCAGATAACTGTGGGTGGCTGTACAAAACAAAGCAATCTATTTTATGAAGATCTAGAAGCAAAGCAGTAACAAATTTGAACATGAATGACCCATCACTTCGCAAGGGACTCAAGAATAGCGTGGCATAATTCAACTTTAAAGAAATGAAGTGAGGTTTCAAACTCCAGGTTTCAAACTTAAAGAAACCTCTCATCCAAACGTGACTGGTTCCTTAAAGACAATCAAATCTATGATCAGGACCAAAGCGGTAGGCAAAAGGGATCAATGGAGGTGCTTAAAACACTCAAGAGTTCAAACTAATGAATTCTTCTCCAACCAGCAAGGATATTTTTTGGTGATAAGAATCAGTTCACAGAGGATGGATCAAAGGATTGATTATGGGGGCTGAAAGGATCAAAGGTCAATCAAAAGATATACCCAGGATAAGGATTCTCAGAAAAGGGGAAGGGCCCCACGGATTGATTATTCAGATGATGATGATAGGATGGATTATTCATTGATAGATGATGATGATTTCCACACAGGTAGGGGAGAGCCCCTCCTTTTATATATGAGAGCCCTGTACACTACTTACAAGAGATGACTACAAATTAAAGTGGATTTTTTTTAAAAAAAAAATTGAAATGATGAGGAACAGGTGAATCAAGATGAAAGGAAAGACCAGCCGCATCACTGATGGTAGGGGACAGCAGATGGACACCCGCAAGTTGACAGATGAGCGGTAGCGGGCAGAGGATGAACTTCTGCAACAGTGGTCGCAGGTGAGTGATGGAGACTGCAGTTGCATGATTGGGCAGAGGAGGATGAGAGTGGGATGGTTCATCAAAAACTCCAATGGCTGCAAGAAACAGCTTGTGGTCCGTTGAATGCGGAGGTTGATAGATGGATGGCAGCTTGCAATTGACTCAAGCAACCACTTGTGGGCCTGTCAGATTTCAACAATGCAAAGGGTGGCCGCAAGTGATTGTATGGGACAGATAGTGATTGGATGGTGTCAGAGATTGGGAGTGGAGGATGATGGAAAATTGCTGCAGCTCCAACAGCCACTTTTGATGAGTGCGGATGGGCGTGTAGGAGGATCTGATGTAGGATCAGTCTGGCAAGGGTTGCAAGAATGTTTGGGGGATTTTGATGGATGGAGGTGAGATTGGTTGGATCAAACAAGAACGCTTGCACGGGTTCTTCAGCCAAAAATGGTTGAAGGACTTTCAAGCGTGAGAGAGGGGGGAATTTAATACAAAGCCTAGGGGACTCAGGACCAATTGTCCTTCCCTAGACAGCTAGGACAGGGATGTTTTGGGAGGAAAAAAAGAGGAAGATTACTCATAGCAACAGATTTTTTTTTGATGAATGATGAAAGATTATAAGTTAAAAAAAGTTTGGAATTTTGCCCCTTCACATGACATGTACCAAATTTTTCACCACACTGTTTCTTGTTCCTTTGTTGGCCAACAAAAGAATAAATCAAGGAGATATCACAAGTAATGGATACTGAAGGCTTTCCTGGTTGCATTGGTTTTTTTGATGGAACCACCATCCCCTTGAGTCAAAAGCCCCAGCTAGATGGCAACCACTATTTTGATCTGAAAAAAGGCAATTTATTCATTTCCTTTCCAAAGTCTTTGATAATAAACCAACCAAATATTTTTTATCTGTTTTGATAGATACTCTGTGAAACTACAATGTTTTTTTGATAAAAAAAAGAATTTAATATCCCTCCATGCTGCCCTTTCAGGTTCTTTTCACAATTCATATTTTTTCAATCAGATGTGGATTTCCCAAAAACCAGATAACTACTTTTAGAAAGATAAATACCTTTTTGCCAATCCAGCTTTTACTAGTGGCAAATATGTGGTTCCAGAACACTGCAATTTTCAATCCAATGATCAAGCCAAAGCCTATTTCAACTATTTTCTTGCCCAATCACAATTTTGGATTGAACATGCCATAGGAATTCGGAAATGAAGATGGACAAGCTTAGGGGAGATGCAAAACCAGCTAAAAAAGTCCAAAGACATGAAGATCCTGATAAACTGGATTATCACTTGTCAGCTCTCTGATAGGAGGAACCTGGCATCCCTTTAGCTACAGAGAGTGATGAAAATTCTGCAATAATAATACTCCAAAAATAAACACCAAAAGAGCTCAAATAAAAAATACCTCAAGATCTGGTGCAAGGTTTAATTGGTTTGGTTGGAAAGGGTTATCAATATGTTGTAAAAAGAGGGGCCACAGTAATATACTACTGGGGATCTTTATAGACAGACAAGCTCTCTTCAAGGAACTTCTCAGGCAGTTTAAGAAACTTGGAATTAATAATGGGTGCCTAATAAGGACTTATCCACTAGTATGGCAGTTCAAAACAGCACAATGGCCAAGGAAGGAAGGGAAAAACTTACTCTGAGCAATAATTCCACAGAAAGCCTGAAAAGATTCAGGTAAAGGGTTTCAGAGCAGCTGGGGTTGATTGCTTGACTATAATTTAATGAATCAGTTTAATTTTTTTTGAGAAAAAATAATAATAATACAGACTAATTCATAAATCACTTGCTTATCTCTCTATAAGCACTTGATCAACAATGAAACAGTGTCTGATTGATCATGATAAATTCCTGATAAAAACTGATGGGGAATAATGGATCCAAAGAGGTCTGTATAAATTCCTTTTTGGGGTGATAATGAGCTTCTCAGGTCAGTTAAAGGGGTTTCTTCTCATTGGATGAGGCTGGTAGGCCATTCAGGTAAATTTTAGCACATCCACTTGGTGCTTTCAATCAGCTGTCCTCAGATCTGCTGGATTTCTGTAGTATGTTGGCCACAGGATGTCAGCCTCCTCAATTCCAAGACCCTTGCTATCCTTTAGCTACCAGAGGTGATAGAATAAATAATAAATATATTATTTACTAAAAGTAGCAAACATCCGTAAAATATTTGGATAAAGCTTATTGCAAGGTTAATTGGTTTGTTTATGGTTTATTGTTATTAATCAATATAGATAAATTGATTATTAAATATTCTTATAGAGGGGTCACAATTATATTGGGGATCTTTAACAACTCTATTCAGGGAATTTGGTATGAAAACCCATATTCCTGGTTACTCTGGGCCCTTTAGTTTCAAGGATATTTTTCCCAAAGATAATATGTATATGAAATACACGGTGGAGTGCCAGGGCTTTGTAACCAAGCTTCCACAACAAAGAAAGGATATTAAAACTCACTAGTATATTATTATATCCTTTTGCCATCTGTTTGGGACTTGAACTGATGGGTTAAACCTGTATACTGAGGTTTATAAGGTTGTTCAGCAGTTTAAGTTAATAAAATGAGTTTGAGGAGGGATATTATTAATCAGACTAAGCCATAAATCACTTCCTTATCTCTTATAAGTGTTTGATTACCTTGGCACAGTGTCTGGATATAAATATAACTGGTTCTCTAGGTATCAACATCCTCTAAAGATCTCTTTATTTATAGCTTTTGGAGTCCCAATATTGTCCTTCTGAGGGATACAGGGGCTCAAAGGGACTGAAACTGAGGCTAGCAGGGTACCAGTGGTAGCCTGTCATGTGTTCTTGGTTCTGTAACACGGGTAGCATCTATTTCCACAGGGTATGGGAATTTTCTACTTTAAAATTGATGTTTGGACTTGTGAATAACACTAATCTGTCCTTTTTATTTATTATTTAATTAATTATCCTTATTAAATGTTGCCAGTATGTTAATAATTATTCTAATAGACATTCCTACGGATATTTTGATGTCAGGTGAGTTCTCATTATGTATTAAATATTTGGAGTAAAGTCATGATATTTATTTTACTCCTTATTTTCAAAATTCAGTTGATTTACTAAAACAATTACTTAAAAATGTAAGTCATGGGTATTCATGTAATATTTTTACATCATAAGTTTTCTTAGTATTTCAAAAAAAAATTAATGTCTAGAAACTCTCATAATAGTTTATTAAAGCATTTTAATATATATTTAGAAGTAGTCATTATCTTATTTTTGAAATTTTTGGTACTTTGAATTATATTTAATAAAAAAAATTATAAAGGTTATTTAAGTATTTTTATATAATTTTATGTACTTTTAGACTATCTACTATCCACAGGAACATTTATTACATATGTATAATGTTCCCTTGTGGGTTGTAGCATTTTTACGTGGTACCTAGGTTTCTTAGGCCGCCTGTCACTTTGTCAACCCTTAGTCCCCCAGCTGCGTACTTGTCAGAGGCCCAGGGGTGCGTACACTACTTTTACAGAGTGACAGAGCTGTAGCTCAGCCGTGGGCGGGTGCATTGGCTGCCGCGGCTGCGTGCGGGAATTGTGACAGAACACCTTTCTGTCTGTAGCTCCTAAAATATACACAACACCTGAATTCTGAATGAATTTTAGGTGTGAAACTTATACTTGACAATATGTGTGAAATATTTAATTGGCCAAAAAAGTTCAGTAGTGGTGCCGTGTTATTTTGGTCTTTCTTTCATTAATTATTTAAAAATATAAGGAGTTGGATTTCAAGGGTGGGGTCAGTGAGTGACCCTACCTAATTTTGGGTGTTGAATCTATTTTTGCAATATTATTTATGTTTTTGCTACTCCTTCTTAGTTTAATTTTATGATTATTATTTTTATGTTGTTTCTGATACTTTTGCAGCTTGCTCTGCAATAGTAGCAAGCTGACATTCCCCCACTCCAAGATATGGCCATATCTGAAAAATAATCTGGAGCATGTTGGACAAAATTAATTCCATGTGTGTTTCAGTTCCTTTTGCTGGCTCTGTATTTTCTGAGATCTATTGGTCCATCAGGTATATTATTCTCTGGTAACCATTCATCTTTGTCTGCAGATTCTCCTTTGTATCTTAATAAGTATAGTCTAACATCTTTTCCTTGCACTCTCTCTTTCTTTTCTCTCAATATCCTGCTGAATTTCCCTTTTTCTTTCACAGGGTCTGGTTCCATTTGGATTATTGCTGGAGGGAGGTTTCTACCTTCTCCTGGTTGAAAGTGTTTTACTAGGCTAACAGGAAATACTGGTTGTTTTCTTGATATTTCTTCACTCAAGATTACTTCTACAGTATTTTTGCAATGCATCTTTTTGATAACAAATGGTTCAACAAAGGCTGGTTTCAGCTTTCTGTTAACTGCTAGATTGATGAAGTTGGTAGTGGATATCAAGATCTGATCTCCTATTTTAAAGTCAGGTTCCCTATGTGATTTGTCCCATCTTTTTTTGTTGTGGTCTACTGCTTCTTCTACACACTTTTGAGCATGATTTTTTGCCAGATCTATCATTTTCTTAAATTCAAGAGATGTTGGATGAATGGTGGCTAAGTTATAGTTTAAGTTATTCCTAGGGAGTTTTGGAATCCATCCTCTTTCTAGTAGGTAAGGGGCTTCTTTGGTAGTAGAATGTTTACTGCTGTTATAAGCCATCTCTAGAGCTGGTTGTAGGCTTACCCAATCATGGCAATAACCATCTGAGTTTTTATATTCTAGACCAAAGCTACAGAAACTTCTTAAAATATCTTCTAGGGTCTGTATCATTCTTTCAGCTAATCCATCAGTTTGGGAATGGTATGCTGTAGAAAATGCTAGAGTAGTACCCAGTATATCATGTGGATTTCTCCAAAACCCAGAGGTGAATTTGAGGTCTCTGTCACTGATTATATTCTTGGGTATACCAACATCAGCTATGGTACTATTCCAAAATAGTAGAGCTACATTGATAGCACTATCTTCTTTGTGGTTAGGTAAGAATTTTTCCTTCTTAGAGTATCTGTCAACTATAACCAGGACAGAGTTATCAGAATGAGTACCTCCAGGGGGGAGGGTGTTGAAAAAATCCATATTAATTATTTCCCATCTATTTTTGGGTTCAGAGATCTTCTGTAGGAGTCCAAACCTTTTGCCAGTAGTTTTATTAGATTTTTGGCAAGTTTCACAACTAGTAACATAATTAATACTGATTTCTTTCCAGTCTATCCACCAAGCAGTTTTTTTTACTTTCTCAAAGGTTCTTTCAGTGGATAGATGCCCTGGTGAACAGTTGTCATGGCATTCCTGGAGTATTTGTTGTATATTTTCTTCCTTGCTTATTACTAATACACTGGAATGTTGGTGTCTGTAGTAAAGGAGACCATCCCAAAAGGTAAACCTTCCTGCTTTATAGGGTTTAAGTAATGAAGTAGGTCAACTATTTATCAGAGCTGCTTATGGGGATTCACATTCAGTAATGGTAATCAGAAGCTTGATTTCAGGGGAGTAGTTTTCCCTCACTAGATTGAAGAAAGCAGTATCTAATTCACATAAGTGGATCCCCATGATTGGAGCATTCCATGCAAAAAGATTCCCCAGGGCCATACTCTGGATTGCTAGAGTCATTAAGCAAAGCATTCCTACTTAGACTATCAGCATTCTGATTTTTAGCTCCAGCTTTACGCACTATAGCCATCTGACCTCTATACTGTTGTATAGCAATTTGCCACCTGAACATATGTCTGCTGGGGGTTTTCATGTTGATGAGAGTTCTTAAAGCATTACAGTCTGTGATCACTTGAAAAGTGGTGCCTTCTAAGTAATATTGTAGCTTTTCTAAAGCCCATACTAGAGCCAAGCATTCCATCTGACTTGCTCCATATCTCTTTTCTGTATCTTTGATCTGTCTAGATATGAAGAGTACTGGTTTCTCCACTGGTTTTTCTTCTTCTATTCTTTCTTGATGTAGAGCAGCTCCTAACCCTTCCATACAGGCTTCAATTTACAGTTTAAATGCCTTTGAGTAATCTGTTTGAATGAGTAAAGGAGTAGAGGTCATAGCTATTTTTAGTTCCTCATAGTTTTCCAATCTCTCCTGTGTCATTTCAAATAAAGTGTTGTTGTTGCATATTTTGTACAGAATTTTAGTTAGCATAGCAAACTTTGGTATTTATTGTCTGTAGTAACTGCACAAACTAATGAAATACAGTACCTCTGTTTTATTTTGAGGCATGGGTCTGTTCATGATAGAAGCTATCTTATTTTGATCAGCAGCTAGAGTTAGACCAGAGACTATATGCCCTAGGGCTTTCAATTCTCCATATCCAAAGTTGCATTTCTTCATGGATACTTTTAATCCTGCTTTGGAGATAGTTTTGAGTACTAATCTTATTTAGTTGATATGAGTATCCCAATCATCAGAATATATGATAACATCATCTATACATACCATCATCCATCCTTGTCTGATGTATGTACCTAGAACTGTATCCATTGTTCTCCAGAAGTGTGATGGGGCATTATTTATACCAAAGGGCATCCTAAGATATTCATATATTCCCAAATGACAGATTATTCTCATAAACTTTCTACTTTCAGGGCTTATAGGTATCTGGTGGAAACCTTTAAGCATATCCATAGTAGTGATACATTTGGCCTTGGACAAGTTATGTAGAGCATGATCAATCCGGACTATAGGATAATAATCTGCTTGAGTATAATTATTGAGCATTCTGAAGTCTCCTACCATTCTTGACTTGTCATTATGCCAAGCTATGATTACAGGTGTGGTCACATCTACCTGCTCATTTTGCCCTACGTTCCTTAGTACTTTTAAGTCTATCAGTTCTTGGATATGTTCCTCAAGAGCTATTCTAGACTTGGGACTAGAGGGATAAGTTTTTCTTGTTAAGTTTGGAGGATAAGGAGACTTAATAGTCAATTTTAATACCATGTCATGTCCTTTGATATCAGCAATGGGATGATCTTTATTACAAAAAGCATTTTTGTCCTCAAAGCAGACTGTCAATATATCTTTCTTATGTTCCTCAGGAAGTTTCATATTTAGAGCTGCTTGAGAGAATTATTCTTGATTCAAGTCTTCTAAATTCTTTTGATAAGTGGAAGAGGGGAAGTAAGATTGGATTTTGAATATCTTAAACTGCTTGTCCCAATTACCACCCACAGTAAAGTATCTTCCTTTACTCTGGAACAGATCTAGACCATATAGACATTAAGCATCATGACCTATTATCAGGTAGTCACATCAATACCACAAATTTGACTTATATTCTCAAAGATCCTTTAGTATAGGGTAATATCATAGGAGCAGTCCATACTCCAATAGCATGCATGGTAGAGTTACAAGAGCTAAACTTGGCTTTTGGGATGGGCAGAAGGTGTTCTTTCCAATTAGGATCCCATTTGTTTAAGAATTCAGTGCAACACATGAGCAGAAAGCTCCACTATCCAATAATAACCTTATAGGTCTGTCTCTATACAATCCTGTTGCATAGTAAGTTTGACCAGTAGTATAACTCTTACCACTCATAGGCTTAACTGTTAATGGTTTAACATCCGTGATATGTCTAGGAATTATGGTAAGATCCCATTTTTGGGAAAAAATAGAGTCCCCATGGATGTTATTGATTTCTATAGAAGTGCCTATATCTCCTTCTATAACATTAACAGGGTTGGTCAGGATCAATTCACATTCAGAAAGGGATCCTTCAGTATCAGCTATATCTTCATATTTCTGATTCCCTTAAACCTCCTGCTCTCCTTCCAAGACTGCTATCTTTCTTTTTGGTAATGGGTAGTCTTTTCCCATATACCCTGTCTTGTTACAATTCCAACAAGTTCCAGGCATTCTCTCTACGTCCCTGTTCTCATTATGTTTCTTATTTTCAGACGTATTTATCAGAGGGGGTTGTTCTCTGTTTTTGTTTATGTTGAAGTTCTCTTTAGGTATTGAAGGAACCTTTTTTTCCAACCCATTCCTGTCTATGACTTCTTCTAACACATTGATTAGAGTTTTTAAGTCATCATCCATACTCATCCTGCATCTTAAACTATGATTAGAATTTCCAGGAAACAATTTGAGGATTCTTTCATTCACTTCCTCTTTATCAGCATCTTGATAGAAGCAATCTAGTCTTCTCTTCTGTTCCAAGCACCATTTTTGAGGCTTGTCCTTGGAGGGATCAAATGAGGAATTATTGAAATTTTTCATCATTTTTCTTCTCCACATTCTAGAACCAAATTTTTCTTTAATTAGAACTTTCCTAGAATTCCATGGTAAGGATCCTACTTCTTCTTTTTTAGTGATAAACCAGTCTAAAGCTACTCCTTCAAATAGTCTGGGCAGCCTGACTACATCTATAGCTTCTTGTAAGTCATAAGAGTTAATAGTATAGTCCCTAAATTTAATGAAATTTATATTATTGTATTCTCCTTCACCGGAGAACTTAGGCCATTCAGAAGTTGGGGGTAAATTTTTGAGGGCTTGTTCCATCCCAGGGGTAGGACTAGGCCTGAAGGTGTCACTGCTATGCATTCCTAGTAAGGTTGGTGCATAAGGAGTAGTTGTTTTTTTGGGAGGTTTTGGTTCCTCTGTGGTAATCCCCAAGGGGTTGGTCAGACATACTTTTAAGTCTGTAAGATCATTCTTGATCAGATTAATTTGCAGGTCCACTTTATCATTAAGAAGGTCTAATTTCTCACTAAGGGACAGAATGGAGTTGTTAGTGGTAGTTACCAATTCCTCTTTTAAAGGTTGAAAAGACATAATAAAATCTTCTTGGATACCTGATAACATATTCTCAATCGTTTTATTCTGTCTGATTTTACCTTGATTAATTGTTTCAAAATATTTTTCTTTATGTTCTTTAATATCTTCCATTCCTACAGTTTTTTTGGTTATTAATTAATTTGTCTACTACTGAGGTTAACTTATCCATCTGGGTATAAAAACCGTCCAAATTCCCACAAACAATCTTGAAACAATGGCGCATATCATTAGAAAAGGAAGTAATTACATTGGAGGTTGGTTTAGACAAGTCTTGTTTGAGTCTTTCTGTTTTTACATTGATCAATTGTCTCCAATAATTGTTCTGTATGTTCTTTAATATCTTCCATTCCTACAATTTTTGTTTGGTTATTAATTAATTTGGCTACTACCAAGGTTAATTTATCCATTTGGGTATAAACACCATCCAAATTTCCACAATAAATCTTGAAATTATGGTGCATATCATTAGAAAAGTAATTAATAACATCAGAGGTTGGTTTAGACACATTACTGGGTTCAGAATTAGAGGCTAATTGTTATACACCTTTTTCCACTTTTGAGCTAAGGATATTATCTGATCCCAATTCTTCTTTCCCTTTGGCTTTGGAATGGGAAGAAGATCTCATCTTTCCTGATCCTTTGCCTTTCATTTGGGCTAACTGATCTCAAGGATTCCACTTTTCTATGTAGGATTCTACCTCTTTCCTTGGAATCATTTTCTTAAGAGCTATCTGGGTAGCTTTTGCCTGGGAGATTATCTTTTTCATAGATACCATGTCTTCTTTGGCTTGGGCTTCTTTGAACTCTTCCCAATATTTCACATGCTCTCTGACTAAGTCTTTGATCCTGGCTTCCTTGGCCAGATTCTGCTGGGGTGGCTGCATGGAATCTTCTTGTAATGGAGGGGGGCTTAATTCTAATACCTTCTCTGGCTCTAGTTTGGGGGAGGGCAGAAGTACTTGGGGCTGTTCCTTTTCCATCAAAATTTGATTCACCGGTTCCAGTCCCCTCATGGTTGTCATTATTGGTGGTCTCATGGTTATGGGGGGCTCCTGGCAAAGATCAATAGGAGGGAATTCTCCCTGGGGCTCTTGTGTTGCATCTATTCATATTGAATAAAGTTTTCATAAGCATTTTTCTTTCTAAAGAAAAAAATCTGTAAAAAAAATAAGTTTTATTTAAAACTTGAGAATTCTTGATCCAATAAATCAGTTTCAGTGGTAATGATTTCTGGTACAGGGGAGTTCACTGATGGTTAAAGGTAATTTTATTGGTCAATAAAATATATTAATATTATTTCAATAAGAAAAAATATGGTATTACAAGTTTCTTAATTTTATATTTTAACAATTAATTTATACGGTATTTTTTCCAAGCTTTATGTTTTCTTAATGGGGCCTGGAAGTTGATAGGCCTCTCAAGATCTTCTTTTTCAAGGAGTTTATCTAATTGTTTGCGTGCAGAAGAGATATTAAGTTTCTCAGCTTGATTTAAAGCTTACCAACCAGTAGGTTTATAATTTTTGATATATTCTTCTTTTCCTATTTTTAAAAGATTTAAATAATAGATCATTAATTCTGAATTGTTTTTTAAATCCACTGCAAAAGAATTTTAATGATGAATCATGTTTAAAAAGTCGGATAAATTTGTATTTGATTTAATTTTTTGTGAAATGTCTGGTCCAAGATATTAAATATAATCAAATGGAATATTTCCCGGCCAGACCCCAAATTTTCAGTCTCCTGGATGCCAAGAACCTTGCTATCCTTTAGCTACCAGAGGTGATAGAATAAATAATAAATATATTATTTAATAAATGCAGAAAAAATTTGTAGAATATTTGGATTAAGCTTATTGGAAGGTTAAGTGGTTTGGTTATTGTTTATTGTTTTAAATCAATATGAATAAATTGATTATTAAATATTTGTATAGAGGGGCCACAATTATATTGGGGATCTTTAACACCTCTCTTCAGGGAATTCAGTATGAAAACAGGTAGTCCTGGTTACTCTGGGCCCTTTAGTTTAAAGGATATTTTGCCCAAAGATAATATGTATATAAAATACACAGTGGAGTTGCAGGGCTTTGTAACCAAGCTTCCATGACCAAGAAGGGATAATAAAACCCACTAGTATATTATTAAAACCTTTGGGTATCTGTTTGGGACGTGCAATGATGGTTTGAACCTGTATACTGGGGTTTATAAGGTTTTTCAGCAGTTCAAATTTATAAAAAGAGTTTTAGGATGGATATTATTAATCAGACTAAGCCATAAATCACTTAATTACCTCTTATAAATATTTGATTACCTTGGCACGGTTTCTGGATATAAATATAACTGGGTCTCTGGGTATCAACATCCTCTAAAGAGCTCTTGATTTATAGCTTTTGGAGTCCCAATATTGTCCTTCTGAGGGGTACAGGGGCTCAAAGGACAGACACTGTGGCTAGCAGGGTAACCAGTGGTAGCCTGTCACGTGTTCTTGGTGCTGTAACACAGGTAGCATCTAATTCCACAGGTTATGGGAATTATTCTACTTCAACATTGATGTTTGGACATGTGAATAACACTAATCTGTCATTTTCATTTATTATTTAATTAATTATCCTTAGTAAATGTTCCCAGTAAGTTAATAGTTATTTTATTAGACATTCCTAAGGATATTCTGATACCAGGTGATTTCTCAATATTAAATATTTCGAGTAAAGTCATGATATTGATTTTACTCCTTATTTTCAAAATTCAGTTGATTTCCTAAAATAATTACTTAAAAATGTAAATCATGGGTATTCATGTAATATTTTTACATCATGAGTTTTCTTAGTATGTCACGAAAATATTGATGTCAATAAATTCTTATAATAGTATATTAAATTATTTTAACATATTTTTAGAAGTGGTCATTATCTTATTTTTGACATTTTTGGTAATCTGAATTATATTTAATAAAAAAGACGTATAAAGGTTATTTAAGTATTTTTATATAATTTTATTTACTTTTAGACTATCTACTATCCACAGGAAAATTCATTACATATGTAGAATGTTCCTGTGTGGGTTGTAGCATTTTTATGCAGTACCTAAGTTTCTCAGGCCTCCTGTCAGTTTTTCAACCCGTAGTCCAGCGGATGTGTACTTGTCAGGGGCCTGGGGCTACGTACACAAATTTGAAAGAGTGACAGAGCTGTAGCTCAGCCTCGCGCGGGTGCATTGGCTGCCACGGCTGACTGCGGAAATTATGACAAAACACATTTCCGTCTGTAACTCCTAAAATATACACAAAACCTCAATTCTGAATGAATTTTAGGTGTGAAACCTATACGTGACAATACGTGTGAAATATTCAATTGGCCAAAAAATTTCAATAGTGGTGCTGTGGTATTTTGGTCTTTCTTTCCTTGAGTATTTAAAAATATAAGCAGTTTGATTTCAAGGGTGGGGTCAGTGAGTGACCCTACCAAATTTTGGGTGGAGAATCCATTTTTGCAATAATATCTATGGTTTTTCTGCTCCTTCTTAGTTTAATTTTATTATTATTATTTTGATTTTATTTCTGTCACTTTTTCAGCTTGCTCTGCAATAGTAGCAAGCTGACACAGGATCTTTTAATCTGTTGATGGCATAATTCTGATGATTTGGTGCTTATCCTTCATTTTTACTATTAATATTGTTTTAAAGTAGACAGATGTGGATATTCATCAATTATATATCATCTGATGAGAAGTTAGGTAATTTTTAATCATTTTTACAGCCACTCCTTGTATTGTTTTGTGGTCTTCAGAGATTGGGATCTGTCTTTTTTGTGTTATCCTTCAATATTTGAGTTATTATTTAAAATATTTTTGAATTAATTATATAACAATTTTATTTATTTTTCAAAGTCTTTTGATCATTTGTAATGCATATTTCACCTTATTACATATTCCAGGTAAACCTGACTAGGTTGTAGCTCCTGTGAGCAGTACCTGCTTTCAGATTTGTTGCAACAGATCCTGAGGTGGTGATGAGTCCATTCAGATGCCCGCGGGATAGGATCCACTGCGTGCTTGGCAAAATTGGCTGCGCGCAATACTTCTGTACGCAGGAAAGTGATGCGCAGGGGTTGTGTAGGGACGCGGGGCTGCACGGGGGAATTTTGACATAACACATTTCCATGTGAAACTCCTAAAATATACACAAAACCTCAATTCTGACTGAATTTTAGTTGTGAAACCCATACGTGACAATACATGTAAAATATTAAATTGGCCAAAAGGTGCCATATTGGTTTTGTGACTTTTTGGTCAATTTTTTTTACTTATTTAATATAAGAAGAAGTTATATTTCAATGGTTGTTTCAATGGGTTTCCCTACCTTTTTTTGGGTTGGAAATCCATTTCTGCAATAATATTTATGGATTTCTCACTCCTTCTTTATATTTTATTTATTTTATCTCATTTTTCTGTTTTTTTACTTTGCCAGGTTTCTCTGTACATAGTAGCAAGCTTACATCACTTTTTTAATCCTTCACAACCTTCTTGCCAAAATCAAAGATGAATGGGAAGAAATATTTGAAGGAGATATTCCCAATCCTCCTCAAGTCATCCCATTCTCATCCTACCTCATCTTTGGCGTTCATAGAGGATATTCTACTGCTCATATTGGCTCACTTTGATTTGTAGCATTCAAATGTGAAACAGATGAAATATCACATCACGGAATTTTTTTGTTTTGGTTGTTGAAATCCTAGGCTGACTTGGTTTTTTTTTTTGGTGGACTTAGAAAAAAAAAAGAACCATAACTTTCAAACCACCCACCTCACCCCACCAAACAACCGGTCCACTCCTCCCTCCTCCTCACTAAACCACCTCACCCACCACCACCACCTCACCCTCCACCATCACCTCACCCTCCACCTCCACCTCCAAGTTCACCCAATCATCCTCCTCCTTATCAAGGTTCCCTTGTTCTTTTCTCAGCTCCCCAGGTAAGCCCCCCCTCCTCCTCCTCAATTCATTGGTGCTGACCTCCCCCCTCCTCCTCCCCCTTTTAGAAGCCTTCCTTTTTCCTTGCTTGGAACCTCTGATAAGCAACCCCCTGCTCCTCCTCCTCCCCTTCATCCCCAGCCTGCTGCTCCCCTTCATTCTGCTTCTCCTCCTTGTCAATTGATTGCTGTTCAAACAATTTTTTGCTTGCGGTTTGATTGATTGATAAAACAGTGAAAAAAATTGTTTTTTTGCATTTTGATTTATTTACCAAACCGCAAGCAATTGGTCAATTTTTTGTGGTTCAATCATCAATTTATCAAACCGCAAGCAAACAATCAATTGCTTTATGTCTGATTCATTGATTGAACAGAAAGCAAAAAATCAATTGCTTGCAGTTTAATTCATCAATTGACAGGCAATCAAACAATCAATCAACAAGGAGGAAGAGGAGGAGGATTTCCTTCCCCCCCTTCACCTCCTCCTCCTCCTCCCAATTGAATGGCAAGCAAAGGAATGTTTTCTTTCCAATGAATAAAAAAGGAGGTGGTGGGGGATGATTTCCTGCCCCCCCTTCACCACCACCTCCTCCTCTTTCATTATTAAAAGGTGACTTTTTTTTTTTTTGTTTGTAGGAGAATTCACTGGTATTTTTTTTATTTTCTATGTTTTTTTATCATTTATGTTGATTATACTGGACTAATGAATTTTTATCTTGGTTTTTTTTATTCCATGCAATGCAACACACATTTCTGCCCCTTGCACTGTCTACAACTCCAATTTTTCCTGCTTTCCAATTTTTCTCCCACCAAAATCAAAATTCTAAAAATTTACTTGAATCCTTTCTTGATCCTTGCCCCAGTTGAATTATTTGGATGGGAGGAAATTATTCAATAAAAATAAAGAGTTTTGGGAAGAATAGGGCTTGTCAGCAAAAAAGGGCTTTCAGCAAAAGAGGTCTTTCAGAAAAAGAGGGCTGTCAGAAAAAGAGGGCTTTCAGCAAAAGAGGGCTCAGTACCAAGATTCTGAAATCTCTTTGGAGATCAAAGAGGGAAGGATCAATAAACGGGGGGTGTGGTCAGAGCCAAAAACTACAGCCATTGAATCTGTATCCAGACATTGCTGCTTAAAAAAGAAAAAATCTTCAAAAGCCCTTTCCTGAAGATTTTAGAAAGTCCAAACAGAAGATCAAACAGTTCCATTTCTTCTCCTCTGGAAAATTATTATTTCATTATCAATCCAATCATGAGGCTCTGGTTGCAATAATCAAATTTTTCCCTTTGAATAAACTCTCTGAAGTTGATTTCCTTTCATTTATTGTATTTGGTGATACCAAAGCCAGTGGAGATTGACATTGAATGGGCTTTTTTGTACTTTGTTTGATATTTCTTTAATTGATCCTGCATCTGTTCTGATGAATGATCCAGCCTAACTTTTGTTTTATTCTTTGGTTCATTGGCCATCAGGAGATAAATATTAACCTTAGAGGATTGAGGTTGGCCAACTTGTTTTTCATTTTTGGATCCAGGGCAAGTGTCATAGTTGGAGGGAATTTTGAGCCAGTTTACCAGGATTATGTGATCAGCTCTCTTGAGCTGACTTGAGCCCTTCAAAGCTGATGGGGGAGGATTTTTGATTATGAGTTCCTGGGGATTTTTGCTTTTTCTTTTAGTGGACTTGCGGGGGGATGATTGCTGATGGGCCATTCAAAGAGGGTAAGATGGATGAAGGGATGAAGCAATGTAGCAATGAAGTGATGAAGGGATGTGTTGAAATCAGGGATGAAGTGATGAAGCAATGAAGCAATGAAGCAATGAAGCAATGAGAGTTAGGATTTGATGAAAGCAGGGATGAAATGATGAAGTGATGGGAGGATGGATGTGATGAAAGCAATAATGTGATGAGGGAGAAATGAGAGCATTTAATTGGTGAGAGTGATGAAGTGATGAGGGGATGAGAGTCATGAAGCAAAGAGGATATTTAGAGATGAGATTGATGACGTAAAAAGAGGGTTAAAGCAATGAGTGGCGAGTTAGGATGTGATGAAAGTGAGAAAGTGATGAGAGTGATGAAGCAATGAGAGTGATGAAGCAATGAGAGTGATGAAGCAATGAGATTGATGAAGCAATGAGAGTAATGAAACAATGAGAGTGATGAAGCAATGAGAGTGATGAATCAATGAGAGCAATGAGGCAATGAGAGTGATGAAGTAATGAGAGTGATGAAACAATGAGAGTGATGAAGCAATGAGAGTGATGAAGTGATGAGAATAGCAATGAAGAGATGAAGGTGGATGAATCAAATTTTTTGGATGAGGTTGGAGGTAGAATCTTTCCAATGAGGTTGGAGGTTGAAACTACAGGTGATGATGTGGAATGATGGGTTGAGGTGGTAAAAGCCTTTAAATAATATATTTGAAAAAAACCATTTATTTTCAGGTAACTCTGACATGTTTGATGTGAAATAAGTATTTTATTTTTATTTTTAATGGCAGGTTTGAAATGGCATATTTGGATTGAAACCCGCCATTAAAAAATGGAAGATTTGCCTAATTTTGATAATCCCTAATAAACAACCAAACTTTGATCTAAAAGCCCTTTTACTGTGAACCTCTACAGGTTCCCTGTGATTAATTTCTCAAATAATTAAATTTTTCCCTCCTGCCTTTGTTTGTGTGCTGTCTTTCCTGGACAATTTTACCATTTAGTTGAGTAATACTTCCTTCTTGTTAATTCAAAATTTCCACATCTTCAAAGGAATAGATTCACATTTAATCCCCCTGAAGAGAGGTGTTATTGACCCCCATTGTTTACAATAATGTGGCTTTTCTTTTATAATATATTGAAAACCTTTTCAAGCCTTTTCAACCAAACCAACATAAACCATGAACTTACTCCAATCATATTTTTTAATTTGGATTCTCCAGCATTTTTACTCTTAAGAATATCATTATTTTTCCATTGAATCACTCTCTGTAGCTAAAGGATTGCAAGTTTCCTGGCATCAGGAAGCTTAATGTATGGGTTTGGATTCATTTAATGAACTCACAAAAGAAAAATAGTGCATTTCCCAATGCATGTCAAATTGTTTTGGATTCTATGAAGCCTTCTTGAGTTTCCCATTCAAGGATAATTTTCCCTTCCTTCTCAATCACCCACTTCAATCCTCTGTTAAAAAACACTTTTTTCCCCAAGAGCAGTAAAAAAGAACAGACCTCAAACCAGTGGTAAGGAGCTGAGCTCTAAAAACCTAAAATAAAGGAAGGACTCACCATGCCCTGGCCCTACACTTCTGGACACCTGTAGAAGCACTTCTGCTCTCTGGGGCCTCCTTCAATTAATGATTAGGCCCTTCTTTGTCCTTCAACTACACCACTGGCACAAATACCTTCCTAAACATTTCTTCAATCTCATAATAGGGTCTTGGGTTTCTTCTGCAGTACTCAAATTTTCGCAATTTAGGGATTTTTATGGTGGTGCAAATTTTCCCAGTCTCCAATAAAATATAAAAAGAAGGTATTTTTGTATTAAAAGGATGTTATCCATTGGTCTCTTGCATCGTAAAAAATAGGGTGGGTGATCTTTTTAATTATTTCAGTGATAGTGAGATGCAAGGTGGTAATGGTTATGGACAGGCAATGGGAATGGAAGATCAGACATGGTGAAGAACACAATTCTCTTTCATGCCATTTCTCATGGGCATCAGGAGCTTCCCCTTCCTCTTCAGGGGGCCAATTTCATAACTAAAAATTTAAACCAAAGCCTCAGCCACCTCAGCCTCCCTGGAACCTCATTTCATGCAACCTCTACCTCTTTTTTCACTATCTCTAACCCCTTTACATCTCACTGAATCCACTGCAGGTTGCACTTTCATCTCCCAGCCTTGCTTTCTTTTTATGGCTTGGTTCTGAGAAAAAGATTGTTGATAACCAGGACCACTGGATTGATTTCAACCTGTTGAGAACAAAATAAATAATTGACATGAATGAAAACACTTTACAGAATGGAAGATGAGAGTCAATTGAAATAGTTAAACCAACAGGAGAAATTCCAAAAGGTTGATGAATCAGCACGTGCTTGACATAGTCACAACCTGGCTGGAAAGCATGGACAGCTGCTTAAAATTAATCAGTACAAAGAACCAGGAATGCAAAGTTGAGAGTGATTCAATCATACTTGGACAGTCCAGTCTTCTGGTATGAGGAAGCCACCTTGAGGTCTTCTGATGAGTTGCGGTAGTGGATCTGTGGGTTGAGTAGTGTCAGTGCATTGAAATACACCCAATCAAGGTGCTTTCAATCATTCTTTACCCGCTGTGGAAACTAAAGGGGGCAACACCCCAGAAGTTGTCCTCAAGTTCCGGAAGTTATTGATCAAAGCGTCTGTAAGGAGATTGGATGCAGCCGTTCAAGAGAGAGAGAGGGAGAGAGAGAGAGAAATAATAAGATGAATTCCTTCCTTTCCAATCCAATCCAATCTGATGCCATAAAAAGTGATATCCTAGAGTGCAGTCCAGTCCGTGAAGTGAAGTCCTCCCCCTCCAACCCAGAGTTGAGAGCAAAGTATTTAAGTCCTCCCTCTCAACCCTAACCTAAGTACAACCACAAGTAAGCAAGAATGATGAAATACAACCCCTAAGCACAGAACCCTAGCCCAATCCTACCCCTCCATCCCTTGCCCCATAACCCATGCCCCTCAATATCAACGTACGCCCAGCTTGCCTGCCCGCGCGCGTCCGCCCAACAACCTGTTCCAGGTATCTGCGTACCCGCGTGACCCAATCCGCGCGTCTTGCAATGCGCGGTCCGCCTGGTCCACGCGAGCAGTCCAATCCGCGCAAGCTTCCCGATCCACGCAAGCCTTCCAACCCAAGCAAGCTTTCCAATCCGCACAAGCCTTCCGATCCGCGCAAGCCTTCCGATCAGCGCAAGCCTTCTGATCCGCGCAAGCTTTCTGGTCCGCACGATCCGTCGTCTCCCGTCTCCAGGTACTGAGCCCAACCCAACCGCTGCTGGGCCTACCTGACTGCTGCTGAGCCCGCAGCGCGGCTAGCTGCGACAAGGCCCTTCCCATTGCTGAGCGCGCCGCCTGCAGCCCTTTCCTGACTCGCATCCATAAAAGAGCACCACACCGCTTGAGACGCTTCCTGATTGATTGAATAATTATGATGATGATTTTGATGTTGAGGGGATGAGATTGAAGGAATAAGAGAAGAAATAGTGAAAAGGTGATCTGGGGATGATGATGATCAGGATCAGTTGATTCAGGTCCCCATTCAGTTTTCTCATTGGACTAAGGAGATGGTGCAGGCCTGCTTGAGTGAAACATGAAATGGAGTACCCGCACTGGAATTGCAGGATGGCAGGCTTCAGTCTTGAGTGGGAAATAGAAGATGTAGGTTTCACAACAGGTTCAACCCTTATCTTTCCTTCACCCAATTGGCACACATACATGTGCATACTCCCCCATGGTTTGGTTACCAGCCAACTTTCCCATGACTTCCAGATCAGTGCATGTCAGACCTCCCTGGCAAGGCTCATAACTACATTGAAAATAACAATCTTTCAACCTCATTTTGAATGTGAGCTAAAGAATAACTTTTACCATTCATTATGTTTGTGGAATTTTATATATCTTTTATCTATCAGAACTACCCATTGTGTCAATTTTGGAACTAAATTGAGGTATTTATGACAAGGAGCATTCCAGGGATCATGCTAGACCTTCTGATTCAAACTTCATGAACAATTTATCTCTTCTACTCCTCTTTCTTTCTCCTACAATATCTTAAAATTGAACTTGACAATTTCTTTCTATTAAGAGTGGAATTAAATTTACAATCTATTAGAGCATTGTTATTAGCGTATAAAAATAGACCTCTGAATACTTTTTTATTCATGATTTTTAGAATTTTTAAAGAATCTGTGATCCTAGTTTTAAAACGCTCTCAAAAAATGAATTTAATCAACCAATTGCTTTGGTTTTCTCAAATGATCCATTTCAAAGTATTTATTTGGGTTTCTCAAAGCATTTTACCCTGGTAATTCTGCACCCTTGGTCCAGATTGCAAAATTCAAGCCCTGTAGGCAAACTTTATTGCAAAAAGTACTCATTCAGAGCAACATACCCTGACATGGCATGAAAACCTTGAACAAAATTTGTTCTTCAAAATGGCCTAAAAAATTCCAAAGGGTATGGAAAAAAACTGCAAATTCATCCATGATTAAAAAAGAAAAACATCAAAAAAAGATGAAGAATGACCCAAAAATCAAGTATTTTTGAAAATTCTAAGTAATGCTGATTTGGGATGGATCTAAGAAGGGTTGGAAGTTAAAACATTGATCCAAATTCAGAAAATTTTCAGATGAATTTTTCTCGGATAAGAAATTCATGTATCCTATCAGGAAGATATTTGAAATCATTGTTTTGGACTTTCAGGTGCTCTATAAAAAGATCATGGAATCCCTTGTAGACCTTAATATCAATACCCAACTCCATTTGTCGAGCTGACTTTTTTGGACATTGCAATGATTTTAAATTGTCTCGCATGATACCCAACAATTCTGCAGGTTTGATGAACCTGATATGTTTGTACAGCAAGTCGCATTTATATTGAAGGCTACACGTATGGCCCATCCAAATCTGCAGTACCTTATCAATAGACTTTTCAGATACTTTTATTAGCTTTTCGTGCAGCGATTGACCTTTCAAGTTTGTTTCAATATTCGAGCTTATTTTTTTCCCCACAAACTGAACCCTTCCCAATACAGATTGGTGTACGCTATCAGCCACGCTCTCTTCTAGCCCATTGAGATCCCGGACCAATATTTCTTCCTTGAAACTTTCATAAACCTGGAAAACCAGTTCTTTGGAGCGATGATCATCGAGATGATAAACATGCTGATCACTGATTGAAACGTTCCTCATCAATCTTGAGTGCGGACTGAATGAATAAGTTGATCGTTTCAAACCGCAGCGGGATATATTTTGGTGCAAATCAGGAAGGTTGATTTCGTGAATGTAATCTGAGATCCAAATGTATGCCCTGAGTATATCGCTCTCCTTCTTCATACCAGCATCGTGATTGTGTTTCCAAAATGATTCCCATATGCTTCTCATTCGATTCCAGCGCTTTCGAATTAAGCCTTTTAGAATCAATTTGTAAGTAAAAGGAAGCAAGATATTGCAACCAGCTTGCATTTGCTCAAGTTTCTCACGAATGGAAACGAAGCCTGTAATAGAGTGCAGTAGATCAACTGCCAGAATATGTGAAAAAAAAGATGCTTGCTTGCACAATTTTTCGGGAGCTTCAAGCCATGTCTGATGCGAATAGTACTGAAAAACAACATCTTTATCAATCAAATGATTTCCAGCTTGATTCATGTCTGTTATCTCCATGGTATTTTTTGTTTCATTGTGTCTCACGTTTCTCAAAACATTACTTGATGCGCCACGTGCAACAGATGATGGTTGTGTTTGGGAGACCTCATAGACGCTGCTCTGTTCACTTGGCTCATGTCCTGGGGGCTGCGAACGAACTTCTAATTTTGGAGACACTGTACACGAGGTCACCCCTTTTTTCTCGCGGCTGTGGAGCTCATACGCTTCTTGCAGGTTGTTAGCCGATGGTCCCCCGCGACTACCTGAGATATCCTGCGTTGCGTGCCAACTGACAGGCAAGTCGACCGGCGTGAATGCAAGGGGCTGGATGCCGGAGGGATGTGAAGTCTCAAGGGTTATCCTTTGAGAAGAGTCTTCCTTATCCAGACCTATTTTACCAAATGCATTTCTGCGCTTCTTGTAGCTTGATGGAGTCTCCAGTTCATTTGGATGTTGACAAATCAATGGCAAGGTAGTCGCGCGACTTGATTGCCCAAAGACTTCCAGAGAAAGGTTCAAGATATCGCTGTCTGACCCAGGGTTAGATTTACATCTTTCGAAGGCTTGTCTTTTCGAATTAAGCGGGAACAGTTCCTGGGTCAGAGAAAGAGTGTTGGGTGATGAGTTGGCTGCTAAATGCTCGGCCGAACCGCCGCTGATTGATAAACCAGCTCGGGTTGATGAACCCAACGAGGATTGGATTTCTAATTTTTTGTCATCTCGTTTCAGATTGTCAACCGGTGTTTCCCCGGGCCTAGATGAAAAATCCCCCCATGGATGCCGACTTGAAGACAAGTGGACAACTGTGGAAGCACCTGGCTTTGAAACTGGTCGGGAAAGGTGTGAAGTTTCAGGAGCTATTCTTTGAGGCGCACCTTCCATATTCAGACCTATCTCACCGAGTTCGTTTTTGCGCTTCTTGGAGTTCATCGGGGCTTCAAGTTGGTTCGAATGCTGCGAAGTCATTGGAAGGGGAGTCGGACATCTTGATCCATCCAAGGCGTCCAGAGAAAGGTTCAAGGTTTTACTGTCTGATTCAGGGTTGAGTTTATATCTTCCAACGACCTGTCTTTCCGAATTGAGCGGGAACAGCTCCAGGGTCTGAGGCAGAGCCTTGGGTGATGAGTTAGATGCAAAACGTTCGACCTCATCGCTACTGGTGGACATGCCAAGTTGGTTTGATGGCCCAAAGGAGGATTCGATTCCTAACTTTCGATCATCGTTACTACTTGCATGCCAGCAACCTCCCTTCAAAGGCTAAGTAAGAAGAAAAGGAAATTTCGCATCACATACCATGAAACCATTGACTATGGCCGCACAAGATTACCTGAGCAGAGGTGATGCCGATCAGCAACCTTATGAGAAGCTTCGATTGCATGATGAATGGCAACTGATGTCGACCCTTTGCGGCTTTTGGTGGTGCGGTTGGAAACTGTCAGACGGTGTTGTATTATGTGTGTAAGGACCCCATGTGCGGTGTTATGATTTGGCAAACCCGACTATGGGATATCACGAGTTTTTTTTTTTATAGTGGTAATTTGCATTGCGCATGGACCACTTTGGATATGCAAAGTGTTTGTGGGATGGATACAAGAAATCTCTGAAGCGATGCCGCGGCTTCGGTCGTTTGACTGCGTGATGCGGGCAGAACAAGAGGAAGCGGAGAGAAAAGTAGAAAAAAAGGATAAGAAAGAAGAACGAGGGATACAAGATGGCAAGGCTGTTGAACGCGGGGGTAATGGGTTGTCAAGTTTGTGGGGAAGGGGAAAATTGGAGGAGGCTGGCCGTGGGTGGGTGTGGGGGGATTCCTTGTTCGTGTAGGGAGCCGAATCTGTTCGAGGATCTGATGAATTGTTCTAGGGCTGGCCATGCTTTCTTGTTTCGTAAGGCGGAGCTAAGATCACTGGGGTTGTAGGTTATTTTGTCTTGTCTCAGGTCCTTTCTCAATGCTCTTTGTTGCGACGCGTATGCAGGGTAAAAAGTAAAAGAAGTGAGTTACTGTCTCTTTGTGGTACCTGCATGTTGGACAGGAGAGGTCTGCTACTTTCCTTATTCGGAAGAGGTATCCATTTAAGCTGCAGCATCCTGGGTCCAGCTGGCTCAGGATTGCGGATGCTTGAATGCCGACTGTTGTAAACTAAAAGGTAAAAATATATATATTTTGATTCCCCCAAGGAGAACAGTCATGACTGTCATAATAGGAGTATTTATATACAAGATTTATGGTATGGTCTTGGTGTGTAAGTACCTATTCTAGAATATTTGTTTATCTTCTATGATTTTGTCAATACGCATATCCCATATTCATAACATTCCCCCCCCCACAACAAGACCATGACAAGTTGTCAAGATTGCGGAGAGATCAATAAAGAAAAGGAAAGTATAGCCAATGCGGAAATAGTGCAGAGGAAGAAAGGAGACAGAGGCAAAGAACATAAAGACAGAAGAGAAATAGAACCACAATCACAATAATTGCAACCGCCAAAAACTAGCACAGGTGGGTACAAGCCCAGGTGCCGGTGAGGAGGACAAAGTCACAAAAGAATGAGCAAAGGCAAGAGAAAAAAAAGAAAGAAGGAAATATAGAAATGAATCAGAGCCAGGGTGCACAAGGTCAGAAGAATTGCATGATGAACGCCTGATGCAGGACCTGCCCAAGCGCCTTTGTGAGTATGTTGGACAGCTGATTGGTCCCCTTGATCCATTTTAGCCCCAATTTTCCGTGTTGTATGCACTCATTGATTAAGTGAAATTCTCTGTCAATGTGCCTGGTATTTTTAAGCTGGATCTATTGGTTGCAATTTTGGTTGTGGCTTGATTGTTGGAGAGCAATGTTGGATGCACTTCTGGAATGAATTTTTGAATCAGATTCTTTAGCCATAAGGTTTCCACAGCCCCATAAGAGAGGACCATGTATTCTGCCTGACATGTGGATCAAGCCACACATTGCTGGCGCCTCAATCCCCAAGCAATTGGTGCACCCAGCATTGTTGACAGGAAACCGTGGGTTGATTGCGCTCCCTCTCCTCCCCAGCTTGCACCAAGGTAGGTAGCCAGTGGTGCGTGAGTCATTTGGTTCTAGCTTTAACTCCAAGTTCCTTGTCCGCCGCACATAGTGTATCACTTTGGTAATGGCCTTCCAGTGAGTCTCATCTGGAGCCAAGGCAAATTGTGCCAGGTAGTGTACTGCAAAGGCAAGGTCAGGCCTTGTGCCTTGAGCTAGGTAGAGCAGCATGCCGATGCGGTTCAAGTAGTCCCTATCAGCCTCCTGCAATTTGTTCAATAACAGGGATGTGTCCATTAAAGGAACCATTGAGGTCAGACCAGATTCTTTGGTCATCAATAACTTGTCTCTTAGGGCAGGTTGACTTGGGCAGAATCCCTTTGGTGAAGTTTTAATTTGTATCCCAACAATGGACAATAAGTCTGCCAACAATGGACAATAAGTCTGCCAACAATTGACAATAAGTCTGCCAACAATGGACAATAAGTCTGCCAACAATGGACAATAAGTCTGCGTCCCCCTTAAGACTAAGTGTTTTGCTTAGTTTTTCTTCCAACAATTTGAGGAGCAAAGGCTTCTTGAAGGCCAAGATGCCATCATCTATGTGGATCCAGAGTAGGGCCTTTCCTTCTGGGATTTGGAGGGTGTAGGTGCTCTGATCCTCATGATTTGGGGTGAATCCTATTTTGGCCAGCTTATCTTTTAGATGCATCCACCAGCATCTTCCAGCCTGCTTTGTTCCATACAGGGATTTCTTTAGATGAAATACCTTTCCATCTGGACAATTGTATCCCCTTGGCGGTTGTAGATAGACTTCTTCATCTATTTTGCTGTGCAGAAAAGCAGTGTTGACGTCAAACAATTTCACCTGCCACTTACGGCTGGCTGCCAAGGTAAGCAGCATCCGCAAAGCTGAAAAGGTTGGAGTTGGCGCAAAGGTGTTATTGAAGCTGACACCCTGCTTTTAAGTATTACCTTGTGCAACTAGCCACACCTTCCTTTTGATGGAGCCGCCCGCTTGATTCTGTTTGATGGTGAGGACATATCTGGCTCCCAGGATCTGTTTGTTGGAGGACGGTTTTTCAACCACTTCAAAGAAGCCCATGCGTTCCAGTGAGTCATTCTCATTCCCTATGGCCCCCATCCACTCCTGCACCCATTCCGATTTCATTGCTTTGTCATAAGATGGCCCATCCATTGTGGTAAACCAAACCTGTCCTATAGCTATCAGAATCATTTAATCTTATTAATTATTATTCTTTTTATAAAATTAAACTGAAAAATAAATTCCAAAACCCTCATAAACTATTCTCTAAACTTGAACCAACCTCAAAACCAAATCAATCACCAGATAACCCCCCTTCAACCATAACAATCACCTGTCACAAACAACCCAACACCTAGCACAGACTGGATTATTTCACATGAATTAATAAAAAGGACTTAATTGAATATCTGATGAAAATTATTATGCTTAAAATAACCACACAACAAAACAGAATACCCCATACCAGCAGGACTTAAGCCATATCAGTACCAATGTTACACTACAACCAGTACTATGAAACCAAGTACACATGACTTTTCTGGAACTTTCACCACCAGATAAGAGCTCTGAAGCGTCCTCTCAAACACTCTGATACTCAGTTTGCCACCATTCCAACCATACAACACACACACATGCACCAACAGAAGTAGGGGCTCATGCAGCCAAGTATATCTCAATTCTCACCAACCAGCAATAACAACTCAGTACACATGAATTTTCTGGAACTTTCACCACCAGATAAGCCCTCTGAAGCGTCCTCTCAAGCACTCTGATACTCAGTTTACCACCATTACAACCATACATCACACATACATGCACCAACAGAAGTAGGGGCTCATGCAGCCAAGTATATCTCAATTTTCACCAACAAGCAATAACAACTCAGTGCACATGACTTTTATGGAACTTTCACCACCAGAAAAGAGCTCTGAAGCGTCCTCTCAAGCACTCTTATACTCAGTTTGCCACCATATCAACCACACAGCACCTACAAGCCACACTCTCAAGCAACCCAAGGGGGGCATGCGGTAAAACAGCATACCTCATATCTCTACAACTAATTCCATTGAAACAGCATGCAGGTAGTTCTTGCAACATTTTATACATGATAAGGGCTCAGAAGCGTCCTCATAAACACCCAGAACATGAATTTCCACCACCAAACCCGTTCAGGTCACACCATTCAACCTACCAAAGAGGGCTTGCAGCTTCCAAGCATGTTTCATGCTTTCCCAACCAGAAAAATTAACTCAAGCTGCAGGGAACTTCTGCATAAAGTTTTTATACAAGATAAGCACTCAGAAGCTTCCATATCACATCATGCTTATCTCTTATCCCATATCTTAGCCTGACTATCAAAAACTAAACTAAAAAATACAGTTATCTCTCAGTCTGATTTACATGTTTTCTCACCAGATTCATTTGTCTCATGTAACTGTACCCTCCTGTGCTGCAAAATTGCAGAGAGAGGCTCAGAAACACACTCAGGGAAGCCCTGAGCATCCCCTGAGGAAGTATTTGTCCATTTAAGGGGGGCTCTTTTGCCTTATCCAAGTTGTCCAGCATGGTATCAGCCCCAGAGTATGGCCTCAGCCCCCAAACATGATATATGACCCCTAATATCTATGGCCTCTGCCTGATCAGTACCAGCTTTTTAGTGAGCCAGAATCAAGTGAAAAGGGAATAAGGGATCAAACACAAAATTATCATTGACCATTTGACCAAATCCCTAGTGCTTTTGAAGAAGGGTTCTTGAGAAAAGGCCTGATATTCAGCACCAATTTTTTTTAAGGGAAAACCCTTATTTTTGATTAATAATACTATAAAAAAGAAAGAGCACAACAGAACAACCAACCAAGCTTTTTTTCCGCCCAGCTCCCTGTGGGCAAACCCATCTTTGGGTCCTCCTAGTGGTTAAACCCCTTTTAGTCAACCCTTGATTCCTTTAATTGGAATTGGAAAAATAGTCAGGAAAAGTCAAAAATTCTTGATTATTAATTGGTGGAAGCTTGCCAATAGTCCAATCCAACCTGGAATAGTCTTTCAATTGCTAAAAATCTCTATTAATAATTAATCTAGGTCTGATTAGAGGCCTATTTTAAGTCTCAAAGAAACCAGCCACTAAAACAAAAATTATTGTGAAGACTTATTATAGTTCAGAAGGGCAGGCAATTAAAAACAACATTAGCTTACCTCTATCTATTAAAGAGGAGTAGTAAGCTAAATTCCCCTTCTAGTGACTTCCAGCAAGCTATTTGCTAAATAATCCCATTAACCCTTGGAGTCTCTACAATTGGTGTCCCAAAAGTGGCCAATTTCCTTTTGAATGATTAGTTGTTACCTATAACAGAAGATATTTTTGGAAAATTAGCTCCTTTAACCTACCAAAAATTTGGGAAACTAAAGGAAGGGATATTCACCAGATATTAAAGGACCTCAAGGACCAACTTAAAGGTTTTGAAGATAATAACCAAGTAGCACTTTCCTCAATAATCAGGATGGAGCAAGAACTGAAAGACAAACCCAAAATACCCAGTGGACCCCAAGAAAAACCAGAGGAAGACAAGGAGAGAATTCAGAATCAGAAAGAAATGGCATCAGAAATGAGAGAGAATCTTGCCAACATTTCCAAAGTCCTAAACCAAATCCTTGAAGAAAGAACAGCACAAGGAATCCCAGAAACCCCTTATACTCAACAAAGAACCAGATTTCAGACCTCCACCCCAAGATCACCATTTGGAAGAATGCAAAAAAGGACCATTGAAGAATCAAAAGTCCCCTTCATGAGTCCAGGAATAAAAATATTTTCTCAACCTAGAGAGGAAAGAAGAGAAGCAATAAGGAGCCAGTATACTGAAAGAAAACCAGCCAGAGGACCAGCCCAGGATAATTCAATAATCAAGAATGATGAACAAAATGGAGTATTATTAGATGGAAAAAAGGTAGATATTGAATTTAATTGATCAGAGGTGGAACAGTTCATTAAAAGAATTGAGAAAATGGCTAGAATTCTGAAGGCAGGAGGAATAGATATAGCTTTGCAATTACCCTTTCTAGTCCAAGACAAAAAGATTAGGGAATCTATTGAGGATATGGAAGGACATGAACATGGAGACTGGGACCTTTTGAAGAAGGAGTTGAAGAGGAAATGGGGCACAGCTACTCCCCATCAAAGGTTTAATGAAGAATCCATACTTAGATTGCTCAGACTTACTCAAGATCAAGGATGAATCAAGACCAAACAGGACTTCCAAAAGTTTATTGGTAATTATGAGGAGATGGTACTTTATTTCATTAGGATGGGGTATGACAACACCAACTGGGAAAGTGGAGAGAACCTCTGGAAAGCCTTGTCAACTGATCTTAGGAGGGAGGTTAACAGAGAATTGGCCCATGCAGGTAGAATCAAGATTGCAAGGGATGGAAGATACCTTCCCCCTGACCTGGAAGCCTAGAAGGAATTTGTGGAAATGACTTTGGCCTTATGGGATGTGGATGAAGAAGAAGCACCTAGACACTCCAGCAAGAACCTAGTGGAACCTAAGAAAGAAGTCAAATTCCATCAATCAGGAATGGATGAACTCTTAAAGATGAAAGAAGAAATCACCAAGCTTACCATGGCTTTAAATCAGAAGCAGGCACCACCACATCTTGAAAGGACAAACCAAGTAATGGCACCAAACTTCAGACCCCCAGTAACCAATGCAGGACCCAGATGGCCAGTCAGATGCAATTACTGCAAGGATGAGCTCCATAACCAGTTAACCTGTCCAGATCTCTCAGAAGACCTTAAAAACAGGAAAGTATTCAAGCAAGGATCCAGTTTCTTCTTTCCAAATGGGGAACCAGTACTACTGAGTAACCAGGAAACACCCAGAAACCAAGTGAAGAAGTTCTCAGAAAACCAAAAGAGCCTTAAAGTTGAAGAACCCAAGAAGAAGGAGGAACCATACAATGTTGCAGAATTCTTGGAGATTGTAAATTGGGAATCTTGGACACCACCAGAAGTAAATGTTAAGGGATCCCAAGTCCAATGGTGTTGGAATAGTGGACTCAGAGGCGCTCCGCCCTCCATTCTTCTCAATCCGGATAACCCGCTCCGTTACCCAAATTTCCCGATTCTTTCATCATTCTCTTTTTACACGTGTCTTTCAACTCTTAATTTTTCCCATCATCTCTTGTCTACAACTATTCCGCTCCCATCAATTACCTCCATCGCTTCTTCTCTGTCCGCTACTCTCTTCCACCTATTTCTTTTCTCTCCTCTTTCTTTGTACCTCTTTTCATTCAACCTATAAACTTCTTTTCCCATTGACTCTCATCCAAAAACCTCATCGTCGATGATCAACTAATCTACTTCAGTCCTTACCTTATTTGGTGAGACATCAAACTTCACATTCTTTTTCATTTTCAATTTCTTCCTGTACTTTGCTTTCAAACTCATCTTCTTATTCTATTCTTTAGACCAGCCTTCTCCAGATTCTCCCTGTTATGCTATAGTCTTCAGCTGCCTCCTAGTCCTATCAAAGTTGTCATCTTTCAACTCTCAACTCTTGCGCCTGGTCCTTATTTCTTCTGGTTATCCTGAAATTCAACTCAAGTTTTATCACGATTAACAGTCGAAACGCGCTTACCGGTCAATAACCTTTACTACCATCTCTGAAAGGACCAGACGCTCAACATGGACGAAATTAATCCCACGATTCTAAAAACTACGATAGAGGCTATTCCTCTACTATCTGAAGAAAACTTTACAATCTGGAGAACTTGGATGCACGCATTACTTAACCTGGCTAATCTTAAGGACTCTATGACAGGAATCAAACCCCTCTCTAAGGAAGACAACACGATCTTGACCTCTATTATTATCTCCAAACTTTCACCTGCATTTCATTTCAACATTATCAACTCTGAAAACAAAGAAGACGCCAAACTCATTTGGTCCAATCTTCTCAAAAGCTTCGTATCCTCTAAACCCGCCAACCAAGCCCGGGTCTATAAAAGCTTCACGTCTATCTCGTTTGACGAGTCAAACATACAACAGTTTATTACTGATATTAAAATGGGTCTAACTCGTTTACAGGAGATTGGCATTTTGCTTCCAACCGACGTACTCGCTTACATGGTCTTAGAAAAACTTCCTTCTACTCCGGCCATGAACAGCATCCATCAATCAATAACTCACTCAAGAGTGGAATCCGAAATCACTCCCGATGCAGTTTTAGATCATCTTAGGATTCATCTTAATGAGCAAAGAATGTCAAATCAGTCGGCTTCCCCTGGATCTACTCTCTCTCTGTTCACCAACGCTTCTGGCAAATGCAAGCCGCGGAAGCACAATACCCTAGCCAATCATCCAAAGAGCAAGTGTTGGATGCTATATCCTCACCTCCGACCCAAGCCTTCCGGAACCAAACACAATGAACCTGTTAGCCTTTTGTCTAACACTCTGAAAACTAACTCCTTTCTATTTGTCCTGGACTCCGGATCCTCCCACCATATGGTTGCTAACAAGGACTTATTCACGCACTTAGACCTTGTCCACCAAGGCTCAATAAATACTAGCTGTGGAAATGGAACCTTATCAGTGGAAGGAAAAGGGACCATATCTCTGAAAACGGATGAAGCTACTATTATCTTCACGGATGTTCTTTATGTTCCTAACATTGTTGCCAACCTCCTCTCTGTCCATTGATTGCTAAGTATGAACTACCATGTCATCTTCCTACCGCACATTGTCTCCATTCTCAAGGATGACTGCTCTATTGTAAAGGGTTTCTACTACAATGGTATTCCCTATCTGCAATTTTTATCACCATGCTACTCATCCCATCTATTGTCAGCCGAACTACTCCACAAGTCTCTAGGACACGTGAGCTATCACCGAATTTGTCAAAAGTTGAACATTCCTGTTAAACCCAACACTGCATGTGAGTCATGCGCATTGTCAAAGATAACTAAAGCATCCTTCCACAATCGTCACTCTCGAGCCAAACGGGCATTTGAAGAACTCCATCTTGATACAATTGGCCCTCTTCCTTCTTTGTCCAATGGTAACAAATACATCATCACTATTGTCGACTCGTTTTCCCGGTACTGCTCAGCTCTACCTGTTAAATCCAAGGATGTTATTAGTGATGGCATTGTTAACTGTATCAATCTGGAGGCTAAACGCTTTGGGTATTATCCAACGGTCATTCATTCAGACAGAGGGACCGAATTTGTGAACAAAAGAATGGCTGATTTCTGTTTTTAAAACAAAATCAAGCATAGAATGGCTGATCCTTACACTCCTCAGCAAAATGGATTGGCTGAACGTTTTAACAGAACCATTCTGGACTCCATGAGGACCATTCTTCATGACTTGGGTTTGCCTACCAGCCTTTGGGACATTGTGTGTTATACTTCCACACTCACTATAAACCAAATTCCCTCCTTCAAATACCAAAAATCTCCATATGAAATTTTTAAGGGCCGCTCAATACCTCTCTCATTTTTTAGACCACTCGGTAATCCGGTCTCTTATTTGCTTCAACCAAAAAACTTGAGAGGTAAACTTAGTCCACCTGGCGAGAAAGGAAGACTCATAGGATTTAATCCTGATCTACTTTTGTACAAAATTCTCACTAATTCAGGAAAAATTCTGGATACTAAAAGCGTCACCTTTCTTGACTTCCAGCAAGATCCAGATACCCAACCCTCCAGCTCTGGAATCAATTTTCCAACCATTCCTATTGACAAAAATCCATCTGGTCTCCCGTCCGATAGATCTGATGACAAAGCCTCCGCTCTCAATGATCCTCCTCAGGAAAATGAGGATGTCAATGAATCCGTCTTAGAAGAGAACCCTCCCGCCGAGACTCTAGAGACTCCTCCTGTTGTTGGTCGAGTTCTTAGGGAAAGGACCTTGCAAGTCAAGCCCGCTAAGTATAGCTATAAGTCCGAATGCTCGAAAGATGAAAACATACTTCAAGCCAAGAAAATTGAGCTCCAAAATATTGAAGATCATGATGTATGGGAGGACTATTCCAAGACTCCTGACAGATATTTAACGACCACCTGGGCCATACGCGACAAGCCGGCCACCAAATCAGCTCAAGCAAAAACTAAAGCAAGACTATGTATACAAGGATTTAAACAAACTCCTGGTGTGGACTTTGGTGACACCTTTGCTCCTACTGGAAAATATTCTTCCCTACTAGTTCTTCTGACATTTGCTCTGGAACGTAATCTAGAGATTCGCCAATTTGACGTCAAGAGCGCGTTTTTGTTTTCTCCTCTCAACAAAGACATATTTATAAGAACTCCTAAAGAATCGCACAGAACCAGCAAATTTCTCAAGCTAAAAAAATCATTGTACGGTCTCCGTCAGGCTCCTCTCAATTGGCACAACACTCTGACCGACTGGTTGCGAACAATCAATTACAAACAATCCCCTTCACACGCCTGTCTCTTTATTCATAAATCAAACTGATCTTTCCTATTCTTCCATGTGGAAGATCTAGTCGTCGCTGGGGATGTGGATACCTTTCAGTCTGCTTTTCTTTCTTGATTTCCTGACTCCTCTGCTCATGAACCTGACTCTCTTCTTGGTATGGATATTCAAATAGACAAGTCCGGATGTTTGTTGTCACAACGGGCCCTCATTGAAAAAGGACTGGATCTACTAAATCTCCAAGAATCTAAGCCTGTAATCACTCCACTGACTCCCAATGTCCAGCTTACTCCTGCCACCAATCAAGACGCCAAAGAATTCTCCAAGCTAAATTTCAATTACCGCACCTACACCGGAATGCTTAATTACTTAGCCTGTCGCAGTCGACCCGACTTAGCGGCTGCCGTCTCCATCTTGTCTCGCTTCAACCACCTGCCCGGTCTCAGCCACTGGAAGGAAGTGATCCATTGCTGGAAATATCTTAAAAGGTCCATTGATCTACGCTTGAAACTATCACCTGACACCAATGCTCCTGACCAGCTGATGTTCTACACAGACGCCACTTGGGGAAACGACTTGGATGATCGTACCTCCCGAAGCGGTTCCATCTGCTTCTGGAAGGGTTGCCCCATCATGTGGAGCAGCAAAAAACAAAGGAACATCACCATGTCCTCCACGGAATCCGAACTGAGTGCCCTTTCCGATGGCGTACAGGAGAATCAATGGCTTTTCAAAGTGTTCCAAGAACTATGGGGCGAGGGGAACATTCTTCCTTCCCGTTTCCATATTGACAACAAGGGCCTCTTGGATAAAATAAAAAACTTCTGATCTAATTCTAAAACCAAGCATCTTGACATTAAAGTCAAGTTCATTAGAGATCTTTTCAACAATAACTCGATTCAAGTTCATCTTATCAGCTCCTCAAACATGACTGCCGATTCGCTCACCAAAGCGTCTTCAGCTGCTTCGCTGTCTCTTCTCATCAAATCCTGTTACTCATAATCTTGTTCTCTCATCTCACCAAATAACCTGGCGTGTTGGAATAGTGGACTCAGAGGCGCTCCGCCCTCCATTCTTCTCAATCCGGATAACCCGCTCCGTTACCCAAATTGCCCAATTCTTTCATCATTCTCTTTTTACACGTGTCTTTTGACTCTTAATTTTTCCCGTCATCTCTTCTCTACAACTATTCCGCTCCCATCAATTACCTCCATCGCTTCTTCTCTGTCCGCTCCTCTCTTCCACCTATTTCTTTTCTCTCCTCTTTCTTCGTACCTCTTTTCATTCAACATATAAACTTCTTTGCCCATTGACTCTCATCCAAAAACCTCATTGTCGATGATCAACTAATCTACTTCAGTCCTTACCTTATTTGGTGAGACATCAAACTTCACATTCTTTTTCATTTTCAATTTCTTCGTGTACTTTGCTTTCAAACTCATCTTCTTATTCTATTCTTTAGACCAGCCTTCTCCAGATTCTCCCTGTTATGCTATAGTCTTCAGCTGCCTCCTAGTCCTATCAAAGTTGTCATATTTCAACTCTCAACTCTTGCGCCTGGTCCTTATTTCTTCTGGTTATCCTGAAATTCAACTCAAGTTTTATCAAATGGGGAATAAGGGAGTCCCAAAGATTGGCTGACAAGTCCCAGCGAAATTCCAAGCCAGTAAAGCAAGACACCCCAGAGCCAGAAAATGAACCTTCAGCACCAGTCAAGGATGTTGGATCCAGGAAAAGAAAAGTAAGTTATCCAGGAGCATGGGTTGAGGAGGATGGACAGGACTCAGATGAAGAAGAAGACCCCCCAGAAGAACCTGTGAAAAAACCTGAAACTGAACCTGTGGAAGTGAAAAAGGAAAGGTCAGAACCAGTATATACTGAAGGAGGAATCAAGATTGAAGAAAGCCTGAAGAAGAAAATATTAAAACAAACCTTTAACCTTACCTTGGAGGAGCTCCTTTCAGTTGCGCCAAAATTCTTCCAGCATCTAAAAGATATGACCCCTGAAGGAACCTTGGATTTGAAAGTCTCTAAATCATCAGCCAGCAAAATCAATAGGAGGATTAATGGATGTCAACACCATTTTGAAGACTATTCTGATGAAGAATACCCATATTCCATTGGCAACAATCTCACTTATGCTTGTCCATTGGGATTCATAGACATTTAAATCAAAGGAAAGAAGATAAAGGCCCTGGTGGATACTGGTGCTGAATTAAATGTCATACCTGAAAATGTGGTAATCCAGGAAGGCTTGGTGTCCAGGGAATTATTCATGAGGGTTACAGGAATTGGAGGCCACTCAACTCCACTAATTGGTTTTGCTGAAAGAACAATGTTTGAGATAACTCCTGGGGAACCCAAATCTGCTCACTTCTTCATAGCCAAAGGATCAATGCATACAGTGCTGGGAAGACCCTTCTTGGTTGATCATTAAGTCAGGCTGGAATTATCCAAACTTAAAGGAGAAGTCTTAAGCTATGAAATAGCAGAAGAGGAGAGGTTATGCATCTGAATCTGTTCACCAAATCAAGAAGGATGGCAGGTGACTCCACCAAGAAGACCAATGGGGATTAATAGCATCAAAGCAAATCTAGAGACCAAAGGATACCAGGAAGAAGATTGGACCAGTGGACAGGATATACCTGAAATAAACTTGGAAGGCTTACCAGATCCTTGGGAAAATAATATTCTCACCCCATCAATCTATGCAGAAGAACCAATTGAAAGGACTTGGAATGATCTCCTTGATAAAATGGAAGCTGAAGACAACTATGAAAATTTCCAAAGATTATTTGGAGGATTCTGGACTAACCTGGAAGACATGGAGGGAGAAAACTGGGAGGAGTTACCTGGAGCAGGCTTGGACAACTCTGAATTTATTGAGTTACTCAATAACCAAGCCACTAATGTTCTTCTGATTGATGGGGATTGGCCATCCCATTATGGGAAAGTTCCTTGGGTCATCAGGTACAGCTTTTACTATGGTGAAGAATGGGCCAAGGATTGGATGGAATGTTTGGTTGTAATGTACCAGGTGATACCAGACCATATCAGGTGGTCAGGGTACCTGGAGGAGTAAGTCCTTCTCTCTACTTGATTTGATTGATGAAGAAGTAAGCCTCCAGTTTCCTTTGGTTAGCTGAGGGAAAGGGTGGGCAGAACCAACACTTTAATATTCATCAAAAAACCATCTAGATCACAAAATAAAAGCAAAAAATCCCATAAAACATCCTATAAAAAATAAAAAAAAGGGGTGTCAGTGATATTGTTGGGACCTCCAACAGAACAAAAAAAAATTAATGCTCACCATACTAGCAAAAACAGAATTTCCCCTATAATCAATCACTGGAAAAATTTAATAATCCTGAAAATAAATACAAAAAAAATACAAAAAAAAACTACCTACAGCAAAATCATAAAAAAAAATTTTACAACCCAAAGCAAGAAAATATATACTTGCCAGTTTTTTTCTTCAAATATATATATATATATATATATATATATATACTTATCCTGCCAACATCAAGGGCAAGATTCAACTGTTTTCATTCTCACAACCTTCAGCCAAAACAATATATATATATATATATATATATATATATTTAAAAAAAAAAGAAACAAAAAAAATGGAAGGCAAGGATGGCCGCAATAAGAAATGGGTATAGCAAATGGAAAGGGTGTTATTGTGAATGACCAGCCCCCCCAAAAAAAATAACCAGCCGGTCAAACTTGCAAGCAATTGTTGGGTGGGAATGGCAATGATGTTTGCAATGGCAATCATGGTTGCCACAGCAAAAGCAAGTGCAACTGCAATCGCCAGTCAACAAAAAAAAATGCAAAAAAAGCGGAAAAGCCAATTTCAAACAACAAGCAATTTGAGGAAAGAACAAAACAGGACGGAAACAAAACCCATCACATTTGAAGATGGCAGTGAAAAAAAAATGACGCAGGAAAGAGACCTTTTAAACAGTACAAGGAGATGAATGGGCTAGGGGGATGGATCAGGAGCCAAGAGAGCCCTCCAGTTTTTTTACCTTGAACAGCAGTCCCAGGGAAGGGCACCTATCTATAATCCAATTGGATTGCGCCAAGGGTCCCAACCATTAATATCAGCTAAATCATGACCTTCCACCTCCAGCCAAAAACCCTTATCACCATTGCAATTGCAAGCTTGACCAAGATGGCAATTGTAGCCAACTCCTTCCTGCAACTCGCAACCACGGCTTATGCAAATCCTGCCACTGAGTGATATATAAAAAAATGATAATTCAAAACAAAGAGAAAAAAAACAGAGAAGCAAGAAAAAGGCCCCTATTGCGCCAATGGTCATGACCACTAACAACAGCTTCCCCAACTTCTTTCTGCAACAGGCAATTGCAATTGCGACTTTTGCAAGATTGCGGCAATCAAATTATATGAACATCAAAAAAAAAAGAACAAGACAATAAAAAAAAGAACAAGACAATAAAAAAAAAGGACAAACAAGAATAAAAACAAAAAAAGACTGGAGCCCTTATTGCCTCCAACAACTCCACTGTCAGCTTTCTACTATGTACAGAGCAACCTGTCCTGGCAACACAAAACTATAAAAAATAAGAATATTTAAATTAATAAAAGAAGGAGTGGGAAATCCAAAAATATTATTAAAGAAATGGATTACTCACCCAAAATTAGGTAGGGTCACTCACTGACCCCACCCTTGAAATCCAAGTCCTTACATTTTTAAAATAATTAAAAAGAAAGTACTAAAAATTACAACACCAGTATGGCACGTTTTGCCATTTTAAAATTTCACATGTTTTGTCACGTATAGGTTTTAAACCTAAAATTCACTCAGAATTGAGGTGTTGTGTATATTTTAGGAGTTACACACGGAAATGTGTTATGTTGCAATTCCCGCGCGCAGCCCGGCATCATTACATACCCCTACCTACTCATAGTAGGAGTTTACCACGTACTAGAGACCTGCGCGCAGCTAACTCTGCCACGCACGCAGCTGATCCCACCCCGCGCCCATCTGAACTGACTGATCCCTGCGTCTGTATCCGTTGTGACTAATCTGACAACCAGGTACTGCTCAAAAGAGCTACAACCTAATTAGGGTTTCCCGGCATATGTAACAAGTTGGCATATGCATTAGGAATAATCTAAAAAGATCAAAACTTAATTAAAATTAATAAAAATTAAGTTTAGAACATTTTTTAATAATAAATTAAAGATGAAGGATTACCACATAAATCATTGACTCTGATCTTTGAAGACCAGGAAACACTACAAGAAGTGTTCATAAAAATTATTAAAAATTATATACGTGATCAGCAAATGCTAGAAAATTGGTAAAAGTCCACATCTGTTCACTTTAAAGAAATACTAATAGTACAAATGAAGGATGAGTGCAGAATGATAAAATTTTACGCCATAATAGATTAACAGATGCTGTGGCTAAAATAGTACAGAAATCCATCAGATCTAATGTCAGATGATTAACAGCACCAAGTGGACGTGCTAATTGTGCTCTGACTGGATTGACAGCCTCAGCCCATGAGCAGAACTCTCTCTACGCTCCCTGAGAAGCTCAAAATCACCCCAAAAAGGTATTTATACAGACCTCTTTGGATCCATTATTCCATCATCAGTTTACCAGGAATTATATTATCAATCAGACACCGTGTCATTGTTAGTAAAGTGCTTATGAAGAATTTAAGCAAATGATTTATGACCAAGTCTGTAGTATTATTATTTATTTCTTAAAACCAATCAACCCTTGAAGTTTAGTCAGGCAATCCACCCCATCTGCTCTGAAACCCTTCCTATTATTGCAGGATTTTTTGTGATAAACTGCTCAGAGTGAGTTTTTCCCTTACTGTCTAGGCCATTGTTCTGTTTTGCCTGGTCATCAGTGGAATAAGCCCTTTCTAAGGCACCCATCTTCATTCCAAGGTTCTTAAACTGCCTAAGGAGGCCCCTTGAAGAGAGGTTGCTTTGTCTGTAAAGACCCCCAGTAGTATACTACTGTGGCCCCTCTTTTATATACATATTGAAAACCTTTTATGACCAAACCAATTAAACCTTGCAACTGCTATTATTATATTATTTCTTTGAGCCTCTAAGCATTTATTTTTGGAATAATAATTATTATTATTCCAGTATTTTTATTACTCTCTGTAGCTAAAGGACTGCAAGGTTCCTGGTATGAGAGAGCTGAAAACTGGGGGTCTGGCCGGGAAATATCCTTAAAATAATTAATCTTTGATTATTTATTCCTGGACCAGTCTATTTTTTTTTAAAAAAATAAGTTAAAATACTTATAAAATATATTTTTGATCCTTTGTTTCTCTAGTGGATCTTAAGACCAATGGAGAATTGATCAATTATTATTTGAACCTTCTTGAAAAGAAAAAAAGAAGAAAAACTCTGTAACTTTGTCTCTGTTATTATAACTCCTGAGCAGCAACAAGAGAAATTGCTTTATTATAAACATCAGGTTATAAAAGACAAAGAACTTGAGCTTGAAAGAATTATCAATTCCAATTTTTTATTAAGGAAACATAAGGATTGGAAAAATTTATCAAAGTAAGCTTTATATTTATAAACTAAACAATCCCAAAGATAAAGAAAAATCCAAAACTAATAAAAGTGATTATTTTTTGAAAACATCATCTTGCCATTTAAAAACACAAAAAAATATTAAACTTATATTTTTTTGTCTTTATCCATCTCAGTGGATTTGATTTTTGGTGGTCTCATTGACCAGGACCTACTAGAGGACGTCCCAGACAGTGTATCCTTGGACATACCCTTGGATTTATCCCAGGATCTGATTGGAACTCACTCAGACCCTGTTGGAATACCCCCCAAGGACACTTGTGATCCCAACCAAGTGTTGGTACCCTTGATTAAGTGAGTTAAAATATATATAGAAAATTAATAAAAATATAAATGCACAAAAAATATTATTTTTTATATTTTTAAGTCTTTTCTCAAAAGTTTTGACAAAAGACTTACTCATTTTTTTGGTGCTATGTACCAAAACAGGTGCAACACCCGCGCAACAGGTAGAGCCCAATTGTATGGATCTCTGCCTGGAGGAACCCATACGCGCAAGGACTCCAGTTGCAAGCGCTATGAGGGGGCTCAAACCCCTGACCATAGCATCACGCAGGAAGACAAAGGCAACAACTGCAGCCATCAACTCAACCAAAAGACCATTGGAGAAGAACCCTCTGCCCAATGTGTCATCCAAGGAGGATACCCGTCCTCCTATGCCACCCCAGCTGGACTCAACCAAGGAGGAAAGAGTCAAGGTATTAGTGAAAGAACACATGAGCTATTGGGAACAATTCAAACTGGCTCAGACCCAGGGGGATCAGCCACGTATGAGAAGAACTATTTCTCTGGCAAAGAAATCTCAGATTTCTCTGGAAAAGTTGATCCCAAAGAAAGAGGTAGAAGGCTATGTGCAGAACTGGAATCCTTGAGATCAGTCAGCTTTTTTAAAGGGAAAGTACCCCAAAAAGAAGAGGTCCTCAGCCCATCAGAAGTTAAGGAACCCAAGGGATTGGGACAGCATAATATCCCTAGTCCAGAAGTGGAAAATGGTGTACCACAATTAGATGTAGAAGCTCTTAATAGCTTTTCTGTAAATGTGTCTCACAATTTTACTTTTATCAGCCATTGTTTTGATAAAGTTTATCAACAATTGGACAAATTGAGTCTGATTATTTTCAGAGTGATTGATACCCAGTCTCAGACAATGAGAATTGATGATTTAGAAATAAAACAAATCAAGGATAGTATTAAATCTAGGAAGCTGGACCTGATGAAAAATATTGATGATAACCAATCAATTCTTCAGGAAGATATTCTTGCAAACATGAACCAGCTTAAGAAAGAAGTTAAGAAAACTAGTCCTACTCCTTCAGCTCACCTGATTAACAAAATTGATTTACAAAAAAACAAAATTTATTTGGAGTTAGGTGTGATTAAGAATGATCTCAGAGATCTTAAAGTCAATTCTACTAACTCCCCAGTCATTGACCTGGAAGAAACTAGACCTGCTAGGTTCACCAGTACTCCTAGTGTTCCTTTCAGAACTAGGACAACTAGGGATGAATCTTTTAGGCCCAGTTCTACTTCTGAAATAGAACAGGATTTAAAGTTAGTTCCTCCCATTACTGAATGGCCTAAATTCTCCTGAGAAGGAGAATACAACCATGTCAGTTTCATTAAATTTTGTTAAAACTTTGAGATTAGATTCTATAGAACTAAGAACCAGAAAGACTGAACAACGTAGAACAGGTAAGAATATGAAATGACACAGGGCAGAAAGAATAGAGGAGTAAAGAAAAAGAGATCCTACAGCTCTGGTCAATCATAAGAGTTGGAATAAGTAGCATGGGTAAGGTAGCATCTTTGAGATATGTAGTGTGGGTCAGGAAAAAGCTGGTGTTTGTGGAATGGAGGGTTAGATGACCCGGATGATCTTTTTAGAAGTTTGAGATCTTACCAGGCAGAGATTGGAAGCAGTGCAGTCCTGAAGTTGAGGTTTGTACTGATTGTTGATGAAGGAAAGGAAGAATTTGAATAAAGAAAGAAAGATAGAGAAAAAATGAAATAAAGAATAAGAGAATGAAAGAATAGAAAAAAAGAATGATTGAGTCAATTTGATTTAATTTTTGATGAGCTTTGACGCAGTCTTGAGTTAGATTGAATGTGGTGATTTGTTGGGTGGTGATTTGTTGAGTGGTGATTTGATGGGTGGTGATTTGTTGAGTGGTGATTTGATGGGTGGTAATCAGAGAAAGAGAAGTCAAGCGCTGGACAGAAAAGGAAAAAGGGAGGGGCAAAAGAGATAAGTCGGGGGACCGTTGGGGCCGCGCCGTTGGGGTTGCGCGGAGCTTTCATGTGAGTGTGGTGTAAGGGGAGTGGGTGTTGTGGATATGCTTCATAATCTTAACACCCCTTGTGACTGGTAAGAGGAGAAGTCAAAGGGTGATCATTCTTGGTTCCACAGAATATCTTCCCGTGAAGAAATTTGAGAACTTGAACAGAGGTCTCCTTGTTCAAGGAGTCAGCCATCATCTTATCTGAAGGAATGAGACATAATTCATATTTCTCAAGCAAAAAATACGCCCTTAAGCCTTTAGTCTTGATATCTATATGTCGAGATTTTGAATGCAACCCAAATCTTTTTATTTTGTCTTTGAGTCCTCTATTATCAATGTAGATTGTGGGCTTGATTGAGGGGTTGAGATAGATTGTGCCAACCAGATGGCATATACATTTTGATTCTGAGTAGCAATCTAACATAGCATTCAGTTTGGATTCAGTGGAGGAATAGGTTATGTTTTTTTGTCTTGACAAGTTCCAGATGAGGGGACTTCTGTAATGAAAAATGAAATAGCCTGTTTGAGATTTGCAAAACACAGGATTGTCACCCCAGGTTGCATCGCTGTAGCTTGAATTGATCTTGTGATTGGGGTTGTATTGGAGGATTAGCCTGAGATATTTAGTAGTCTTGAGATATTCCCAAACTTTCCCAACCTCTCTTCAGTGTGTGAGACCTGGCTTGGAATTGAACCTTGCCAAGCTCGACACGGAAAAGGAGATGTGCGGTTGTGTATATTGAGAAATGTGGTTCAGGAGACCAATTGCGGATTGGTAATTGATGTTGAGTTGCATAAATTCTGCGTGGTCTTCATCTGGGGCGGGTTCAAGGTGCATATTTTGAGTCAGAGGAGAGTTGACATCCTTACAGTCAGTAAGGCCTAATTCTTCAAGTCCACGTTTGATATGGTTTTGTTGGCTGAGCATGATCTTGTTGTCTTCAAATTCCATCAGCATTCCAAGGATTGTATTAGGGTAGTGGCAAGAAGAATTAGCAAATTTTTTTAGAAATTTTGATGAAAAATTGTCAGTTCTTCCCGCAAGGATTAGATCATCCACGTGGAAATAGATGACCTCTCCAGAATCTGAATTGAGGAACAGGCAGGGGTTGCTGGTAGATCCATGGAACCCTTGGGACTTGATCCAAGCGGTAAGAGTTTCATACCAGTTTTTTGGTGATTGTTGGAGACCGTATAAGGATTTCTTCAATTTTGGGAAGGGAGATTTCCTATCTGATCCTTTGGGGGTTTTAATTATGACTTTTTTGTTCAAGGGAGCATGTAAAAAGGCTCCCTTGACATCAAATTGAGTAAAATTCATCTTATTTTTGAGACCATATGGGAGAGCTAGGCAAAGTGATCCAAGTTTACCAGTAGGTGACCAGGTCTTGTCAAAATCAAAACCTTGAATCTGATTGAAACCTTGAACGCACAGTCTGGCTTCATATTTAAAAGGTTCTCCATGGCAATTTTCCTTCACCTTGAATACCCAAGTAGTGTTCAGAATGTTGTCCGGGGTGTCGTAATATTCTTCCCAGACTGTTGAGATTCTATCAAGAGTAATTCTTCTTTTGGGGCTTTCTCCCATTTCGGACATTCTGGGCATTTTCAAGGAGCTTTATAATAAGGTAGTTTGTAGTAGTGGTGAAATCCGTATCTTGGCTGTCAGCTCTCTGATACCAGGAACCTTGCAGTCCTTTAGCAACAGAGAGTGATAAAAATGCTGGAATGATAATAATAATTATTATTCCAATAATAAACGCTTAGAAGCTCAAATAAGAGCAGTTGCAATGGTTAATTGGTTTGGTAGTAAAGGGTTTTCAATATAATATAAAAGAGGGGCCACATTATTATACTACTGGGGATCTTTACAGACTAGCAACCTCTCTTCAAGGGGCCTCCGTAGGCAGTATTTGAGAACCTTGGAATAAATATGGGTGCCTCAGAAAGGACTTATTCCACTAATGGCCGGGCTTAACAGCACAAGCGGCCTAGAAATGAAGGGTAAAACTCACTCTGAGCACTTTAACACGAAAATACTGGAATAATTGGAAGGGTTTCAGAGCAGATGGGGTAGATTGCTTGACTAAACTTTAATGGTTGATTGGTTATAAAGTTAAAATAATACTACTGCAGACTAAGTAATAAATCACTTGCTTATCTTCATATAAGCACTTGATTAACAATGACACGGTGTCTGATTGATAATAAATAATTCCTGGTAAAACTGATTGAATAATGGATCCAAAGAGGTCTGTATAAATATCTTTTTGGGGTGATTTTGGTCTTCTCAGGGCGCGTAGAGAGGGTTCTGCTCGTGGGCTGAGGCTGGCAAGCTAGTCAGGGCACGGTTAGCACGTCTAATTGGTGCTGTCAATCAGCTGTCCTTAGATTTGCTGTATTTCTGTACTATTTTAGCCACAGGATCTGTTAATTAGTTATGGCGTAAATTTGATCATTCTGTACTCATCCTTTATTTGTACTATTGATATTGTTTTGAAGCGTGCAGATGTGGATATTTACTGATTTTCTGTCATTTGCTGATCATTTATATAATTTTTAATAATTTTTATGAACACTTGTTGTAGTGTTTTGTGGTCTTCAAAGATCAAGATCTGTGATTTACGTGGTAGTCTTTGATCTTTGATTTATTATTGAAAAATGTTTAAAACTTAATTTTTATTAATTTTATTTAAGTTTTGATCTTTTTAGATCATTAGTAATGCATATGTCCATTTGTTACATATGCTAGGCAACCCTAACTAGGTTGTAGCTCTTCTGAGCGGTAACTGGTTGTCAGATTAGTCACAACTGATCCAGGCGCGGGGATCAGTAGTACAGATGCGCGCGGGGTAGGATCGGCTGCGTGCGTGGCAGAATCAGCTGCGCGCGGGTCTCTAGTACGCGGGAACCTGCTGCTACTAGTACGTAGGGTTATGTAATGATGCGGGGCTGTGCGCGGGAATTGTGACATAACACATTTCCGCGTGTAACTCCTAAAATATACACAACACCTCAATTCTGAGTGAATTTTAGGTGTAAACCCTATACGTGAAAACACGTGTGAAATGTTAAAATGGCCAAAAAGTGCCATACAGGTGTCATAATTTTCATTACTTTTCCTTTTAATTATTTTAAAAATATAAGGACTTGGAATTCAAGGGTGGGGTCAGTGAGTGACCCTACCTAATTTTGGGTGAGGAATCCGTTCCTGTAATAATATTTATGGATTTCTTACTCCTTGCTTTCTTAATTGAGGTATTCTTATTTTGTGTTACTATTTGATAGTTTTGCACTGTATATAGTAGCAAGCTGACATTCCCCCGCTCCAAGATATGTCTATATCTGAAAAAAAATTTGGGCTAATGAGCTAATGCCTCCTGTTGGCTCTGTAGTTCCTCAGGTGTATAGGTCCGTCAGGGATATTATGTTCAGGCAACCATTCATAGTTATCAGCTTATTCTCCTTTGTATCTAACCAGGTAGAGTCTGACGTCTTTTCCATTGATCCTATCTTTCTTATCCTTAAGGATCTTGCTAATTTTACCTTTTTCCTTTTCAGGTTCTTCTGTAAAAGGTATTGCAGGTGAAGGAGTATGTTCTCCATTCCTTGGGTGGTAGTGTTTGATGAGGCTTACTGGGAAGACTTGATGTTTCCTAGAAAGCTCATCACTGAGGATTACTTCCACCGCATTTTTACCATGAAATTTGTTAATGGTGAAAGGTCCAACAAAAGCGGGTCTAAGCTTCATATTTCCACCCAAGTTGGTAGAATTAGTGGTAGAGATCAAGACTTGATCACCAATCTTGAAATCAGGTTTGTTATGGGTTTTATCCTATCTTTGCTGGTTATACTCCACAGCATCCTGGACAAATTTCACAGCATGTTTTTTGGTTTCATATATCATCTTCTTGAAATCAAGTGATGTAGGGTGAATGTTGATTAGCTGGTGGTTAAGGTTATCCTTGGGTAATCTAGGAATCCATCCTCTTTCAAGTATGTAAGGTGCCTCCTTAGTAGTAGAGTGTTTGCTACTGTTGTAGGCCATCTCCAGTGCAGGTAAAAGGCTAACCCAATTGTGGCAATAACCATCCGAATTCTTGTACTCTAGTCCAAAGCCACAGAATCTCCTGAGCATGTCTTCCAGGGTCTGAATCATCCTCTCAGCTAATCCATCCGTCTGAGGGTGATAGGCGGTAGAGAAAGCTAAGGTGGTTCCAAGCATATCATGTAGATTCCTCCAGAACTCAGAGGTTAATTTAGGATCTCTGTCACTGATAATGATCTTGGGAACTCCAACATCAGCAATGAGTCTGTTCCAAAATAATGAGGCAACTTCCATAGCAGTGTCTCCCTTGTGATTAGGTAGGAACTTTGCTTTCTTGGAGAACCTATCCACAATGACTAATACTGAGTTGTAGGAATAGGCTCCTCCTGGTGATAGTCCAGTCACAAAGTCCATATTGATGATTTCCCATCTTTTCTTGGGTCCAGCAATTCTTTGCAGTAGTCCAAACTGTTTCCCAGTAGTCCTGTTGGACTTCTGACAAGTTTCACAACTGGTAACGTACTGTATAGTGGAGTCTCTCCAATTAACCCACCAAGCAGTTTTTTTAACCTTATCCAAGGTTCTATCAGTAGACAAATGACCAGCGGAGCAGTTATCATGGCACTCAGCCAGAATATGTTTGATATGGTCATCTTTAGTTAAGACTATGATGCTTGAATGTTGATGCCTATAGTATACTAGACAATCCCATATGGTGAACCTTTGGCTTTGTATGGTTTCAAGATAGGTTCAGGTAGGCTATTGATAAATTCAGGAGGTGGAGAGGTACTTTCCATTATAGTGATCAGAGTCTTTATGCCAGAGCTGTAAGCTTCTTTGATAGAGTTGAATAATGATTCATTTAGTTCACAAACGTGGATACCCATTATAGGAGATTCAATGTTTAACCTGTTTATATTAAGGATAGGGAAGATGTCATTATCCTCCGGATCATAGGCAGGGTTACTTGGGTCATTGGGTAACGCATTCCTGCTTAAACTATCAGCATTCTGATGTTTAGTTCCAGCTTGATGAACTATGGTCATCTGTCCTCTGTACTGTTGTATAGCTATCTGCCATCTCAACATATGCCTGCTAGGGGCATTCATGTTCATCAAGGTTCTGACATCTTTGCAGTCAGTAATAACAGTGAATTTGGTGCCTTCTAAGTAATAATGGAGTTTCTCTAGGGCCCATACTAAGGCCAAGCATTCCATTTGGCTTGCACCGTACCTTTTCTCAGTATCTTTAATTCATCTAGATATGAAGAGTATAGGTTTTTCCACTGGTTTATCATCTTCTATGAAATCCTGGTGTAAAGCAGCTCCTAGACCTTCCATGCTGGCATCTATGTAGAGCTTGAAAGGTTTAGAGTAATCTGGCTGGATCAGTACTGGAGCTGAAGTCATTGCCATTTTGAGTTCCTCATAATTCTTGACTCTATCATGAGTCATTTCAAACACGGCGGTGTTGTTGCAGATCTCATACAAACATTTGGTTAGGAGAGCAAACTTTGGTAAATACTTCCTATAGTAGCTGCAGAAGCTGATGAAGGATAGGAGTTCAGTTTTGTTTTGCGGCATAGTCCTATTCATTACTGCTGCTATCTTGTTTTTGTCAGCAGTTAAGGTCAGTCCAGAGACAATGTGACCTAAGGCTTTGAGTTCCCCGTAGCCAAAGTTACACTTTTTCATTGATACTTTCAATCCTACAGCAGAGATGGTTTTGAGGACTAGCCTCAATTTCTCCATGTGAGTATCCCAATGATCAGAGTTAATGATAACATCATCAATGTATACCATCATCCATCCCTGTCTGATGAATAATCCTAGGACTGTGTCCATCATTCTTTGAAAATGAGAAGGAGCATTTTTGATACCAAAAGGCATCCTAAGATACTCATAGATTCCCAGATGACAGATAATTCTCATGAATTTCCGGCTATCAGGGCTGATAGGTATTTGGTGGGAACCTTTCAGCATATCCATGGTGGCTATGTACTTAGCCTTGGACAGGTTATGTAGAGCATGGTCAATTCTTGGAATTGGATAATAATCAGCTTGGGTGTAGTTGTTAAGCATTCTAAAATCTCCAACCATTCTTGACTTATCATTGTGCCAAGCTATAATTACTGGGGTAGTAATATGCACTTGTTCATTGTTGCCTACTTTCCTTAAGACTTGTAAGTCAACCAACTCTTGAATGTGGGTTTCTAGAGCAGCTCTAGATTTTGGACTCAAAGGGTAAGCAAGTATCCTGCGGTTGGGTGGGTAAGGAGGCTTAATAGTTAGAGTTAGGATCATTTAATGTCCTTTGATGTTACCAATGGGGTGATCTTTGGTACAGAAAGCATTCTGATTTTCAAAGAAAACTTGTAATATATCCCGTTTCTGTTCTTCAATGAGAAGGGAGTTAAAGAAGCTTGAGAAAAGTATTCCTGATTGAACTTTTCTAAGTGTTTTTCATAAGTTGGATCAGAAGTTTGAGCATTGAAATGACATATTTGGAACTTCTTATTCCAGTCCCCCCCCACAGTGAAGTATCTACCTTTGCTTTGGAATACATCTATACCATATAGGCAAAGAGAATCATTCCCAAGGATAAAATAGTCACATACTCCGTTTTGGAGCACTACAAATTCAATGTTCAGTTTGAGTGATCCTTTAGAGTGAGGGAGTATGATATCAGAAGACCATACTCCAACAGCATTGGGAGCAGAATTACAACTGCTGAACTTAGCCTGAGGTACTGGTAGTAAGTTCAGTTTCCAGTTTGGGTCTTGTTTTTACAGATAAGTTGAACCAAAACACGAGCAAAAGGCTCCACTGTCTAGAAGTAACTTAACTGGGGAACCTTGGATTAAACCAGTAGCATAGCATTTTTTGCCTGAAGTGTAACTTTTACCGGCAGAAGGTTTTAGAGTCAAGGCCGTAGCCTCAGAGATGTGATGAATCTTCATTTTGGGATTCCATTTTTGAGGTAAGTTAGAATCCTCATTGACTGAATTTATCTCCAGAGAAGACTCAATACTACCTTCAATAACATTGATAGGGTTAGTGATTATTAGATCACAATCAGAGAGTGATCCGTCAGTATCATCAAGGTTAGGGTCAGGGTTGTCAAACTCTTCTCCTTCAATAAGATTAATCCTTTTCCTAGGTAGAGGACAATCAGGTTTTACATGTCCTGTTTGGTTACAGTTCCAAAATACTTTCTCTTTTGATTCTGGAGTCTTCTTGAATTCCAAAGTAGATGGATTAGTAGCAGGGGATTCCTTTGTTTTGGCGGTATGTTCTTCCCTGTTCCTAGTATTTTGTTCCCTTGGGGGTCTATTGACCCTTTTGTCAAGACCATTCATATCAATAGTCTCTTCCAATACATCTATTAAGGTGGAAAGATCTGAATCCATAGGCATTCTACACCTTAAACTGTGGTTGATTTGTCCGGGACATAAGTTGAGGAGTCTTTCATTGAATTCTTCTTTATCAGCATCAGGATAAAAACAGTCCAACCGCTTTTTCTGGTCTAAGCACCACTTATGAGGTTTGTCCTTGGATGGATCAAACTGGGAAGTTTTGAAAGTTTTCATCATCTTTCTTTTCCAAATCCTGGTACCAAACTGCACTTTGATCAATTCTTTCCAAGAATTCCAGGATAAAGATCCAACTTCTTCTCTTTTATTGATAAACCAATCAAGAGCTACTCCTTCAAATAATCTGGGCAATCTTACCACAGCTATTGCATCAGGGAGCTCACAGGAAGAAAGTGTATAGTCAATAAACTTAATGAGACTGACATGGTTGCACTCTCCTTCTCCAGAGAATTTAGGCCATTCAGTGATGGGAGGAAGTAGCTTCAAAGCCTGCTCCATTTCTGGAGTAGGACTGGGTCTGAAAGACTCATTCCTAGTTATCCTGGTCCTGGAAGGAACACTAGGAGTCCTGGTGAACCTGGCAGGTCTAGTTTCTTCTAGGTCAATGACAGGAGAGTTAGTAGAGTTGATATTAAGATTCCTGAGATCATTCTTAATCATGCCTAACTCTAAATCAAGTTTGTTGCTTAATAAGTCAATTTTATTAGTCAGATGAGCTGAAGAAATAGGACTAGTTTTCTTAACTTCTTCTTTAAGCTGGTTTATGGTTGCAAAAATATCTTCCTGAAGAATTGATTGATTGTCATTAATATGTTTCATCAGGTCAAACTTACTAGCTCTTATAATATCCTTGATTTGTTGTATTTCCAACTCATCAATTCTCATAATCTGAGACTGAGTGTCAATCACTCTAAAAATAATTGAACTTAATTTGTCCAATTGGTTATAAACTTTATCAAAGCATTGGCTAATAATAGTAAAATTGTGAGACACATTTACAGAAAAGCTATCAAGAGCTTCTACATCTAATTGCGTTATACCTTTTTCCACTTCTGCGCTAAGGATATTATGTTGTCCCAATCCTTTGGGTTCCTTAACTTCTGATGGGCTGAGGATCTCCTCTTTTTGGGGTCCTTTCCCTTTAAGGAGGCTAACTGATCCCAAGGATTAAAGTTCTGCACATAGCCTTCTACTTCTTTTTTTGGGATCAACCTTTGCAGAGAAATCTGAGATTTCTTTGCCTGACAAATGGCTTTTCTCATACCTGGTTGATCCTCCTGGGTCTGAGCCAACCTGAATTGTTCCCAATAGCTCACGTGCTCTTTCACTAAAACTTTGACCCTTTTCTCCTTGGTTGAGTCCAGCTGGGGGGGGGCGTAGGAGGACCTGTACCCTTCTGGGATAAGCTGGTGGGCAACAGAGGGCTCTCCAACTGTCTGTTGGTTGAGTTGGAGGCCGTGGTTGTCGCTGTCATTGTCCTGTGTGACGCTATGGTCACGGGTTCGAGTCCCCTCTTTGCGTTTGCGACTGGATTCCTTGCGCGTACGGTTTCCTCCAGGCAGAGATCCATATGACGGGGCTCTGCCAGTTGCATGGGTGTTGCGCCTATTTTGATACATAATACCAAAAAAATATGTAAGTCTTTTGTCAAAACTTTTAAAAAAGACTTTAAATTTATAAAAATAAAATTTTTTGTGTATTTTATATTTTTAATAATTTTTTATAAATATTTTAACTTACTTAGAGTTAAATTCAACGGTACCAACACTTGGTTTGGATCACAACTATCCTTGGAAGGTATTCCAACGGGGTCTGAGTGAGTCCCAATCAGATCCTGGGATAAATCCAATGTTACACTGTCTGGGACGTCCTCTAGGAGGTCCTGGTCAATGAGATCACCAAAAACAAAGTCCACTGAGATGGATAAAAAAATTTAAGTTTAATATATTTTTGTATTTTTACGTGATAAGGTGATTTTTAGAAAAAATAATCACTTTTATTATTTTTGGGTTTTTCTTTATCTTTGGGATTAGTTAATTTATAAATACAAAGCTTCCTTTGATAAATTTTCCACTCCTTATGTTGCCTTAATAAAGAATTGGGATTGATAATTCTTTCAAGCTGGAGTTCTTTGTCTTTTATAACCTGCTGCTTATAATAAAGCAATTTCTCCTGTTGTTGCTCAGGAGTTATAATAACAGGGACAAAGTTACGAAGTTTTTCTTCTTTTTTCTTTTTAAGAAGGTTCAAATAATAATTGATCAATTCTCCATTGGTCTTAAGATCCACTAGAGAAACAAATGATCAAAAATAAGTGTTATAAGTATGTTAACTTATTTTAAAAATAAATAGACTGGTCCAAGGAATAAATAATTAAAAATTATTTATCTAAGGATATTTCCTGGCCAGAACCCCAGTTTTCAGCTCTCTGATACCAGGAACCTTGCGGTCCTTTAGCTACAGAGAGTGATAAAAATGCTGGAATGATAATAACAATTATTATTCCAATAGTAAACGCTTAGAAGCTCAAATAAGAGCAGTTGCAAGGTTTAATTGGTTTGGTAGTAAAGGGTTTTCAATATAATATAAAAGAGGGGCCACAGTATTATACTACTGGGGATCTTTACAGACTAGCAACCTCTCTTCAAGGGGTCTCCGTAGGCAGTTTTTAAGAACCTTGGAATAAATATGGATGCCTCAGAAAGGACTTATTCCACTGATGGCCAGGCTTAACAGCACAAGCGGCCTAGAAAGGAAGGGTAAAACTCACTCTGAGCACTTTACCACGAAAATCCTGGAATAATTGAAAGGGTTTCAGAGCAGATGGGGTAGATTGCTTGACTAAACTTTGATGGTTGATTGGTTATAAAGGTAAAATAATACAACTGCAGAATAAGTCATAAATAACTTTCTTATCTTTATATAAGCACTTTATTAACAATGACACGGTTTCTGATTGACAATAAATAATTCCTGGTAAAACTGATTGAATAATGGATCCAAAGAGGTCTGTATAAATACCTTTTTGGGGTGATTTTGGTCTTCTCAGGGCGCGTAGAGAGGGTTCTGCTCGTGGGCTGAGGCTGGCAAGCTAGTCAGGGCAAGTTTAGCACTTCTACTTGGTGCTGTCAATCAGCTGTGCTTAGATCGGCTGTATTTCTGTACTATTTTAGCCACAGGATCTGTTAATTAGTTATGGCCTAAATTTGATCATTCTGTACTCATCCTTTATTTGTACTATTGATATTGTTTTGAAGCGTGGAGATGTGGACATTTACTAATTTTCCGTCATCTGCTGATCATTTAGATAGTTTTTAATAATTTTTATGAACCCTTCTTGTAGTGTTTTGTGGTCTTCAAAGATCAAGATCTGTGATTTACGTGGTAGTCTTTGATCTTTTATTTATTATTAAAAAATGTTTAAAACTTAATTTTTATTAATTTTATTTAAGTTTTGCTCTTTTTAGATCATTAGTAATGCATATGTCTGTTTGTTACATATGCTAGGCAACCCTAACTAGGTTGTAGCTCTTCTGAGCGGTACCTGGTTGTCAGATTAGTCACAACTGATCCAGGCGCGGGGATCAGTAGTACAGATGCGCCCGGGGTAGGATCGGCTGCGCGCGTGGCAGAATCAGCTGCGCGCGGGTCTCTAGTACGCGGGATCCTGCTGCTGCTAGTACATAGGGTTATGTAATGATGCGGGGCTGCGCGCGGGAATTGTGACATAACACATTTCCGCGTGTAACTCCTAAAATATACACAAAACCTCAATTCTGAGTGAATTTTAGGTTTAAACCCTATACTTGACAATACATGTGAAATGTTAGAATGGCCAAAAAGTGCCATACAGGTGGTGTAATTTTTAGCACTTTTCCTTTTAATTATTTTAAAAATATAAGGACTTGGAATTCAAGGGTGGGGTCAGTGAGTGACCCTACCTAATTTTGGGTGAGGAATCCATTCCTGTAATAATATTTATGTATTTCTTACTCCTTGATTTGTTAATTGAGGTATTCTTATTTTGTGTTACTATTTGACAGTTTTGCTCTGTATATAGTAGCAAGCTGACATTGGCGGTTTTTGAGTTTCTTGTTTGGGTCGCAATGGTATATCAGGAGCGTGAATGGTTTGAATTGGAAAGTTTGCTAATTGAGTATCTGAGGGGCTATCTTCATTTTCAGAGTCAGAGTCAGACTTGAGACATTTGGTGTTGGTCTTGCGGATGGGGTATTGTTTGTTGGATGTGGAGAAGTCTGACTCATTTGGATCCAAGCTAGATTGGGAGAAGATGTCCAACCTGGGTGATTCAAGGAGTGGGAACTTGTTCAAATTTTTCTTGAGGGATTTGATGTGTTTCGTCTCTATAACAGCTCCAAGGGAGTTGAGGATGAGGTAGGAGTGGAAGACCTGGTTGAAACCAATTAAGATTCCTTCAGGGCCTTTTTCATCAAACTTGCACCCCTTTTGCGTAAGATTTGCAAGATATATTACCAATGTACCTAGGGGTTTTAAGAAATTAGTTGGTAGTTTCTTACCAAACATACACTCCCAGGGAGACTTATTTTTAACTTCCCAAGGAACCTGGTTGAGCATGAAGCAACAGCTTCTGTTCACAATGTACCAGTAGTACTTGTGTATTCTTGAATCCGAAAACATAGCTTGGGCAGATTCTACAATTGTTTGATTGGCTCTTTCAGCACGAACATTATGTTGAGAATGGTATGGTTTGGAGGTCAAAAGCTTGATATGCTTGCACTTAGCAAAATCTTTGAGGGTTGAGTTGGTAAATCTGGTCCCTTTATTAAAAAATATTGTGGTGGGGTAGTAATTTAGCCTTTTATGTTTGGTTTCAAGTATGCTGATGATAGTGTTGGAAGTCTTGTCTTTGGATTTGAGAGGGAACACCGCTAAATAGCCAGTATAGTTGTCCACAAGGGTGAGTAAATAGTGATGTCCAGACTTGGATTGGGGAGAGATTGGGCCAATCAGATCAAGGTGAATTTGCTCCAGAGGCTTGCTAGAGGAGGTAGAAACACTAGTAAATGGGGCTTTTGTAATTTTACTTTTAACACATCTCTCACATTGAAACTTGAGGAGTTCCTTGTTGGAGTAGTGATCTTTCAGAAGGGGTTTAAGAGTAGAAATGGAGGAATGGCCATAGGTTTGGTGGAATTTGAGTAATGAGGGAGGTGTAGATGAAGATTGATTGGAAAGATTCACAATCTGATTGTTCCCAGCAGTCCTAGGTTTCTCAATAACAAAGAGATTATCACAGATGAGTCCTTTTAGGACAATCTTGTTGTTTCTAGTAACGGAGAAGTTGTCATGTCGTTGAGTGAGGTTGAAACCTTTCTTAGCTAGGAGACCTGGACTGATAAGATTCACTACTATATCAGGCATGTATACACAGCCTTTGAGAGAGATTGTGGATTCTTTCCATTCAAATTGGACTGTGCCAGTTCCTCAAATCTTGAGGTTAGCTTCAAGTTTGCCGGTTTTTATTTCCTCAAGGTAATCTTGCATCTTGATTGAGGTAAAATACTTGAGATTTTTGAAGATATAGACATTGGATCCGGAATCTAGAAGAAGGTTAGGATTGCTATCGGAGTTGATCCAGAGAGTAAGGAGGGCATGGTAATTGATTGCTGGATTTATTTTTTTTTATTCTTCCATTCCGTTTGTTGCTTGATCCACCATTCTGGGGCAGTCTTGGGATGTAAATGGAAACAAGACAACTTGGGATGTGGAGCGTTTGGGTTGTGGTAGCCTTCTCTGCAGCGCATTTTAATCTTGCGTTCATCCTTATTGTGTTTTGTTTTAGTCGTCACAAGAGATACATTGGCGGAAGGTTTTGTGGCTTTGATTTGCGCTCTTTTTTCATTATTGTACTGAGTGAGATGGTTGAAGACCACCTCCACAGTTAGATTCTACTTGACGTGCATAATCTGCTGCTTGAGGTTCTCCAGGATGGGGGGAAATTTGAAGAGAAGTAGACAAGCTAGTATGTCTTTTGGAAGTTCTACTCCCACGTTGTGGTGCTCTTTTATGGACGCGAGTCAGGAAAGGGCTGCAGGCGGCGCGCTCAGCAATGGGAAGGTCCTTGCCGCATCTAGCCGCGCGGCGGGATCAGCAGCAGTCAGGTAGGCCCGGCAGCGGTTGGGTTGGGCTCAGCACCTGGAGACGGGAGACAACGGATTGCGCGGACCAGAAAGCTTGCGCGGACCAGAAATCTTGCGCGGATCAGAAAGCTTGTGCGGATCGGAAGGCTTGTGCGGATTGGAAAGCTTGCGCGGATTGGAAGGCTTGCGCGGATTGGAAAGCTTGCGCGGATCGGAAGGCTTGCGCAGATTGGAAAGCTTGCGCGGATTGGAAGGCTTGCGCGGATTGGAAAGCTTGCACGGATTGGAAGGCTCGCGCAGATCGGAAAGCTTGCACAGATAGGACCGCGCATTGCAAGACGCGCGGATTGGGTCACGTGGGTACGCCCCGGATATCGGAACGGGTTGTTGGGCAGACGCGCGCGGGCGGACAAACCAGGCTACGTTAATAACGAAGGGCGCGGGTAATGGCAAGGGATGGAGGGATAGGGTTGGGCTAGGGTTCTGCGGCTTAGGGTTGTATTTCATCACTCTTTCTTGTTACTTGTGGTTTAAATTAGGTTAGGGTTGAGAGGGAGGACTTAAATACTTTGCTCTCAACTCCGGGTTGTAGGGGCATGTTATGATAGAGAAGGAAGGGGGAAAAGGATGGGAAAAACACTTCACCCCACTTCACTTTGCTTTACGGACTGGACTGCACTTTAGGATATTATGTTTTATGGCATTGGATTGGATTGGATTGGAAAGGAAGGAATTCATCTTATTATTGCTCTCTCTCTCTCCCTCTCTCTCTCTTGAACGGCTGCATCCAATCTCCTTACAGACGCTTTGATCAATAACTTCCGGAACTCGAGGACGACTTCTGGGGTGTTGCCCCCTTGAGTTTCCACATCTGGGGGTCTGGCCGGGAAAGATCTTTTGTCAAAGTGTCTCAAAGGTACTCACGGATGCTACCAACAGCTGCTTCTCTTCCTTCCTCCTCCAACGGTTTCCGCGCTACCCCATGGATTTACCCGCATATTCAACTCAACATTGCAGAAGTGGAGCGATTCATATCACGGTATGAAACAATTGCGGACTCTGAAGGCGTTTTGGATTTTGAGAAGGCGCGCCATGTTGTCCTGTTCATCAAGGAATCGGAAGCACGTCAGAACATGGAGGAGATGGGAGGCTACCTGAACCTGGATTGGCCGGAACTGAAGGAGGACATGCTGGCAAGATGGGGGAGGCGCGTTTCTCGCTTTTGGAAGGATGATCTCAAGCCATCCGCGGAATTGGGTTACAAGGCAGGCGCGCGCAAAGGGATCCAATTGCAAGCGGAAGTGGACTACGCGGAACTGGAGTACTACAGGGCAGAGTATGTTCCGGCCCCACCAACGGCAACCATCTCTTGGGCTAGCGAACTTGTGGAGGTGGCAAGGGGCCTCAAGGCCTATCTGGAGAGTATTCAGTCTCCCAGCGCGTCTGCGCCCCGCGTGTGCGCAAATGGGGAGGACAACAACCGTTGGCGGACGGGACAGAGGGACCGGTCAGCGGATTCAAATGTGGAATTGGTTTCCCCAGTGGGGGCTAAGAACGTGTTGGGGAAGCGGGACTTGATGGAACCGGTGCGGCCTACTGACAGGAAGTGGGCGAGGAAAACGGAACGGGAAATGGATGCTCCGTGCGGTTTGGGAATTGGAAAGCGGCGGACGGATCTTGCAAAGAAGGTACATGCGGCGGCGGAAGAGACGGACCACGCGTTGGAGAATCATAACCCGAGCCGGACCTCTTCGATGGCGGGGAGCGCGCATTTGGAAAGGGTAGTGGCAGCAACGGAAAGGACGGGCGCGGAATGGACAGATGGTGGGGCGGAGCGGAAGGATCAAGTGGTCACGCGCGGTCTGGCGGGCAGGGAGCTGTCAGAAATCTGCAGAGGGGAGAACAAGGCCACAAGAACGGCAAAGGGCAAGGAATGTTGTGTGGACGGGGTGGGGGAGGAGAGAGCTGGGATTGAAAGGGTTTCAAAGCCTCTTTCCTCCTCCACGGCGGATGGTTGTAAGGACGTCTGGGGGTGTTCTCTTTTGTTTGGGTTTTGCGCGCGGATGGGCTTGAATTTCAAAGGATGCAGGAGTGTCTTGGCGGTGGGAGGTGCACCTAGGCGGTCTGGGACAACAATTTGCAAACAAGGTCCCTGCGGGATTGGTTGAGGCAACGCGCCGCGGATCTGGCAATGGGTGGGGCGCGGTTGGCTGAGGACAGCGGCAAAGTTGGGGGGGGGGAGCTAGCGCAGGGCAGAAGGTTGGAGTTGGGACGCAGGACGCCGGCTCAAAAAAAAAAAAATCTCTCTTGTTCCTTCTTATCTATTCATTCTTCCTTTTCTTTTTTTTTTCTTTCTTTTATTTCCTCTTCCTGTCTCTCTTGAGGATGGCGTATGCACACTGGCACGCCAAGGTCTCCCCATGTACTCTTGCGGATACTCTCACTGGCGCGGATTTCTCACCTTCAGACTCTCACTGGCGCAGATTTCTCACCTTTTCCAATTTCTCACTGGCGCTGATCTTCTCTCTCCAAGGCACGGATATTGCGCGCGGTTCTTATGCTTGCTCAGGGACTCACAAGCCCAAAGGCTACTCAATTGCGCACAACGTATGTCTTTTTGTGTATAGGCGCTAAATACAAAGGAGAAAGGATAACTACGGAAGGTGAGATGGTGGGAGATCGCTGGGGACAGAACTCAAGTTGGGGGGGGGGATGTGGTGCTCTTTTATGGACGCGAGTCAGGAAAGGGCTGCAGGCGGCGCGCTCAGCAATGGGAAGGGCCTTGCCGCAGCTAGCCCCGCTGCGGGCTCAGAAGCAGTCAGGTAGGCCCGGCAGCGGTTGGGTTGGGCTCAGCACCTGGAGACGGGAGACAACAGATCGCGTGGACCAGAAAGCTTGCGGGGACCGGAAAGCTTGCGCGGATCAGAAAGCTTGTGCGGATCGGAAGGCTTGTGCGGATTGGAAAGCTTGCGCGGATTGGAAGGCTCGCGCAGATCGGAAAGCTTGCGCGGATCGGAACGCTTGCGCGGATTGGAAAGCTTGCGCGGATCGGAAGGCTTGCGCGGATTGGAAAGCTTGCGCGGATTGGAAGGCTCGCGCAGATCGGAAAGCTTGCACGGATCGGACCGCGCATCGCAAGACGTGCGGATTGGGTCACGTGGGTACTCCCCGGATATTGGAACGGGTTGTCGGGCGGACGCGCGCGGGCGGACGAAACGGGCTACTTTAATACCGAAGGGCGCGGGTAATGGCAAGGGATGGAGGGATAGGGTTGGGCTAGGGTTCTGCGGCTTAGGGTTGTATTTCATCACTCTTTCTTGTTACTTGTGGTTGTACTTAGGTTAGGGTTGAGAGGGAGGACTTAAATACTTTGCTCTCAACTCTGGGTTGTAGGGGCATCTTATTATAAAGAAGGACGGGGGAAGATGACGGGAAAAACACTTCACCCCACTTCACTTTGCTTTACGGACTGGACTGCACTTTAGGATATTACTTTTTATGGCATTGGATTGGATTGGATTGGAAAGGAAGGAATTCATCTTATTATTGCTCTCTCTCTCTCCCTCTCTGTCTCTTGAATGGCTGCATCCAATCTCCTTACAGACGCTTTGATCAATAACTTTGGGAACTCGAGGACGACTTCTGGGGTGTTGCCCCCTTGAGTTTCCACAACGTCCATCATCCTTGTAATTTATTTTTGCATCTCAGTTATAAATCCATCAATGGCATGTTTGCTGAATGTTGAGTGAAGGAAGTGGTTGAAAATTCTGGCTCTGTTTGCCTTCTCCAACAATGCAAATCTCCGTGTGATTTCGGCCCATAGAAGTTTTGAAGATGTTATATTAGTTGAGTTAACTACATTTGAGTGTGTGATACTATCAAGTTTTGAGAGGATGATTGCCCGTATCTCTTGGTCTTGCTTTGTCGTCATCTGTCCAGAATTCTTTGTGATGGCGTCTTTGATTTCCTTGAGATCAAAGAGCATAAGCATCTTATCTTTCCAGATTGAATAGTTTTCTTCATTGAGCAGAGGTATGGCGTCGACCAAAGCTTTCAGAGCTACTTGATGAAAATAATTTCCACTCCTGCTGGTTTGTTCATATCTTTAATTCGTCTGGTTGAGGTTGTTGGTTTTGTCTTTTAACTGTGTCAAAACTTTGAGATTATATTGTATAGAACTAAGAACCAGCAAGACTGAACAACGTAGAACAGGTAAGAATATGAAATGACACAGGGCAGAAAGAATAGAGGAGTAAAGAAAAAGAGATCCTACAGCTGTGGTCAATCATAAGAGTTGGACTAAGTAGCACAGGTAAGGTAGCGTCTTCAAGATAAGTAGTGATGAGGTGACCTGGGGCAGCAGAGATAGTGAGTGGAAGGATAATATTTCATATAATAAAATGAGACAAAGAAAAGCATAAAGTCAACGTACCTGGGGCAGCAGAGATAGTGAGTGGAAGGATGAGGAAAGAAAGAGGAATCCTTCCACAGCTGCTGACCCGGGTATACAACACTGCTAGTTACATGACTGTGATATGTACTGGCTGTGACATAGACACCAATTGACGCGGACAAGAGATTGACATGAGCAGTAGTAGGTGTGTGGCACACATGTAAGAAAAGGATACTAAGTAGCTGTAATAAGAAAAGGATACTAAGTAGCTGTAACAAGTAGTATGGGTTGGGCAAAAGCTGGTGTTTGTGGAATTGAGGGTTAGATGACCCGGATGATCTTTTTAGAAGTTTGAGATCTTACCAGGCAGAGATTGGAAGCAGTTCAGTCCTGAAGTTGAGGTTTGTACTGATTGTTGAGGAGGGAAAGGAAGAATTTGAATAAAGAAAGAAAGATAGAGAGAAAATGAAATAAAGAATAAGAGAATAAAAGAATAGAAAAAAAGAATGATTGAGTCGATTTGATTTAATTTTTGATGAGCTTTGACGCAGCCTTGAGTTAGATTGAATGTGGTGATTTTTTGAGTGGTGATTTGATGGGTGGTGATTTGATGGGTGGTAATCAGAGAAAGAGAAGTCACACGCAGGACAGAAAATGAAATAGGGAGGCGCAAAAGAGATAGGTTGGGGGACCGTTGGGGCCGGGCTTTTGGGGCCGCATGGAGCTTTCATGTGAGTGTGCTGTAAGGGGAGTGGGTGTCGCGGATATGCTTCATAATCTTAACAAATTTATTGATTATAACCTTCCTTCTTATGAACTCCCTGATACAATAGTTGTGGTAAGATTGCCCAGACTATTTGAAGGAGTGGCTCTTGATTGGTTTATCAATGAAAGGGAAGAGGTTGGATCTTTATCCTGGAGTTCTTGGAAATAATTGATCAAGGTACAATTTGGTACTAGGATTTGGGAAATAAAGATGATGAAAACTTTTGAAACCTCCCAGTTTGATCCATCCAAGGACAAAACTCATAAGTGGTTCTTAGACAAGAAAAGGAGGTTAGAATGTTTTTACCTGGATGCTGATAAAGAAGAATTCAATGAAAGACTTCTCAACTTATGTCCCGGACAAATCAACCACAGTGTAAGGTGCAGGATTCCTATGGATTATGATCTTTCTACCTTGATAAGTGTGATGGAAGAGACTATTGATATCAATGGTCTAGATAAGAGAGTCAAAAGACTCCCCAGCAAACAAAATACTAGGAACAGGGAAGAGTACACTGCCAAAAATAAGGAATCCCCTGCTAATCCAACTACCTTGGAGGTCAAGAAGACTCCAGAGTTAAACAAAGGAGTATTTTGGAACTGTAACCAAAAGGACATGTAAAACCTGATTGTCCTCTACCTAGGAAAAGGATTAATTCTATTAAAGGAGAAGGGTATGATAACCCTCACCCTCACCTAGATTATACTGATGGATCACTTTTTGAGTGTGATTTGATGATCACTAAACCCATCAATGTCATTGAAGAAAGTATTGAGTCTTCTCTAGAAATAAATTCTGTTAATGAGGATTCTAAATTACCTCACAAATGGAATCCCAACATGAAGATTCATCACATCTCTGAGGCTAAGGCCTTGACTCTAAAACCTTCTGCCGGTAAAATTTACACTTCAGGAAGAACATGCTATGCTACTTGTTTAATTCAAGGTTCCACTGTTAAGTTACTTCTAGACAGTGGATCCTTTTGCTCTTGTGTTGGTTCAAATTATTTGGAGAAACAAGACCCAAAATGGAAACTGAACTTATTACCAGTACTTCAGGCTAAGTTCAGCAGTTGTAATTCTTCTCTTAATGCTGTTGGAGTATGGCCCTCTGATATCATACTCCCTCACTCTAAAGGATCACTCAAACTGGACATTGAATTTGTAGTGCTCCAAAATGGAGTATGTGATTACTTTATCCTTGGTAATGATTCTCTTTGCTTGTATGGTATAGATGTTTTCCAAAGCAAGGGTAGATACTTCACCATAGGGGGAGACTGGAACAAGAAGTTTCAAATATGCCATGTCAATGCTCAAACTTCTGATTCAACTTATTAAAAAAAATTAGAGAGTTTCAATCAGCAATACTTCTCTCAAGCAGCTTTGAATCCCCTGCTCAATGAAGAACAAAGACGGGACATCTTACAAGTATTCTTTGAATATCATAATGCTTTCTGTACCAAGGATCACCCCCTTGGTAACATCAAAGGACATGATATGATTCTGACTCTAATCATTAAGCCTCCTTACCCACTTAACCTCAGGAGACCTGCTTACCCTTCTAGTCCAAAATCTAGAGCTGCTCTGGAAAATCATATTCAAGAGTTGGTTGACCTACAAGTCTTAAGGAAAGTAGGACACAATGAAAAAGTAGATATCACTAATCCAGTAATTATAGCTTGGCATAATGCTAAGTCAAGGATGGTTGGAGATTTCAGAATGCTGAAAAACTACACCCAAGCTGATTATTATCCAATTCCAAGGATTGACCATGCTCTGCATAAACTGTCAAAAGCTAAGTACATCAATACCATAGACATACTGAAAGGTTTTCACCAGATACCTATCAGCCCTGATAGCCAGAAATTCATGAGAATTATCTGTCATTTGGGAATTGATGATTATCTAAGGATGCCTTTTGGTATAAAAAATGTTCCTTCTCATTTTCAAAGGATGATGGAAAAAGTTCTAGGATTGTTCATCAGACAAGGATGGATGATGGTTTACATTGATGATAATATCATTTACTCTGATGATTGGGATATCCACCTGGATAAAGGAAGATTAATCCTCAAAACTATCTCTGCTGTGGGATTAAAGTATCAATGAAAAATTGTAACTTTGTTTATTTAGAACTGAAAGCCTTAGAACACATTGTCTCTGGACTAACCTTAGCTGCTGAACAAAACAAGATAGCAGCAGTAATGAATAGGCCAATGCCTCAGAATAAAACTGAACTCCTATCTTTTATTAGCTTCTGCAGCTACTATAGGAAGTACTTACCAAAGTTTGCTCTTCTAACCAAGTGCCTGTATGAAATCTGCAACAACACCACCTTGTTTGAAATGACTCATGAAAGAGTTAAGAATTATGAGGAACTGAAGATGGCCATGGCTTCGGCTCTAGTAATGATTCAGCCAGACTATTCTAAACCCTTCAAGATCTATATAGATGCTATTATGGACGGGCTAGGAGCTGAATTACACCAGGAAGTCATAGAGGATGACAAACTGCTGGAAAAACCTATACTCTTCATATCAAGACAAGTTAAGGATACAGAGAAAAGGGATGGTGCAAGCCGAATGGAATGCCTTGCTTTAGTATGGGCTCTGGAGAAACTTTATTACTACTTGGAAGGCACCAAGTCCACAGTGATTACTAATTGCAATCCCGTAAGGACTTTGATGAACATGAAGACCCCTAGTAGGCACATGTTAAGATGGCAGATATCCATACAACAGTACAGAGGTAAGATGACCATAGTTCACCAAGGTGGTGCTAAATACCAGAATGCTGATAGTTTGAGCAGGAATGCTTTACCCAATGACCCAAGTAACCCTGCTTGTGATCCAGAGGATAATGATACCTTCCCTATCCTTAACATTAACATGTTGAACGTTGAAGCTCCTATAATTGGAATCCATATTTTTCAATTGGATGAATCCTTGTTCAACTCAATCAAAGAATCTTGCAATTCTGGCATGAAAACTCTGATCACCATTATAGAAAGTACTTCTCCACAATCTGAATTGAACAATAGCCTACCTGAACCTCTCTTGAAAACATAAAAAGCTGGAAGGTTCACCATATGGGATGGTGTAGTATACTACAGGCATCAACATTCAAGTGTTATAGTCTTAACTAAGGATGACCAAATCAAACACTTCCTGGCTGAATGCCATGATAACTGCTTATCTGGTCATTTATCTGCTGATAGAACCTTAGATAAGGTTTAAAAAACTGCTTGGTGGATCAATTGGAGAGACCCCACTATCCAGTATGTTACTAGTTGTGAAAATTGTCAGAAATCCAACAGGACCACTGGGAAAAAGTTTGGTCTACTGCAAAAGATTGCTGAACCCAAGAAAAGATGGGAGATCATCAACATGGACTTTGTAACTGGACTACCACCAGGAGGCGCCAATTCCTACAACTCAGTCCTAGTCCTTGTTGATAGGTTCTACAAGAAAGCAAAGCTTCTACCTAATCACAAGGAAGACACTGCTATGGAAGTTGTCCTATTATTTTGGAACAGAATCATTGCAGAGGTTGGAGTTCCCATGATCATTATCAGTGACAGAGATCCTAAATTCACCTCTGAGTTCTGGAGAAGTCTTGATGAAATGCTGGGAAATACCTTAGCTTTCTCTGCAGCTTATCACCCTCAGACGGATGGCTTAGCTGAAAGAATGATTCAGACCCTGGAAGACATGCTCAGGAGACTCTCTGGCTTTGGTCTAGAATACAAGAATTCTGATGGTTATTGCCACAATTGGTTTAGCCTTTTACCTGCACTAGAGATGGCCTAGAACAGTAGCAAGCAATCTACCACTAAGGAAGCACCCTGCATGCTGGAAAGAGGATGGATTCCTAAATTACCCAAGGATAACCTAAATCACCAGATAACAAATATTCACCCTAAATCACTTGATTTCAAAAACATGATAGATGTAGCCAATAAAAATGCTGTTAAGTGTGTCCAGGATGCTGTCAAGCATAACCAACAAAGGTGGGATAAAACCCATAAGGAGCTGGATTTCAAGATTGGTGATCAAGTCTTGATCTCTGCCACCAACTTCATTAACTTAGCTGAAAATAGAAAGCTTAGACCAGCTTTTGTGGGACCTTTCACCATTAATAAACTTCATGGTAAGAATGCTGTAGAAGTAATCCTTAGTGATGAGCTTTCTAGAAAACACACAGTCTTCCCAGTAAGTCTCATCAAACCCTACCACCCAAGGAATGGAGAACATACACCTTCAGCTGCAATACCTTTCACAGAAGAACCTGAAAACGACAGAGGGAAAATTAGAAATATCCTCAAAGATAAAAAAGAAAGGATCAATGGAAAAGATGTCAGACTCTACCTAGTTAGATACAAGGGAGAATAAGCTGATAAGGATGAATGGTCAACTGAACACAATATCCCTGATGGACCCATCCACCTAAGGAACTACAGAGCCGGCAGAAGGCATTGATACAATTTTTTTTTCAGATATAGACATATCCTGGAGTGGGGGAATGTCAGCTTGCTACTATGTACAGAGCAACCTTTCATAGCAACACAAAAACTAAAAAAAATAAGAATATATCAATTAAAAAAAGAAGAAGTGAGAAATCCATAAATATTATCAAAGAAATGGATTCCTTACCCAAAATTAGGTAGGGTCACTCACTGACCCCTATCCTTGAAATCCAAGTCCTTACATTTTTAATTAATTTGATAGTCTGCAGAAACTTTGAACTATATTAAGTGATACTTCATCCGAGTTTAATGTGAATTATATTCAGCATTGTTTTATTCTGTGTATCTTTGATTGAAAGGAATTAAAACAACCAAAAAATTGTTGATTTTGAACTTCGAAAATAGCCCATTCAAGCGCTCATAAGCCCAGGTAGCACATGTGGGGCAAGGCCCCCAACTTTGTAAAAGCTCAAGTATATGGGATGCAAGATGTTGATTTGGATTTGGATTTTTCTCTGTGAAAAGCTTCCTAAAAATTTGGAAATATCTTTCCCAGTGCCTGGTGAAATCAGAACTATTTTTGAAGCTGGTATTCCAACTAGTGGAAATGCTCAAACAGGTCACTAAATGAAAGTTATTTTCAAAACATTTTATTGGGAATGGACATTCTTCAAATTGAATGGCAATGATGAAATTGGGAATGTAGAATTCATAATGAAGAGACCACTCTGCAGCCTTGAGACTTCCATGACTTGCTTCTCCAAGGTTTTTTGGTACTATTGTCAAATCAGATGGGATTAGAGTAATATTGATGAATTTTTGAAGATTTTCAGAAGAACAGAATCAAACTTGAATTTTGATAAAATTGGAGGGCTTTGCTCAGGGATATCACCAGTGCTTGGATCCAAAAATAAAACAGGTAAATAATCTAATTCAGAGAATGAAGAAGATTCCCCCATGAATTCTTCATTAGTTAGAGCCAGAGTTTTTCTTCTCTCTTTTCCTTTGGATTTTTGTATATTTTGAATATCTTGCTGGGAATATCTTTTCAAGTAACAAAATTATTTAGAATCAATTTGTTTTTTTCTGGCATCTTCATTGTATCCACTTTCATCTTCATCATAATTTGATCCCTCATCTGATGAGTCTGAAGCCTTTTTCTGTATCTTCTTCCAAAAGGATTCTGGATGGTTTGATTTGGTAACAGAATGATTTTTCAAGGATCCAAGAAACATATTGTGAATTATGTCAAGGTTGGAAATTCTTGTTGCATCCCAATAAGGTATTTCTTCCAATATTGACTAACAGAAAATATTCTCCTTGAAAAAAAAGATCTCTTTGTGATTGAGTTGCATGTAACCATGAATTTACTTGAATTTTTTGCTCTGATAAATTTCTTGGGGCCAAATTGAAAGTCTCAATGTCATTTTTTCAGAATTTTCAATGGTGCAGAAGTTGCAAAAATTTTTTCCTGAATGACTGGTAAATCCTATAATCTTGCGCATTGCCACAACATCTTCCATGACAGTGAGTATAAGAGCTCTGATATTAACTGCTAAAGGATTATTATAGGTCTTGCAGAAGTGGAAACAATTCCAAAGTTTCCAAAGTTCTCTGAATAGGGGGGTGATTATATAATTCAGTTGACAACCAGTATGCTCTTTGTGGCAGGTATGATTCCTACCAGAAAAATGTTTTCTTCTTTCAGAAATATTTCAGGTGGAGGATTCAAGCACACCATGGCAATTGTTTCCAAGAGAGGAATGACCACTAGACTTTCCAAAAGCATGAAACCAGTCAGCATATAGGGTGAATTCAAAGTTCCCAGGCTTTGAAAAAAAGGGGGAAGTTTCATTTGGGACCTTGAATCTTTTAAAAAAAATCTTATCCCAGATATCTTTCATTATCTCAGAGGGTTTGTTTTGGAGATGTTTGAGAAGTTCTTCCTTAATACCTGAATGGTTCAAAAATCTTGCCAGCCATGGTTGGTAGATTAAATTTTTTCTTGCGGAGAATTTTGATTCATTTTAATTTTTTCTGCTAGGCATCAAGTTAATGGAAGTCTTCATAGATTGCAAGGCTGATGAGCAAGGTGGACCCTGAAAAAATATTTTCACATGTTTTGTGCATTTGATATTGGGGTCTGTGACATTTTTTTCTTGGTCAGCCAAGTAGAAGCACTCTGGAAAACAGAAATATATCTCCAGTGAAGCATCCAGGTTGAGATTCTTGAAGATGGTAAAAATGCTGAGGGAAATATTTGAGATGTTATTGGGCTAATGGTTTTGAAGATTATTTTGAAAAATTGTTTTTTTTTGAATATTGAAAGCACAAAGAAGAAACCTTGATTCCTCTTTACTGAATTGATGATGCACATTAATGATGTCTGTGATAACCATTGGAAGGATGACATGGCATTACTTTTATATTGAGGGTAATAGGACAAAGTCTTGTGTGTCAAATATGGGAACACCAGCTGGAGGTGAAATTGAAGTAATATCATCTTGAGATTGGGCCATGTTTGCATTTTTATTATCTAATGGATACCTATGGTTTCTTTGGTGATTTTGGGGACAGTGCTTGTGGAGAAACTACCATTTGCAGAGAAACTTGAGTGGAAAGCAAAGTTGTGGTGAATTTTTGATGCTTACCATATCCAGAATGGGTAAATGCTATGCCTTGCTCTATCCTATTCAAATTCATATGAGGTTTTCTGCAGCAATAGAAATTTTAACACCTGCAAGCAATAATTTGGATATTTCTGGGTGCCATTTTGGTTTAAGTTATTGATGAGTGTAAGAATTTATGGTGGAGGGGAAAAGGGTCTCCTCACATGAAAAAACTCTCATGAAATAGGTTGCAGATTAGATGTTTTTGTTTTCCTCCTCTCAGTGGGTCATGTAGCTTATTAAAATGAAAAAAAATTGAATGCTTATCTTGAAAAATTCAAACTGATTCCATGAGACATGTCTCAGGAAATTGAAAGAAATATTTCCTTCACTCGTCATTAAAAAATTGATGGATTATCATGAAGCAATTAATGGCTTATCATGAAGCAGTTGATTCCATATTATGAAAAAATAGAGGATTATCATGAAAAATTTCAAGGCTTATCATGAAACATTTGAAGGTTTATCATGAGGTGTTTCATTTCATTACTTATCATGAAAAAGGTTTTACATAGGGTTTTTTTGCCATAATTCATTACCCCAAGATTGAGACTTCTTTATAATTTTTAGGTGTGGATTGCTGATTGAGGATAATCATTTTTTTTCATTGAATTTTGTTTCCATCATGAAGGAATCACTTTTTTTTTTGTTACATTTTAAAAAGTTTATAATTTCCCCCAAATTGGCGGAGGCATGGCATTTGCCTGGTGCAATATATATTGACTCTGCACAGTGTCAATGCAAGAGGTGCATAAAGACGTTGGTAAATGAAAATAAACCTGAGAAACTCAACGCCAGGTGGGGCATGTTAGGTTTTTCAATCTTTTTACATTTGTAGACAACTACAATGTTCATGATAATTGGAAGGAGAATTATGAAGATCAATAAATCATATTACTTTAGCGTAATTGATCCAACATGAGCTTTAAATTGAAAACTGAATAAAAAACTCTCTTCAGTATTCACAGATTGAAGAAAATAATCACTAAAATAAAGTAAAAGAAATTTAGAAAGATTAAATTGTGAATTCCAAGGCTGAGAGAAGGATTTAACATCAAAGAAATATTCTTGAATCAGAGATACAACATATGAATTCATTCTTTTCCATATTTTTTGGTCAAATATTTTGGCTCTAGATTGTTTATTTTAGAGATTAAAAATAAAAACTAGAGAGAATTGGTGACTTTGAACCTCTTCTGATCATCTGGAATAAGCAGGACACCACGTAGTCCAGAAACCAGATATTCTGCTGGAAGGTGATAGGCAGGACATTTGGCAAAAGCAGGAGTATATTTAGGAAGGGTTTTTTTACCCGTTGATTATATGTTTTGCCCAAAGAATTGAGAAAGCTATGAGCATATAGTAAATTTCATCTACTAAATTATCTATTGCTTTGAAGTTTCTTGCAGGCATATTTAATGGATTGTTTTCTCCAGACTGTGTAGTTTCTGGTTTGCTTTATCAAGATTTTATGCAATTGATGAAATACTGAATTTTAAATATTTCCTATGAAATTTCATCCTCTTTATCAAATGGATTCTCAAATTCAGGGGCAGGAGTGACTTCTTGAGAAACCAATGAAATTCACTGGAACCAGATATGGGCCCAGTTGCATTTGCAGTGCTTTGTAGGAAACAAAAGTAATTGGATCAAACCATCAAGGGAATAAGTGCCTTTTTTTGGGAGGTTGGTTGGTTTGGGGGGATCTTGATGACTTTTGGGGAGTAATATTGCTCATTGAATTGAGATTTGAATGGGTTGGAATCAGAAGGCAGAAAAAAAAACCAGTTCATCCAAGAAAAAAAGAACCCCAAAATTCAGATTGATTTACCACTATTTTCCAACTGCTTGACCCACTCCTTCAAAGCAGTGGCACATGTTTCAAACAAGATGGACTGGCTCAGAGTTGAGGGGTATGATTCCAAGGGTTTGATGTGTTTCAACCAAGCCTCAAAGAGATGAATTGTGGATGAAACCTTCAAATCATATGCTGAAAGGGTGAGGGAGGTAGAGAATAATTTGAGAATTGGCTGAGCTTCCCAATGATACTTTTTGAGACAAGGCATCCAATCTTGAAAAAAATGAAAATAATTTAATATTAGTTTTCCTATAAATCAATCATAAATGAATGCATTTTCCTTACCAGGAGCTGGGTTTTGAATTCTCTGAGAGAGCTAGAGATTTCGAGTTGATTGAGCATGCTTTTGTGAAGAGGAGCCAATATTTGAGATTTTCTCTCCAGCAGGATCGGTTCCAGTTTTATTGTTGTTGACTGCAGAAGAATAATATGGTTTTTCTGTATTGGGTGGTGCAGACATGTTGATTTCATCCTCTTCCGCATCACTTTCTTGAAAAAATACATCCTGTTTTTTGGAATTTCTGTTGGAGGATGAGTGAGAGGCAAATTGCTTTTTGAGGAAGTTGCCATTACCAATTCTGACCTCTTATTCTTCAGGTAATTCTTCACCCCTTGATACAACTGATACAAAACACAATGGTCAACAGGGGTCAAGAGTGAAGTTTAGTGGGAATGACTTAGTTCAATCAAATTTTTCACAGGCTTCAATTACTTGACAAGCAATATCAGGAAGAGAGCGGGTGGCTGTTTTGTCATTTGTGATTTTTTCCAATTTTTTATGTTTTTGTTTGTTAATGGAGAGGAATTCCTGGCGTGATATGAGAGAGGCTTCTGAAATTTTGAGGAATCCAACAGTCTCAGATGGAGGAGGGGGTGGGAGTGGTTTGGCAGCATTTTCTTTTTCCCCAACAACTTTGTTCCAAGCAGGAGTTTTAGGAAGGTTTGAGCTAGGGGCATGGGGGGAATCTGTTGGCGCAGGCCCCAAGCTATTGGATAAAGTATGGGTATTGGCGTGGGCAGTTGAATTTTCTTTTGATGCAAGGGGTGAAGGAGTATCATTCCCAAGCCAATGGCAAGAATATTGAGTGGTAACCATGATCAGGTATATAATCTTGAATGAGTATCATAAGAATGGAAAGTAGGATGTAGGAACTGGGGATAAAATGGTGGTGTATTGAGGGAAAATTGAGTGGATCAATGAGGGGGAAAAAGAACAGGGAAAGATGCTCTTTATATAATGGTGCCAGGGGATCATAAGAGTAACCCAAAAGCAAAAAATCGATTGTATTTCAAAACAGAAAATATATGATGAGAAATCATATTACTACTGTATTTGATACCTAAAAAATGTGACGAAAGAACTGATGACAGGGCCTTGAATATCTTGAAATAATTTCTATTAGAGTATATTTATTTTTTGATGGGGGCAGGTGTACATTGCATACAGAACATAAATAAACAAAATAAAGAGTACAAGGACTGGATATAGTATGAAGCAGGACATGTAGTCAGAAGATCAATGTAATTACATAAAATGTAGTAACTGAGTTCTTAATTCTGCATGGCGTTCAGATGATCCACCAGTGATAATCTCATCCTCTTGCATTGCAGAAAAGCATCCATTGTAAAGTCTCTGAGCAATTTGCATGAAATACCAAGTCTTGTGAATGGACTTCCTGCCAGTCAATTGTATTGAACAGTTTGATGGAATAATAGGTTGGAAGCCCAAAATAGATCTATCCATCCATCATGCTTGTCAAACTCAATGACCATACAAATACCTGTAAGAACAAACTGGCCTTTTTTGATTTCAAATTCTTGAATGAAGTGAGCTGGTTCACCGGTTGCCTCATGGATACCACAAAAGCCACTGTAGGTGATAGCATTGACATCATCATCAATATGAGATTTATTGTAAAACTCCCTCCAGGTGGCGGTGATGTTGCCACAAAAAGGCCCAGTGTCCTGGGGGTCTCCCTATTCTTGGGCACAAAAAACAGGAATATTTTTCTGTTTCATCTGCTTGATTGCATGTGAAAAGAGTCCAGGGGCCAAAACTTTATATGTTTTGGACATGATTTTTTGAACAAAAGGAATCTTTTCCAGGAGAGCCTTCCACTTTTTGTATCTTTCTGGCATAAGATTCTTTGATTTAAAATGCTTATATATTCCTAATCAAAATAATTTAATTTCAATTAGTATCAATTGTAATCAAGAAATTCAATAATAGAATTTCTTTCTAAGTTTTTCCACTTCATCATACCCCTTATGCAAACCAAGTGCTTTCATGATACCAACAAGAAAAGAGGAATTATTTTTATTTCCATAGAATGATCCAATTTTTAAAATGGTTGTGGTCAAGAGTCTGATTTCATCATATTCTGAGCCTGTAATGTCCAACCACTTGGTGAATTTTAAGACCAAGCCAATTTCAAGCTTGTGGTTGGCAAGGACAACCACTGGAGGGCCTGGTTTAATAAGTTTTTGAAATTCTCAAGGAACCTGGTTGTGTTTGAAATTGATTTCACATCTGGAAATCTGATAATTTTAAAGTCCTCAGGTTGGTTGATCAAGATGCTGAGACCAGGGCAGCAAGTGATATTGGCCAATGCCTCAATTTTCTTCCTCTGAGATTCAGAGCTCAAACCGTAGTCCTGACGGGTGGAAGTACAGGTGAGGATATTTTGGCTCTGAGTTTAACGTGGAGGAAGGACAGGAAGAGTGTGTATGTTGACCACAGTTGTTGATATTGGTTGGCAAGAGCCACTTTCTCCACTAGCTTCCTCAGCCTTCATACACGCTTCCTGGGCATCTTTGGAATGGATTCAATGTCTCTAAAATCAACAGGAAAAACTATCAGCTTGAATCCCAGTATGGAATGCCATGGTAAACCATGAAATTCTTGCACAACATTCAGGCCAAGTCCTCAACAGAGAAGCAATGTAGGAAACCTTCCAGGATAAACTCCCTGCATAAAATTCTACTCAGAAAATCATCCCCTTATAAATGATAAGAGATGAAAATGAAACATCAAACCATCTTTCTGCTGGGAGCTGTGTGAAAATAGTGAATGGTATCAACACAAATTATCTGATGAAAGATGTGAGATGAGGGGGAAAAACCTGGAAAATCCATCAAGAATGGTATCCTTTTAAGCTGCAAGGGAGAGTCTTCAAATCAGCTTTCTTTTGCTCTGTATTCAAATCATCACATGCAAAATAATATAGTCAAGCAACTCAAATGGTTTTTGAATGAATATTTTGATAGAAGAAAATCCAGGTCCCAATTGGATTTGTATTTTAAAACAGGTGTTTTGTTGATTGGACAAGAATTGGGAGTTCACAAAAAGGGGCCCAAGAAAAGAAAAACCACCAGGAAGACAAAACAGAATTGAAAAAAGAAATATTAATTGGACCATCAGGATCAACAGATATAAAAAAAAAGAAAAAAAAACCTTAGGTCAATTCAAAAAGGCAAGAATCAGTAAGGTGCCTGCCCATGTTGAAGAGGAAGAGGTGGAGGAGATGGGATCAATTGAGGGGATGTTATTTGGTGATGAGAGGGAATGAGGGGAGAGGACTCACCAGTGCTTGATGGAAGTGGGGTGGGAGGTGTTGCTGTGGGTGCGTTTGGTGAGGCAGGTGTTTTGGTGAGCTTGATGGGATGAAGATAGTGGTTTGATGAGGAGGAGGAAGGAAGGTGGCTAATGAGTGAGCGGGATGATTTGGATGGCAGGAGATTGTAGGCCCTCAGGGATTGAATAAAATTTCCAACAACCATCAGATCCAATGACCTCCCTTGGTACAGGCTTGATTCAACCATGGTGGCAGTCCAACTGGTGTGGAAAGAGATTTTGTGTTCCTTGAAATTTTCTGAAACAACTGCCTCAAAGTTCTGGAAAGCCCATAGCACTTGAGTTACACTCCTGTGCCTCCAAAATTCTAAATATAATCCATTTACGCAAGAAAAGTTACTAAGGCCTTCAGTAGTTTAAGATTCACTCCCAAACCTTATTCTGTTATCCGCAAAACTATCCTGCCCTCAATGGTAACCACTAAAGCTTAACTACTGATGAATTAATAGTAAAATAAACAAAGCAGACTCCCCAACAAGCGCTTCACTTGAACTATTTCCAAATTAAGACTCCAAGCATTCCAGCTGGTAATGCCGCTTTTGGAAGCAAAGAAAAATAAAAAAAGACTCCTTTATTTTACACCCTCTGAGGTAATACTCCAATAATACTCTGATCATTTAGTTATTACGTAATTCCCCCTTTCCCCTTAAGGGAAATGTCCTCCTTAAATATTCTCAACTCCAAAAATGAACTAATCCAAAAAGAATGTACACTGAAAAAGAAGGACTCCTCCACTAACCTTCTCTGTGCATTTGGTACTGATCCTCCTAACCAATAGTCAAATCCTTTACCCAATCCAATGATTTGCATTAGGTTTGGAGATCATGTTGCCAATTTTCCTTAACAGTTGAGTCGCGCCAATGCATAAAAACAACAGATCCCCATTGATCTTACTTAGCAGAGCACTATCAATCCCGCATGTGGAATACTACAGATACCCAACAATCCGCATTCTTCCTCCTCAGCTTCAGTTTTGATCACCCCATAATCCCACAAAATCAGTGCATAATCCATAATTTTCCTAGTCTCTACTAGTAAGCCTTGATCAAATGGTTCTGCACTAGTAAATCCATACTTGCGGAGGGAAGTTATGTTTGACCATGTTTGGTGTACTCAAAAGGCAAAAAAAACCAACCCATTCTTGTCATTGGGCCGCCAAAAGTGCGCGCTTCCCCAATGCTGAGCCCCTGAATTTTGTATTCCAGATCAGAAATTCCGCCAACACACTCCTCCTGAGCCTATTGTGCTTTGGAGTTCTAACCACTGTTGAGCCGCTCCAAGTCAAATTTCCAGTGCTGAGCCTACTGGCCTCCATTTCTTTAGATAACCACCAAATCCCCCCAAAAATCCAATTCTGTCACCAGGATTCCCATGCTCCACAAGGTTAGTCAACCAATTGGATACCACACCCCCCAACTATTAAAAATCCACCTGAGACCCGCCTTTGCAGCCTCCTGGATTCCAAGAACCTTGCTATCCTTTAGCTACCAGAGGTGATGGAATAAATAATAAATATATTATTCAATAAATGCAGAAAAAATCCATAAAATATATGGATAAAGCTATTGCAAGGTTGATTGGTTTGGTTATGATTGAATATTATTAATTAATATTAATAAATTGATTATTAAATAAATTAAAAGAGGGGAAAGAATAATATTGGTTATCTTTAACACCTCTCTTCAGGGAATTCACTTGAAGACGTGTAGACCTGGTTACTTTGGAACCTTTAATTTATATTCTTAAAGGAGTTATTTCCCAAAGATAATATATATATATATAAATATATGGTAAAGTGGCAGGGCTTTGTAACCAAGATTCCACTACAGAAGTAGGATAATAGAATTACTGGTATAGTATTGCATCCTTTGGGTACCTGTTTGGGACTTTTAATGATGGGTTAAACATGTTACTGGGGTTAAAAGCTTGTTCAGCAGTTTAAATTCATAAAAAGTGTTTTTTGGATGGTTAATATTGATCAGAATAAATCAATAAATCACTTAATTATCTCATTATAAGTATTTGGTTACCTTGGCATGGTTTCTGGATGTAAATATAACAGGGTCTGGGGTAACAATAAATTCCAAAGGGGCTCTCTATTTATATCTTTTTGGATCCCAATTCTTCCCTCTGGGGGCTATAGGGGCTCAAAGGGACGGGTGCTAAGGCTAGCTGGCTAGCTGGTGTGGTCTTTTATGTTTTTGTGGTGCTGTAACACAGCTAACATCTAATTCAACATGGTGTGGGAATTATTCTACTTTTTCATTGATGTATTGACATGTGGACAATACTGTATTTATCCACATGAACCTTATTTGGTTAATTATCCTTATTGAATATTACTAAACTGTTTATATTTATTTTTAAAATACATTCCTACGGATAATATGATTTAAGAAAAGTTCTAATGATGTAGGAGCCAATGGGAGCTAAATCATAATAATTATTTGCTCATTATTTTCAAAAAATTTTCAATTTACTTAAAATAATTAATTAAAAATACATCCCATGGAAATATATATGTAATATTTTTGGATATTCAGTTTTCTCAGTGTGCCACAGACATACTGATATTTTGAAGTTCTCATAACTGTATTTTTGAAGTATTTTAAAATATTTCTCAATCTTAAGTTATCTTATTGTGGACATTTTGGTGTTCTATTATTATATTTGATAAAAATATGTCAAAGTTTTATTTTTAGTGTTTTTATATGATTTTATGCAGTTTCAGAATATCTAATATCCACGGAGACATTCATTACATAAGTGTTATGTCCCCGTATTAGTAGTAGTACTGGTACACTAGCTTCTCATGTTGTCTGTCAACTTGTTGGCCCATAGTCCCGCGGCTGCATATCTGGCTTTTCAGGGAAAATGGTAAGGGTGGCAGTGCTGCTGCTCAGCCACCCGCAGATGTATTGTTTTCTGCAACTGCATGGGGGAATTGTGACACATCACCTTTCCACTTGTAAATTCTCTAAATCAAAGAATTTCTGGATTGTGAAATAATGTTTGTCAGCCTCCTGGATTCCAATACCATTGCTATCCTTTATCTACCAGAGGTGATGGAATAAATAATAAATATATTATTTAATAAATGCAGCAAAAATCCATAAAATATTTGGATTAAGCTTATTGCAAGGTAAATTAGTTTGATTATAGTTTATTGTTATAAATCAATGTAGATAAATTGATTATTAAATATTTTTTATAGAGGGTCCACCATTATATTGGGGATCTTTAACACCTCTCTTCAGGGATTTTGGTATGAAAAAACGTAGTCCGGGTTACTTTGGGCTATTTAGTTTAAAGGATATTTTACCCAAAGATAATATGTATATAAAATACACAGTGGAGTGGCAGGGCCTTGTAACCAAGCTGCCACAACAGAGAAAGGATAATAAAACTCACTGGTATATTATTAGATCCTTTGGGTATCTGTTTGGGACGTGCACTGATGTGTTAAACCTGTATACTGGGGTTATAAGGTTGTTCAGAAGTTTGAATTGATATAAAGAGGTTGAGGACAGATATTATTAATCAGACTAAGCCATAAATCACTGAATTATCACTTATAAGTACTTTATTAACTTGGCACAGTGTCTGGATATAAATATAACTGGGTCTCTGCCCATCAATATCCTCAAAAGAGCTCTTTATTTATAGCTTTTTGAGTCCCAATATTGTCCTTCTGAGGGGTACAGGGGCTCAAAGGGACGGACAGTGAGGCTATGAGGGTAACCAGTGGTAGCCTGTCACGTGTTTTTGATGCTTTTGCACGGGTAGAATCTAATTCCTCAGGGTATGTGAATTATTCCACTTTATATCTGATATTAGGACTTGTGAATAACACTAATCTGTCCAATTTATGTATTATTTAATTCATTATCCTCAGTAAATGTTCCCATTAAGTTAATAATTATTTTAATAGATATTTCTACGGAAATTCTGATGTCAGGTGAGTTCTCATTATGTATCAAATAATTGGAGTAAAGTCATGATATTGATTTTACTCCTTATTTTCGAGTTTGAGTTGATTTACTAAAATAATTACTTAAAAAGATAGTTCATGGGAATTCATGTAATATTGTTACATCATTAGTTTTCTTAGTATGTCAAGAAAATATTGATTTCTAGAAATTCTCATAATAGTATATTAAAGAATTTTAATATATTTTCAGAAGTTGTCATTGTCTTATTTTCTACATTTTTGGTAATTTTAATTATATTTAATAAAAAATACCAATAAGGGTTATTTAAGTACTTTTATATAATATTATGTACTTTTAGACTATATAATATCCATGGGAAAATTTATTACATATGTAGAATGTTCCTGCGTGGGTTGTAGCATGTTTACGCGGTACCTAAGCTTCTCAGGCCACCTGTCACTTTTTCAACCCATAGTCCTGCGGCTGCGTACTTGTCAGAGGCCTGGAGCTGCGTACAAAACCTTGATGGAACAACAGGGCTGTATATCAGCCGCGCGCGGGTGCATTGGCTGCCGTGGCTGCGTGCGGGAATTGTGACAGAACACATTTCTGTCCATAACTCCCAAAATATACACAACTCCTCAATTCTGACTGAATTTGAGGTGTGAAACCTATACATGAAAATACGTGAGAAATATTTAATTGGCCAAAAATTCAATAGTGGTGCCGTGGTATTTTGGCCTTTCTTTCCTTAATTATTTAAAAATATAAGGAGTTTGATTTCAAGGGCGGGGTCAGTGAGTGACCTTACCTAATTTTGGGTGAAGAATTGATTTCTGTAATAATATTTATGTCAGGTTAATTGTATTATTATTATTTTTATGTTATTTCTGTTACTTTTGCAGCTTTCTCTGCAATATTAGCAAGCTGAAAAAGTTTGCTTGGAAACCTTTAGGTTGGGTTGCATGTGAAATATTAAAATGGAAAAAGTTCCAACGCCAAGCCTCTTTATAAATTTTGATGAATCATTAAAAATGTAAGCAGTGAGAATTTGAGGTAGGTGTCACAAGTGACCATATCTTGGATTTTATTGAGAATCATAATTTGAAATAATATTTTTAATATTGTTTCTCCTTCAATATTTTATTTATTTATTTATGTTATTTTTTTAACTTTTGCACCTTTTTCTGCAATAGTAGCAAGCTGACATTCTCCCACTCCAAGATATGGCCATATCTGAATAAAAATATGGAGTTTTGGGAAATTAATTCCATATGTATTTCAGTTTCTTTTACTGGCTCTGTAGTTTCTAAGATGTATTGGTCTATCAGCTATGTTTTTCTCTTGTGAAAATTTATCTTTTTTTGCAGATTCTCCTTTGTATCTTAAAAAGTATAGTGTAACATCTTTAACTTGCACTCTCTCCTTCTTTTCTCTCAGCATCCTGCTTACTTTCCCTTTTTATTTCATAGGGTCAGGTTCTAATGGGATTATTACTGGAGGGAGGTTGCTATATTCTCTTGGTTGACAGTGATTCACTAAGCCTATGATAAACACTGGGTGCTTTCTTGATAATTCTTCACTCAAGACTACTTCTGCAGCATTCTTGCCATGCATTTCCTTGATAAAAAAATGGCCCCACAAAAGCTTGTTTCAACTTTCTGTTCCCTGCTAAGTTGTTGAAGTGGGCAGTAGATATCAAGATCTTATCTCCTATCTTAAAGTCAGGTTCTCTGTGTCATTTATCCCATCTTTTTTTGTTGTATTACACTGATTCTTCTACACATTTTTGGGCATGATTATTTTCTAGATCAATAATTTTATTCAAGTCAAGATATTTGGGGTGGATGGTGGCTAAATTTTGGTTCAGGGTATTCCTGGGGAGTTTTGGAATCCATCCTCTTTCTAGTATGTAGGGGGCTTCTTTGGTGTAGAGTGTTAACTGCTATTATAAGCCACCTCCAGGGCTGGGAGTAAGCTTACCCAGTCATGGAAATATCCATCTGAGTTCTTGTATTCTAGACCAAAGCTACAAAACCTTCTTAAAATATCTTGCAGGGTCTGTATCATCCTTTCAGCTAATCCATCAGTCTGGGGGTTATATGCCATAGAAAAGGCTAAAGTAGTAAACAGTAAATCATGTAGATTCCTCTTAAATTCAGAAGTGAATTTGGGGTCTCTGTCACCGATTATAATTTCAGGTATACCTACATCAGCTATAATCCTATTCCAAGATAAAAAAGCCACATCCATGGCATTATCCTCTTTGTGGTTAGGTAAAAACTTTGCCTTCTTAGAGTATCTGTTGACTATAACCAGGAAAGAATTATAGGAGTGTGTGACTCCAGGGGGAAGGCCTGTGAAAAATCTATATTAATGATTTCCCACCTAGTATTGGGTTCAGAGATATTTTGCAGAAGTCCAAACCTTTTTCCAGTAGTTTTATTAGGTTTTTGGCAAGTCTCAGAGCTAGAAACATACTGAATAGTATTCTCTCTCCAATCTAACCACCAAGCAGTTTGCTTCACCCTTTCCAAGGTCCTTTCAGTGGATAAATTTGCTGATGAACAGTTTTCATGGCATTCCTGAAGTATATGTTGTATATGTTCTTTGTTGCTCAATGTAAACACAATGGAATTTTAATGTCTATATTATAGGGGACCATCCCAAAATGTGAAACTCTTGCTTTGTATGGCTTGAGCAGTGAGGCTGGTAGACTATTCACCAGGGCTGCTTCTGGGGATTCACACTCCATGATGGTAATCAAAAGCTTGAGGTAAGGGGAATAGTTCTCTCTTACCAGATTGAAAAAAGCAGTATCTGATTCACATAGGTGGATCCCCATAATTGGGTCATCTGATGCAAGAAGATTAATTTTCACGATAGGGAAGATATCCTGGTCTTCAGGGTCATATTCTTGGTTTCTAGGGTAATTAGGAAAAGAATTTCTACTTAAACTGTTTGCAGCCTTGTGTTTAGCTCCAGCTTGATGCACTATAGTCATCTGGCCTCTATATTTTTGTATAACAATTTTACACCTGAGAATATGTCTACCAGGGGTTTTCACATTCATGAGGGTTCTTACAGAAGTACAGTCAGTAATTTTTTGGAATGTGATGCCTTCTAAGTAATGGTGAAAATTTTCTAGAGCCCACACTAGAGGCAAGGATTCCATCTGACTGGCTCTATATCTTTTCTCAGTGTCTGTGATCTGTCTAGATATGCAAAGTAACAGTTTCTCTACAGGTTTGTCTTCTTCTATTCTTTCTTGGTGCAAGGCAGCCCCTAGACCTTCCATACAAGCCTAAATTTACAACTTAAAGGGTTTATAGTAGTCTGGTTGGATCAGTAGAGGAGTGGAGTTCATAGCTATTTTCAATTCTTCATAGTTTTTTAACCTCTCATGTTTCATTTCAAAGTGAGTGTTATTGTTGCATATTTCATACATAATTTTAGTTAGCATGGAAAACTTTGTAATTTATTGTCTTTATTAATTGCAAAAACTAACAAATGATAGCAGCTCTGTTTTATTCTGAGGCATTGGCCTATTTATTACAGCATCTATCTTATTCTGGTCAGAAGCTAAAGTTAGACCAGAGAATATATGTCCCATAGATTTCCAAATCTCCATATCCAAAGTTGCATTTCTTCATGGATACTTTGAATTCTGGTTTGGAAATAGTTTGGAGGAATAATCTCACTTGATTTGTATTCGTCTCCCAATCATCAAAGTATATAATGACATCTTCTATATAAACCATCATCCATCCTTCTCTGATGTAAGTCCCTAGAATGGTATCAATTGTTCTCTGGAAGTGTGATGGGGAATTCTTTATGCCAAAGGGCATTCTGAGGTACTCACATATTCCTAAATGGAATATTATTCTCAGAAACTTTCTACTTTCATGGCTTATGGGTATTTGATGGAAACCTTTAAGCATGTCCATAGTAGTGATGTATTTTAATTTATAAATTTTATGAAGAGCATAGTCAATCTGGGGGAAAGGATAATAGTATCATTGAGTATAGTTATTCAGAATTCTGAAGTCTCCTACAATCCTTGAATTATCATTATGCCAAGCTATGATTAAAGGGGTAGTCTCATCCACTTGTTCATTATGCCCTACCTTCCTCAATACTTGTAGGTTTATTAGTTCTTGAATGTGTTCCTCAAGGGCTACTGTAGATTTAGGACTAGAGGAATAAGCGGGTCTTCTTATTTTAGGGGGATAAGGAGGCTTCATATTCAAGGTCAAGACCATTTTATGTCCTTTGAAATTACCAATGTGATTATCTCTGGTACAAAAAGCATTTTGGTTCTAAAAACAGACTTTCTTTCAGCTTGCTACTATTGCAGAGCAAGCTGCAAAATTAACAAAAATAACATAAAAATAATAATAATACAATTAACCTAAGAAGGAGTAGGAAAACCATAAATAATATTACAGAAATGGATTTTCCACCCAAAATTAGGTAGGGTCACTCACTGACCCCACCCTCAAAATCCAACTCCTTATATTTTTAAGTAATTAAGGAAAGAAAGACCAAAATACTACAGCTCCACTATTGAGTTTTTGTTCAATTAAATATTTCACGCGTATTTTCACGTATAGGTTTCACACCTAAAATTCATTCAGAATTGAGGTGTTGTGTATATTTTAGGAGTTACGGACGGAAATGTGTTTTTTCACCATTCCCGCACGCAGCCGCAGAAGCCAATGCACCCGCGCGCGGCTGAGACACAGCCCTGTCACTCCTTCAAGGTTGTGTATGCAGCCCCGGGCCTCTGAAAAGTAAGCAACCGGCGGACTAGGGGCTGACAGAGTGACAGGCGGCCTGAGAGGCTCAGGTACCGCGTAAACATGCTACAACCCACACGGGAACATTCTAACTATGTAATAAATGCTCCCGTTGATATTGGATAATCTAAAAATACATAATATTATATAAAAATACTTAAATAATCCTTATACGTATTTTTTATTTAACATAATTCAAAGTACCAAGAATGTCAAAAAGAAGACAATGACAACTTCTGAAAATATATTAAAATTCTTTAAAATACTATTATGAAAATTTCTAGACATCAATATTTTTTTGACATACTAAGAAAACTAATGATGTAACAATATTACATGAAGTCTCATGAACTATATTTTTAACTAATTATTTTAGTAAATCAACTCAAACTAGAAAATAAGGAGTAAAATCAAAATCATGACTTTAATCCAATTATTTGATACATAATGAGAAATTACCTGACATCAGAATGTCCGTAGAAATATCTATTAAAATAATTTATAACTTAATGGTAACATTTACTGAGGATAATGAATTAAATAATACATAAATTGGACAGATTAGTGTTATTCACAAGTCCTAATATCAGTTATAAAGTGGAATAATTCACATACCCTAAGGAATTAGATTCTACCCGTGAAAAAGCATCAAAAACACGTGAAAGGCTACCACTGGTTACCCTCATAGCCTCACCATCCGTCCCTTTGAGCCCCTGTACCCCTCAGAAGGACAATATTGGGACTCAAAAAGCTATAAATAAAGAGCTCTTTTGAGGATATTGATGGACGGAGACCCAGTTATATTTATATCCAGACACCGTGCCAAGTTAATCAAATACTTATAAGAGATAAGTAAGTGATTTATTGGAAATTCTGATCAATAATATCCGTCCTCAACCTCTTTTTATCAATTAAAACTGCTGAACAACCTTATAACCCCAGTATACAGGTTTAACCCATCAGTGCACGTCTCAAAAAGATAACCAAAGGATTTAATAAAATACCAGTGAGTTTTGCTATTGTTTCTCTGTCGTGGCAGGTTGGCTACAAGGCCCTGCCACTCCACCCTGTATTTTATCTACGTATTATCTTTGGGTAAAATATCCTTTAAACTAAAGATCCCGAAGTAACCAGGACTACATGTTTTCATCCTGAAATCCCTAAGGAGAGGTGTTAAAGATCCCCAATATAGTTGTGGCCCCTCTAGAAAAATATTTAATAATAAATTTATTCATATTGATTTAAAACAATAAACCATAACCAAACCACTTAACGTTGCAATAAGCTTAATCCAAATATTTTATGGATTTTTGCTGCATTTATTAAATAATATATTTATTATTTTTCTATCACCCCTGGTAGCTAAAGGATAGCAAGGGTCTTGGCATCCAGGAGGCTGACACTTTCAATCTATCTTTCTTATGTTCCTGAGAAAGGTTCTCATTCAAAGAAGCTTGAGAGAATTATCCTTGGTTGAGGTCTTCCAAGTGTTTTTGATAAGTAGAAGGGGGGAAATTAGTTTGGATAGTACATATCTTAAACTTCTTTTCCCAGTTACCACCTATAGTGAAGTACCTTCCTCAACTTTGGAACACATCTATGCCCTATATAAATAAAGCATAATGTCCTATTATCAGTTTGTCACATAATCCATTGAGCAATACTAAAATTTCCAATTGAATCCTCAGAGACCCTTTAGTATGGGGCAGTATTATGGGAGCAGTCCATACTCTAATAGAATTCATAGTGGAGTTGCAAGAGCTAAACTTGGCTTTTGTTACTTGCAACAGGTGATCTTTCCAGGTGGGATCCCATTTTTTCAAAAAATCAGTGCAAACAAATGAACAGAAAGCCCCACTGTCAAGTAATAACCTTATGGGCTTCTCTTTATACATTCCTGTTGCATAAAAATTCTGAACAGTAGTATAACTCTTACCTCTCATAGGTTTAACTGTTAGTGGTTTAACTTCAGCGAATTATCTAGGGATTATGAAAGGGTCCCATTGTTGGGGCAGACTAGAGTCACCATGGATATTATTGATTTCTACAGAAGTGCCTATATCTCATTATATTACATTAATAGGATTGGTCATGATTAATTCACACTCTGATATTGATCCTTCAGTATCAGCTGTTTCTTATTATTTCTGGTTCCCTTCACTCTCAGGTTCTCCTTCCATGAATGATATTTTTCTCTTTGGCAATGGGCAGTCTTGTCTCATTTGCCCAGTTTTTTTGCAGTTCCAAAAAGTTCCAGGTATCCTTTCCTTATCCTTGTACTCATTAGATTTCTTATTATCAGGGATATTCATATGAGGTTGTTCATGGGTTTTGTTGGTATTGAAGCTTTCCTTGGGTCTAGAAGGAGCCTTCTTGTCTAACCCATTCATATCTATTACTTGTCCAACACAGTGATTAGAGTTAAAAAGTCAGCATCCATACAGATTCTGCACCTCACACCATGGTTAAGATATCCAGGACACATGTTGAGAAGTCTGGCATTAAATTCATCTTTATTGGCATCTGGATAGAAGCAGTATGGTCTCCTCTTCTGTTTTAAGCAAAATTTTTGAGGTTTATCCTTAGAGAGGTCAAAAAAGTAATTTTCAAACTTTTTCATAATTTTCCTTTTCCACATCCTAGAACCAAATTGTTCTTTGATTAGAAGCTTCCAATAATTTCATGGTACCAATCCTACCTCTTCCCTCTTTCTGATGAACCAATCTAGAGCCAATCCTTCAAAGAGCCTAGGTAGTCTGACTACAGCTATAGCCTCTGGTAAGTCATAAGAATTTATGGTATAGTCAAAAAATTTGATGAAATTCATACGGTTGTATTATCCTTCACCAGAGAAATTATGCAATTAAGAGATGGGATTTAAAAAATTGAGGGCTTGTTCCATTTCAGGAGTAGGGCTAGGTCTGAAAGTATCACTCCTTTGCATTCCTGTTAAGGGTGGTGCATAAGGGTAGTTGTTTTTCTGGGAGGTTGTGGTTCCTCTTTAGTACTCCCCAACAGGTTTTTCTGATGGAATTTTAAGTCTCTAAGGTCATTATTTATCAAATTAAGTTTCAGGTCCAATTTAATATTAATAAGATCCAATTTTTCTCTAAGGGGCTAAATGGAGTTGTTAGTAGTATTATTCAATTCTTATTTTAATGGCTGGAGGGAAATAATAAAATCTTCTAGAATAACTGATCACATGTTCTCAATAGTTTAAGTTTGACTGTTTTTACCTTGATTTATTATTTCTAATAATTTTTCTGTGTGTACCTTAATATCTTCCATCCCAAAAGCTTTTGATTGATTACTAACCAATTTGGCCACAAATGAGGAAAATTTATCCAATTGGGTTGAAAAACAATCCAAATTACACAAAATATCTTGAAATTATGACGCATATCATCAGAAAAGGAAGTAATTTCATCCAAATTTGGTTTAGACAACACACTAGGTCCAGGATGAGAAGCTAATTCTGGTACACCATTTTTCACTTTTGAGCTAATGATATTCTCTGATCCCAATCCTTCTTTCCCTTTGGCCTTTGATGGGAAGAGGATATCTTCTTTCCTTATTCTTTTCCTTTCAGTTGGGCTAATTGATCCCATGGATTTCATTTTTCTAATTAGGATTTTACCTCTTTCCAGGGGATCATCTTCTGAAGAGATATCTGGGAAGCCTTTGCTTGGGATATTATCTTTTTCATAGAGATTAAGGACTCTTTGGAATGGGATTCTTTGAATTCTTCCCGAAATTTCATGTTCTCTTTTACTTAGCCTTTGATCTTGGCTTCCTTGGCCAGATCCTTCTGGGGTGGCTGCAGTGAACCTCTTGAAATTGAGAGGGGCTTGATTCCACTACTCTCTCTGGCTCTAGCTTGAGGGAGTGTAACAGTACTTGGCTCTGCTCCTTGTTCACCAAAATCTGACTAACAGGCTCCAAACCCCCCATGGTTATCATCATGTGCTGCCTCACGGTTACTGGGGACTCCTGGAAAAGAGCAATAGGAGGGAAATCTCCCTGAGTCCCTTGTGTTGCATTTTTTCATGTTGAAAATATTTATAAGTATTTTTCTTTGAAAAGAAAAATCAGCAATAATAATTTATTTTAATTCACTTCAGTCAATAGTTAAAGGCAAAAAGAATCTATGAGGATTTTATTTATCTTTAACGGGTAACCCAACAGGGTCTTGGTGCGTCCCAATAAGTTCTTTTCCTTTCCAATCAATGTTCTCAGGACTTCCAGAAATGTCTGTTACTTCCTGATGCAAAAGATCAACTTTAGGGGTGGTAGTTTTTGGGATAGGAGCACTCACTGATAATATGAGAAAGAGATTTTATGGGTTAAGAAATTTATTAATATCATTTTAATAAAATATTTTTGTAAAGGGGGGGTTTTTACTTTCTTTTATATGTTAAAAAGAAATTTATCCAGTATTTTTTCCGAGCTTTATGCTGTCTCAACAGAGCTTGAAAAATTATAGGCCTCTCAAGATTTTCTTTCTTGAGAAGTTTATCTAGTTTTTTAAGGAGAGAAGAGATTTCAAGTTTTTCACCTTGGGTCAAAGCTCCCCAAATGGTTGTTTTATAATTTTTCATTTAATCTTCTTTTTTTATTTTTAAAAGATTTAGATAATATAAAATTAATTCTGCATTGGTTTCTAAATCAACTGCAAAAGGAATAAATAATAAATCACTGTTGAAAAGTCGAATGAATTATATATTTCATTAATTGAAATGAAATTTCTGGTCCAAGGTATTAAATATAATAAGATGGAATATTTTCCTGGCCAGACCCCCAATTGTCAGCCTACTTGATGCCAAGACCCTTTCTATCCTTTATCTACCAAGGGTGATGGAATAATTAATAAATATATCATTCAGTTAATGCAGAAAAAATCCGTAAAATATTTGCATAAAGGTATTGCAAGGTTGATTGGTTTGGTTATGATTGAATATAATTAATCAATATTAATAAATTGATTATGAAATAAATTAAAAAAGGGAAACAATAATATTTGGGATCTTGAACCTCTCTTCAGGGAATTCACTTAAGAAAATGTAGACCTGGTTACTTAGGAAACTTTAGTTTATATTCTTAAAGGAGTTATTTCCTGAAGATAATATATATATATAAATATATGGTGGCGTTTCAGGTCTTTTTAACCAAGGTTCCGCGATAGAAAAAGGGTAATAGACTTACTGGTAAATTATTGAATCCTTTGGGTAACTTTTTGGGACTTGTACAGATGGGTTAAACCTGTTGCTGGGATTAAAAGGTTGTTCAGCAGTTTAAATTTATAAATAGTGTTTTTACCTTGGCACAGTTTATTGATGTAAATATAACTGGGTCTGGGGTAAAAATAACTTCCAAAGGGGCTTGCTATTTATATATTTTTGGATCCCGATTCTGTCCTTCTGGGGGCTATAGGGGCTCAAAACAACGGTTTCTAAGGGCCAGAAAGGTAACCAGTGGTAGTCTATCAAAATATCTGGTTCTGTTAAATGGGTAAAATCTAATTTCACGGGGTGTGGAAATTGTTTTACTTTTTAATTGAAATATTGAAATGTGGATAATACTTTATTTATCCACATGACCCTTATTTAGTTAATTCTCCTTAGTGAATATTACCAAACTGTTGATATTTCTTTTAAGTAGAAATTTCTTAGAATAATCTGATGTAAGAAAAGCTCTGATTATGTAGTAGCTGATGGGAGCTAAATCATAATAATGATTCGCTTGTTATTTTCTAAATTTTGTTAATTTAATTGGAATAATTAATTGAAAATACATTCCATGGAAATATATGTAGTATTTTTGAATATTAGGTATCCTCACTTTGCCACAGACTTACCAATATTTTGAAGTTCTCATAACGGTATTTTTAAAGTATTTTAAAATTTTTCTCAAGCTTAGGTTATCTTATTATGGAAATTTTGGTGTTTCCTTATTATATTTTATAAAAATATGCAAAAGGTTAAATTTAAGTGTTTTTAAATAATTTTTTATATTTTTGGCATATCTATTATCTACAGGGACATTCATAATTATTTTAAAATTTTTCTTAAGCTTAAGTTATTTTATTATGGAAATTTTGGTGTTTTCTTATTATATTTTATAAAAATATGCAAAAGTTTAAATTTAAGTGGTTTTATATAATTTTGTGTATTTTTAGCATATCTGCTATCCACAGGGACATTCATTACATAAGTGGTATGTCCCCATATTATTAGTAGTACTGATACCCTAGCTTCTCATGTTGTCTGTCAGCTTTTCAGCCGATAGTCCTGCAGCTGCGTACCTGGCAGATGCCCAAGGCTGAGTACCTAGCTTTTCAGGGTAAGCAGACAGGGTTTCAGTGCTGCTGCTCAGCCATGCGCAGAGGTATTGGTTCTGGGTGTAGGAATTGTGACACATCACATTTCCGCTTGCTGATTCTCTAAATCACAGAATTCCTGGATTCTGACAAAAAATTTGCTGTGAAACCTGTACGTAGGGTTTCATGTGTAATACTAAAATGGAATAAATCCCAAGGCTGCACCTATTTATAAATTTTCATAAATTATTTCAAGATGTAAGCAGTGGGAATTTGAGGTAGGTGTCAGTGAGTGACCCAACCTTAAATTTTATGTAGAATTATAATTTGAAATATTATTTTTAATATTCTTTCTCCTTTAATATTTTATTTATTTATTCATGCTATTTTGTTACTTTTGCAGCTTGCTCTGCAATAGTAGCAAGCTTACATGCCTAAAGAAAAAAAATTTCACCATGGAATTGTGCAAGTACTGCAGGAGAATGTGGAGAACATGCACCCGTACTGCCAATGCCTGGCCTGCAATGCCTGCCATCTAGGCAACTTCAGGTGTTCATTTGTTTCCCCCAATTCTGGATCCTCACAGAATTTTCACCCTTGTTGCCCTCTTGCCCCTGTTGCAAACATTGTTTCCACAGCCCTATGGCCAACTTTGTGGTGGAGGAAAATGAGCCAATTGAGACCAAAGACTGGAATCTGGAGCCAGATTGCTCCGCCTCTGTGTTGCCTGTTGCAAATGTCACAGACATGCTTTTTACCCCTCCTAGACACGCAGACTTTGCTACTGCCGCCACCTGGGGAGATTCCACCAAAGCTTGGGGCCGCTGTCATAAATTGAATGTTGGACTCGGCCAGGTACCTTGCAAGCCCAACACGGCTCCCACCTTTGTCCAAGTGGCCATGCCTCCAATACCCCCCCAGATGTGCCCAAATTTCCTCTCTTTGAACCTCCATTAACCGCCCTTCCAGCAAAAACTACCCCAACCATAACTCCTCCTGCAGAGATTGAGTCCCCGCACTTGGTCATTGTGATCAGCTCTGATTTGCCGCCAATACCACGTAAGTTTTTTTTTTATAATAAATCCAAAAAAATCTCCTAACAGCTCCTGCACCCATTTTTGAGTTGCTTTCACCTCCATTGCTTGTCCAAAGATATCCCTGCCATTCTTCTCCAATCCAGAATCTGTCTCCTAAACCCTCCTTCCAATCCTCCAACTCCTTCCCATCTAGATAAACCTGATTCCACCTGATCTCTCCGTACCATGCAGCCATCCAAAGTGACAATGAAGATGGCGGTTGAGGAATTCAGGAAGCCAAAATCAACTGGTACCCTTGTGATTTGGATGAGCGGATACTGGCCATCCTCCATCATTTGGTAGGAATCCCATCTTCAGAGGGTTGCAAGCTCCTCTGCAAGCATCATAGAACCAGTGGTGAACTCTGTTGCAGACTCTGCCGCGCCATCTTCCTTCTTTAGATTTTTCCCAGGTCTTCCTCTCCATCTCTTTTAACAAGAAAAATTATATAAATTGGAAAAAAATATCTACCCAAAAATTTTTAAATTTATTGCCATGTTTCTTGATCCTTGAATATTATCCTTGAAATAAATATGATGCCTGGCCCGCCCAAGAAAGGAAATTTCTTGATCCCCCGCACCTTTCCACAAAGAGAAACACACACACAGAAGGAAAGAAACTCCTAAAAAAAAACTCCACAAATAACACATCTCCTAAGGACCTGGATCACCTCAGACAAAGGCCTCTAGAGACTGGAACTTCCATGTTTCTCTGGTGATCTGAGCTTCCCCATCCTCCTATCCCCCCACAACTTTAATTTTGACCCCAATGTTAATTCCTCCAAGGACTCCTCCTGTGCAGACTCCCTCTCCTCTACAGCTAGCTCCTCCACTTTGGCCATTTCCTGATCTTTGTCTCCCAAACCCTTGTTTCATAAAAATATGTAGTTCCCCACATGTGGAATTCTTTCACCTGAGCTGCCTCTGCCTTCCTTTTAAGTGGAGTTCCATCCAACTCCTCCAACTGATAACTTCTTCCAGGAAACTAACTCACAATGCAATAAGGTCCATTCCAGAAATCCCCAAAAATTTTACCCCACTGCATTTCTAAGCTCTGATTGTAAAGAAGGACAAGATTTCCCTTACACAAAGGGTTCCATAAGTAATCTGAACAATTCTTGTCCCAGTACCTGGCCAACTCAGATCAACTTTCCCACAGCCTCTTGGCAGACGTTGCCACCATATCCTTCATCTGCAAGAGTTTCTTGGCCCATGCCACAACTAAGTCCTCCGTGGTCTTAACCTTCCAACAGTCAATAGCAAGGTAATGAAGGGTTTTTATATCTGCCAGAAGCACCAGCTGCCGCCCATACAAGAGTTTGTAAGGTAAATATCCTGTACCCTTCTTGACCAATATCTGATCCGCAAACAACACAACTGGTAAAGTTACCTGCCACTTCATCCCTCTGTTTCTGAAGATCTTGACTATTGAGTCCTTGTGTGGCTTATTCCCTCTCTCTATCACCCCTGCTCCCTCCAGATAATATTCCATAACTTTCTCAAAATTTGAACCGCAAGATTCAACCAGCTTCCAATGATCACGCCAAAAATCCTCCGCGCCATCCACTTTGACAAGCCGCAAACACCCAAAACAAGCAAAGAAATCCTCCTCCAAAAACTGCCCAACTTTCTCCACTGAAAGATTAACCAATGGCGGCGCCTCAATTTATTCCAACAAGTTGTTGCAAGCCACAAGTAGATGTGGGAACTTCCCTGCCTTGATATAGACCATTTCTAGCAAGATTCTCCCAAAAAGGGAATCCTCACCTGTTGGAATACCCACCTCTCAAGGTAATCTGGTTCTCTGCCACTGACAAGCCTTGCAGCTCCATACCCAATCCCGCACCGTTTTCCCCAGTCCTGTCAACCAGAACCTGGTCTTATCCCTCCTCTGCGTTTCAGCCTCCCCCCAATTCCCTAAGTTGTTTTGGAGGGGCCACAACAAATCCTACTGATCCTTCCTCCTCATGACCACAACCAAGGGTATTGAAAGTTCCACTTCCATAACTGCCTGTAATGGTGAAAAAAATGCTGGCCTGTCCGCCAAAAAAATCTAACCTCTGTCACCAACAAAACCTTCAGAAAATGAAGCATCCAAAGATACTCCTCAAATGCCTGAAACGTACCAAACTTTTTCAGGGGAAGTTTTCCAACTTACGCAGCCCTTCTTGCTACCATCAGAAGCCTCTTCTCCACATCCAAATACTCCTAGTCACGCGCCAGATCCCTGCATACCAAGAAAAGGCATCTGGCATTGTAAAAGCCTTACCCAGAACGTGCCTGAGCGTGAAAATGAACAACTGTAAGTATGAAATCCAACATGTCATAGGAGGATTATGCAAGGTCAGGGAATTGATCATCCTAGGTAGCGCTTCCAAATCAACCAGGAGTTCAAATTTCACCCCCCACAGAACATGCTTTAATCTCTGGGCAATCCTTGTCACCCCACAAAAGTCCACCTTGGGCTGCAAGTACTGAGATTTGACCTCCAAAAATGTTACCGCCTTGTAGAGCACTAGCCTTTCTTTCCCCTCATCTTCTTGGTTCAGCACACCACCCGCAACAAACTTGCTTGAATATACCCCCAGCTGGATTCCCTCCTTTCTGTAATCCAGGTCCTTCAACATTACCCGCCTCCCCAAAATCTTGTTCAACTCTTGGAACGCCCAATCAAATTCCTCCATCTTAGACCACTCATCTCCCTTCTAAATCAGGCTCTTCAATGGGCTTGCTATCTCTGCAAAAAGTCAATGAAGATCTGCACCCATCCACATAGAACTAGAAACTGCAAAACGTGAGTAGGGTTCTGCGGAGTAGGCCACTCTAGAACCTTGTTAAATTTGGCGTTAGTGATTTTTCTTCCTTTTGCGTAAACCTCATGACCAAGGACGTCCAAGGCCGGGATGCATACCACAAAATTTTAGCCCAAAACAGTAAATCCTGCTTCCTTGATCCAGAACAGGATCCTCTCCAAAGTCTGTGCATATTCACAAACAAACCACCTGATACCCAAATTTTCCCCAATATTTTCTCAGCCTTAGTTGATTTGTGGCCCCTTGATACCCGCTTCATCAATGAATATCTTCACTTTTTCAGGAACATCATCCTGCAAAATCCATGTCATCTGTGCCTGTTAAACCACTTCCAAATTAGTTTCCCCCTGTAGAAGCCTTGTTAACCAAAGTGGCCCCAACCATTTTTCAAACACCATCATTGGTTGGGACTCCAGGTGTAGCTCCCGCTGGTCATACCCCCCCATGATTTCTACCAACCCATAGCAGACTCTTCTGGTCATATTCCCAACAAACTCCTCCACCTGCAGAGGCAACCAAGCTTCTCTGATTGTGACTAAGTTCAACCTTTGCAGGTTGTTGACAATCCGCAGACTCTTCCCATCCTATTTCAGCACTTCAAAAATTGGACTGGAATCACTGGAACAAGCAGGCGCTTACAGAACCATCCAAAATTGCTCCTGCATCAACTCTTTAAACTGATCCCTAACCACTGGCACAATAGTAATGGTCTTACTTTACCAAGGGTTGTGAGGCACCATAGGTATCTGGTAGGGGTCTGCAATTTCTTGCCTGAGCAACCCCCACTCCTCCAGAAAAAAGACAGAAGCTTCCTCCGCAACAAAATCACTGCCTTCAGCAATTGTAATTCCTCCTCTTGCAACCGCCCCTCCGGACAAAAGCTGAGTTCCACCACTTGCTCTGCCATTAAGCCCGCCAAATCCTCATTCAGAATTGCAGTTTTCAAAGGCAACTCATACAGGTCCTTTGAACAACAGATAGGCCTCATTGGTTTGTTGAGGTCCTGCAGCATTGGCTTGTTCTGTGGCCACACCCTCTGAGAAACCAGTTTTTATCTGCCACCAAAAGCCCACACTTTAATCAAATTCAATCCCTCCGGTGTTTCCTCCACTTTTAATTGCCAACCTGCAACAAAATCCAGGCTGCTAACAATTGTGTCAAAAGGGTAGCTGCTTGTATTGACACCCATTGGAGGTGCATACAAGGAAGGACTCACTTTTGATCCTACTCCCACTCCCATCATTGTTACACCAATTCATGCTTTCCTCCATAATGCCAAAAGAATACTGCACCGCGCCACGGGGTTTCCTCCTTGCTCCTCATCTGTCAACCGTCTGTGTAAGGACAGAGCCTTCCCCGCACAGGCAACATGAACACGATCTTAAAATCCTCTGCTGCATTGTTGTAGCCCCCTTCCGCTAAGGGAAAGCCCTTCCAATGTTCCCATCTGCCGCTCTTGCGCCAAAAGATGGTTGTTTTTTATTTTTTCCCTGAGGCGTCCGCAACAGTAAGGAGTTCCTCCCTAGTATCCAGAAAGAAGCCATGAGATTCTTGGAAGGCAAAAGGAAATGGCCTACCAAGTATGACCTCTGAACCGCTTACTACCAAATACAACAGAGGAACCAATACCTTAGACATCTCCATTTTGGAAACAAGAGAGTGAGAGATACTCCCCTAGTTATCCCTTAGTTCTGGAATAAATGGTCCTAGCTTCTGTAAGGATAAGGATGCACTTGTAGAGAGAGAGAGAGAGAGAGAGAGAGAGAGAGAGAGAGAGAGAGAGAGTTCCATATCCTTTCCTTTCCTTTCCTAAGCCATATCCTTTTGCCATCATCCAAAAGCCTCTATCTTCCTACCCTACATGTATGTCTCCCATCTGAGGTTGAGAGCGCAGACTTTATGCCCACCCTCTCAACCCTAACCTAAGCAAAAGCAAAATGACAGCCCAACAAAAAATAGAAAAGAAACCCTAAAACCAGAACCCTAGCCTAACCCTAACCCTTTTCCATGCCGCAATCACCCTCAAGCCTGGCTACTGTTACACAAACCTGGTTCTTCCTTATTATGACGCAGACCTCTGCCGCACCCTACTTGGAGCCCCCTGCGTTTTCTATATCCACCGGGCGCGCAGTGTTATTTCCTGCTTTGTGTTGTCCCTATCTGCCCGGCGTGCCACATGATTTCCTGCCCTGCGGGTTAGCCTTTGCTTGCTTGTGCTTTGCCCGCTGCTATAGCCCTGATTTACCCACTCTACCTTCCAAAAGTAGCTGCCCAAAAACCCAATCAGGCCAGATCCATTTTTGGGTCCGTAATGTCCAAGCGGGCCGCGGCCCCCCAAATCCAATCAGCCCAACCCACACCTGGTATGCTGAGCCCAGTGGTGCCTACTGCTGAGCCCGCTGCTGCTGCTGCTGAGCCGACAGAATCCACTTCTGAGACCGGGAGCATCCCAAATGCTGAGCCTGACCTACCACATTTTGAGCGGGCCAACCGCAGCCTTCTTCCCAACCCAAGGCTATATAACAACACCACATCTTAATCTATTTCTCCACTACCCCTTGGACCACACATTTGAAACCTCCTAAAGTCCCCAACCTGGTATTTGCCTTGTGCCAGACCAACCCCGCATCAGCCGCCAACTTCAATGGGAGAAAATTTGCTATTACACCTCTGTTGAACATTGCTCAACAAAATTCACCTCCAATCTGCATTTCTACCTAGCCCAAAGGGAACATCATACAGCCATGCCCTGCATTGAGAGAACCAACCTTTGCCTCTTCCTTGGGATTTTGGTTGTCCTCCTTACTCCCCATAAACTACTTAAAGATCACAACAATCTCCTCTTCCATTACCAGTGAGATTGCCACCAGCTCTTTCAAAGTTAGGGAAACTGGGTGATCCATTCTGCAAATCCTCTTTGCTACTTCTCCAGCCCTCCTGCGGGATCCCCCCTTTTTACTCCCATCACCTGCTCCAGAGTTTTTTCAGGGGTAAGACCATTGATGTCCATTCTCTTTTTGTCAGAGCGGACAGCCCTAACCTCTGCAAAGCTTCTGGGGGTTTCCAAGTTAGAGGAAACACATACTGTGCCAAGGTTTTTGCCTATTTCTTTTCAGCCAATGCGGCTCAAGCCAGATCTCATGATGAAGGTTGATCTGGCAAGTCTGGTATAGCTCCTCCTGAAGGGTAAAAACACTCCCTTCCATCCGTCTTAACTATTTTACTCCACACTTCCGCACTAAGTTCTTTACTTGAACCTTGAAGATGGCCATCTTCCCAACATTAGTAGCATTGGAAGAGGCAAGGCTTGTCTTTGTTCCTTGGTTGCGCCTCCAATGGTGCCTGAGTTGGTGCATGCGTTGTTGTCACTTTTGGTGGCTCTGAAGCTGTTCTGGCTGGCTTTGCCATAGATTTCCAACAGAAAAGACGCATCTTGTTAAAAATTTCTGTCATTTACCCGGTTTCTTTTGTAATTAACGGCACCTTTAGCCTCTTCAACTGTGCTCCCCCCTTACCAGACCCTTTGGGTATTCTTCCATAAGTTCCGCCAGTTCCAACTCTCCCACAACTGCCGTGCGGATTTCCTTCATGTCTGTAAGTAGGTTTCAGCCTCCTGGATTCCAAGATCCTTGATATCCTTTAGCTACCAGAGGTGATAGAATAAATAATAAATATATGATTCAATAAATGCAGAAAAATCCATAAAATATTTGGAGAAAGATTATTGCAAGGTTGATTGGTTTGGACATGGTTTAATGTTATAAATCAATATTAATAAATTGATTATTAAATAAATTCACAGAGGGGCCACAATTATTTTGGGGATATTTCACACCTCTCTTCAGGGAATTCAGTTTGAAAACCCGTAGACCTGGTTAATTTGGAACCTTAAATTTATATTCTTAAAGGATATATTGCCCAATGATAATATGTATATAAAATATACGGTTGAGTGGCAGGGCTTTGTAACCAAGCTGCCACAACAGAGAATGGATAATAAGACTAACTGGTATATTATTTAATCCTTTGGGTACCTTTTTGGGACGTGAACTGATGGGTTAATCCTGTTTACTGGGATTAAAAGGTTGTTGGGCAGTTTCAATTGACAAAAAGGGTTGGAGAGGGATTTTATTAATCAGACTAAAGGCATAAATCACTTAGTTATCTCTTATAAGTATTTGATTAACTTGCCACGCTTTCTGGATGTAAATATAACTGGGTCTCTGGGTATCAATATCCTCAAAAGAGCTCTTCATTTATAGCTTTTGAGTCCCAATATTGTCCTTCTAAGGGATACAGGGGCTCAAAGGGACAGAAAATGAGGATAGCAGGTTGACCAGTGGTAGCCTGTCACTTTTTCTTGATGCTTTAGCATGGGTAACATCTAATCCCACAGGTTATGGGAATTATTCTACTTTATAATTGATGTTTGGACATGTGAATAACACCAATCTGTCAATTTTATTTATTATTTAATCAATTATTGTTAGTAAATGTTCCAATTAATTTCATAATTATTTTAAAAGAAATTCCTACGGATAGTCTGATGTCAGGTGACTTTTCAATATGTATTAAATAATTGGAGTAAAGTCATGATATTGATTTTACTCCGTATTTTCGAAATTCAGTTGATTTACTAAAATAATTACTTAAAAATATAAGTCATGAGTATGTAATATTTTTATATCATTATTTTCCTTAGTATTTCAAGAAAATAATGATGTCTTGTAGCTGTCATAATTGTATATTAAAGTATCTTAATATATTTTTATAAATAGTCATTATCTTATTTTTGACATTCTTGATATTTTAGATTATATTTAATAAAAAATACGTATAATGGTTATTTAGGTATTTTTATATACTTTTATGTATTATTAGACTATCTACTATCCACGGCAACATTTATTAAAAATTTAGAATGTTCCTGTGTAGGTTTTAGCATGTTGACATGGTACCTAGGATTCTCAGGCCACCTGTCACTTTTTCAACTTGTAGTCCCGCGGCTGCGTACTTGTCAGAGGCCCAGGGCTGTTTACATGACTTGTGAGGGTATGTTGAAAGGTTGGCAGTTCTGCAGCTCAGCTGCGCGCGGGTGTATTGGCTGCTGCGGCTGCGTGCAGGAATTGTGACAGAACACATTTCCGTCTGTAACTCCTAAAATATAGACAACAACTAAATTCTGACTGAATTTTATGTGTGAAACCTATACGTGAAAATACTTTTGAAATATTTAATTCTCCAAAAAAGGTACCATAGTGGTGCCGTAGTATTTTAGACTTTGCTTTCTTAATTATTTAAAAATATAAGGAGTTTGATTTCAAGGGTGGGGTCAGTGAGTGACCCTACCTAATTCTGGGTGGAGAATCTATTTATGCAATGATATTCAATTGTTAGTGAACGCAGTGTATGCCAATCTCCTCAAAAGAAGGTAACCCATACCCACGTCATGAACATTCAATTGAGGTGAATCAACAGCACATTCACGCTTAGATTTAGTGAGCTTCTTTATCATTTTGGAGGTGGCGGTTGCAGGTTCAATGGGTGATTTTTTAGTGGATTAGGGAGTGTGAGTTTTGGATTTTGGGGTGTGAACCTAGAGATGCAAAAACCACAGCAAAAAAAACCGGCAAAGTGACCACGGTCAGCTTCTTTGTTAAATAGCCAACATGCAGCTATACCACTAAATGACTAGGGAACCTGTTAGGTTCTCAGTTCCCCACCATATTGTAAAAAGCTTTTTAACAATGTGGGGGTGTAGCAGAAGGACATCAAGCACTTGACCTAACAACCCGCCATCTTCCCAAGGCTTGATTGTAGGAGCTGGCACCAAGGGTGACAGAAAAATTCAAGATGAGCTTCCCAACAGCAGCATCCAATATCCCCCCCACCCATTGGGTGAGGGGAGAAAAAGAAGAGACTCCTCTTCTAAACATGCTCCCAACCGTTTTATAAGTCTATTTGACTGAAATCACAGCTGATAGTGAAGGCTACCCATTTTATTTCAATGACAACTTCAAAATCAATGACAACTTCAGAGTGTTACTTCAAGTGGTGTTTACATGAAACAGCATAGCTATGAGCAATAAACCTACAGTGTTTATCATTTCTTGTTCAATGCTGAGCAAGGCTTAGTTTGGTGCAGCCAAGTTGTTGATATACAATAACCAGTACGGCCGTTCTCACCAGGGCTTTTCCCCCATACCTGTTCACCATGTTGGAGTAACTACACATTCTCCAGACTAATAAGGGATTATAAGACTTGAACCAAAGGGAGAAAAATTAGTTCCAGCCACCAACATTATAAGTGGGAGTAGAAAGAACACCAGGTGTTATTCAACTCTTGGCTTTGTATGATGTGACCAAAATTCAACAATTGACAACTGTATGGTGCCTAGAAAGACCTTAGAAATCTTGGAGCATAGCTATTCCATTGTACCATGGTTCTGGATGGGTTTAAAATCAAAATCCCAACATTGGGGGGACAGGAGGTGGAATACTTTACAGACTTGTTAGGGTGCTTATTTCATCCTATGTGAAAGACTCAAGAGGGAATACACTATTACCTGGTTGCAGTTTCATTTTGCCCAGTGCCGTGCACTCCCATGGTGTGTGGTGGAGCAGAGGTGAGCCTGCTGAGAGACCCAAGTGTGGTCCACCTCACATTAGGTTAATTTTAATATTATCATTTTTAAGTTATTTTTGTTACTTTTGCAGCTTTCTCTGAAATAGCTAAGCTGACCATAGGTTCAACCCTCCATCTGCAACCTGAAATTCAATCCCACATTTTATAGCTTCCTATGAAAACTTCTGCGCAAACGCAAGCTAAGCCCCAGCATGAAGGTCCTCTTTACTGAACCAGTATGCTCCGCCAAAATTTATTAAAAGAATAGGTACTTCAGAATGCAATCAAATTAGGAACAGTACACACCAAACAAAGTCCTTGATTGAACACCTCCTTCCCTTGCCGTTTCCATTTCAAAATGCTCAAGATCAACATCCTGGAACCTCTTCTCTCTTGACCTCCATTTCTGCACTATTTCCCTCTGCAACTTCTCCCAATTCCATTCACTATACCCTGCATATCCTCCACATCCTGCAGATCTTCCTCCTCAAGAATAAAATTGCCTATCTTCCAAACCCGGTCTACGTCATTTGCACCTTAACATTTGGCCGCCTTCTCAAACGGTTTGGGGAACTGGTGGACATCTTCTGGAAAAAACATAACAGCGGGATAGTCCCTTTGCATAATCTTTTCTCCCCTACCCTGCTTCTTCCCCAGCAACTCCGGTGCTGCATATTTTGATTGTCCACCCATGGTTGCCCTTGGTGGCGGCCCAATTGGGATCATAGTTTGATGCAGAGCACTTTGATAGGGTGGTGCACTGCTGGATGCTGACTGTTGATGGGTCAGAAGGGAGTAACCCATTCTGGCCTTGTAATCTCCAATTATCATTGACATATTTAGGGAAAAAAAAGAAAAAATATAACTCCACAGAAATTACCAGGTTTAAACAGAGAAAAGGACTTTCCCAGCCAGCCCCCCAATTGGTGGAAAGAGATTTCATGTTCCTTAAAATTCTCTGTGAAAAACTCCTCCAAGTTCCAGAAATCCCAAAGCCCTTGAGTTACACTCCCTTACCACCGCAAATCCAAATATAATCCACTTCTGCAAGAAAAGTTACTATGGCCCGCAGCAGTTTTAGAGTCACTCCCAACCCCTATTCCCTTATGCGTAAAAGTATCCCCCCCTTGGTGGTAACCACTAAAGTTTAACTTGAAATGAAGTAATAGTAAAATAAACAATCCAGACTCCCCAACAAGCTCCACATTTGAACTATTTCCTAATTAAGACTCCAAACACTCCAGCTGGTAATCCCAATTTTTTGAAGCAAAGAAAAATAAAAAGATACTACTTTATTGTATGCCATCTAAGGTGATACCACAATGATATGCTGATAATTTGTTTCTTGCTTAATTAAGCCTTTCCAGGTAAGGAAAAAGTCCTCCTTATATATTTTCAACTGCAAAAATGAACTACTCCAAAAAATGTAAACTAAAAGAGAAAGGACCCTCTACTGAGCGCCTCTGTGCATTCCACACTGATCCTCCTTACCAATAGTCAAATGCTTTACCCAATCCAATAACTTGCAGTAGGTTTGGAGATCATTTTGCCAATCTTCCTTGACCTTTGAGTCAAGCCAATGCATAACTAACAACAGATCGCCAGTGATCTCCATTAGCGGATCACTCCAAATCCCTCATGAGGCATACTACGGATCCCCAACAATCCGCATGCCGCCTCCTCAGCTTCAGTTTTGATTGCCCAATACTCCTTCAAACTCAATGCTTAATCCATAATTGGACTATTCCTTAATACTTAGCCTTGATAAAATGCTTCTGCACTTTTAAATCCATAGTTTCAGAGCGAATTCATTTTCATACACATTTTTTGTACGCAAAAGTCAAAAACTCTGGCCCATTCTTGTGATTGTGCCTCCAAAAGCGCGCGCCGCCCCAATGCTGGGCCCCAGACTTTTGTATTCTGGATTAGAAATTCCGCCAATGCGCCCCTCCTGAGCCTATTGTCCTGCGGAGTTCTAACCACTTTTGAGCTGCTTCAAGTCAAATGTCCAGTGCTGAGCCTACTTGCCTCTGTTTCTAGAAATAAACAACACACCAGTGCGGCTGGTTGAGGATGATGAGCCACACTTCCAAATGGTCCGTGTTGGAAGCAAGTTGTTACTACCACCTGTCTTGGGAGAAGGAAGAATAAGATCCATTTCCAGCTGGTTGATTTGGAATTGTTCCACCAATTGTATTGTGATTGAACCAGGAATCAATTGAGGACAAGGAGAGGGGAGAAGCTGGGGGGACTCGCAAGATGGGTCATGAGGATGGGATTGAGATGAGGGCAAGCTGAGTGAATACCTTTGTGAAGTGCAAGGGAGAGGGAAGCAAGGGGGTGCAATTTGGTGAGTGGAGGGAATGAGGGGAGGGAACTCACCGGTGCTTGATTGCAGTGGGGTGGTAGGTGTTTCTGTGAGTGAGTTTTGTAAGGCAGGTTTTTTGGTGAGGTTGGTGGGGTGAAGGTGGTGGTTTGATGAGGAGGAGGAAGGAAGGTGACTGGTGAGTGAGTGCAATGACTGGGATGGCTTTTAGTGGTGAGGTGGAGCGGAGAGGTGGGTTATGAGGTGGAGGTTTTTTTAACGCAGCCTAGAAATCCTGGATGACCAAAAAAAAAACAAAACAAATATGGTAAAGGATTTGTTACCTATCTAAAACCCATTAATACCAATTAAATTTCTGAATGTTGATGTCCAGTTTCCAAAAACAGGAAATAACAGGAAGTGTTATGCCCCCATAGAGCATGAAAAACCCAAAGGATGATGGCTTGTTTCCAGAAACCAGACAGAAACTTCCATAAATTTACCTGGCTATACTGACTTAAAGGATGGGGTGAAGAAGGAAAAAGAAGAAAAATAATGTGGTTTGTAGGTAGCCTGGTTTTGATTATCTCTACGGGGGTGTAACATGGCTCCAAGGTAATTCCCGTTTTCCAGAAACTGGAAATCACAGGCAGTATAATGCGCACATAGAGCATGAAACACCCCACAGGTTGATTCCCAGTGTGATGATCAATCCAGGACACCTGATGTAAAAGGGAAATTTCTAAGAAAAAAAAATCAATCATCATCATCATTATTAAAAAACAAAATTTTGTTTTTCTATGGGTACTCCTCCATTTTCCCTTTTCCAACCTCCTCCCTTTCCTAGCAGTCTCAACAGGGTATTCAGGGCGGTAAAATTCCCAGATCCCCTGTTCAATTCCTCCTCATTGCCCTTGTGGCAGAGTTTTTTGGCCAAGCGTGTGCAATTGATTTCCATCCTTTTCATCCTCATCATTTTCAATCCCCTTGCCAACTTTTGATTGGCCATTGATCCAGCCAATCAAACAACAACAAGGAACACTGTTGAGTCGCATCCTCATCTTCGACGCCAAAAATCACGTTGCAGTCAAGCAATTGGTTAATTGAGGTTGCCAATGGCCATCATCTTCTTGACATCTGATGGACCAGCCAAAGATTGCAATCAAAATCAATTTTGTTGCTTGTGCCATCACACAGCGGTCAGTGCAACCTACTCAAAACTTATGATCTCCTTACAGCCATCCAATCCCGCCCTTCATCCAGCCACCATCATCCGACAAAAAAAAAATACTTCCATCAGTGGTCAACCCCTTTGCTCACACTCGCACACTCAGGAAAACAACCTCTCCTCCCTTGCACTTGATCCTCCTCCACACCATCAACTTGCTGGCGCCCATCAGCAATTAGAGTGGTTGGCGTCACCATTTTCATCCGCTGCCTTCTTCCGTCCGTGAAGCGGGGTGGTCTCTTTTTTTCCCTTCTCTTATCTTTTTTTGTTCACATTTCTTGATCTTCCTTTCATTAGTTTTTGATTTTTTCATTATTATTCTCATCATCCAACAAAAAATTATTAGTTTTCTGCGCTCATTTGGGTTATCTCCTTGTTACTAGTACACAGGGCTTCTTTCCCATAAAAGTAAGGGCTCTCCCCTGCCTTTTTCCCAGCATCCTATGATCATCAGCACTATAATAAATCAACAAATCAGTGGGGGCCCTTATCCTTTATTTTAGCATCCTAATCCTGGGTATATCTATGGTTTCCCCTTGATCTTTGAGCCTCCATGCTAAAATCTTTGATCCATCCCCTGTGACCTTATCCATCATAAACAACCAATAGCCTTTCTGGTTGAAGAAGAATCGATTTGGTTGGGTTCTTGAGTGTTTTATACCAATCATTGATCCCTTTTTTTGTCATCTCTCTGATACCAGGAACCTTGCAGTCCTTCAGCTACAGAGAATGATAAAAATACTGGAATAATAATAATAATAATTATTCCAAAAATAAAAACTTATAGGCTCAAATAAATAATATAATAAGAGCAGTTCCAAGGTTTCATTGGTTTGGTAATAAAAGATTTTCAATATGTATATATAAGAGGGGCCACAGTATTATACTACTGGGGGTCTTTACAGACAAAGCAACCTCTCTTCAAGGGGCCTCCTTAGGCAGTTTAAGAACCTTGGAATGAAGATGGGTTCCTTAGAAAGGACTTATTCCACTAATGGCCATGAATAATAACACCCTGGCCTAGACAGGAAGGGAAACACTGACTCTGAGAACTTTAAAACAAAAATTCTGCAATAATTGGAAGGGTTTCAGAGCAGATGGGGTGGATTTCCTGACTAAACTTCAAGGGTTGATTGGTTTTAAGAAATAAATAATAATACTACAGACTTGGTCATAAATCAATTGCTTAGACTCTTCATAAGAAATTGAATAAAAATTACACGGTGTCTGATTGATAATAATAATTCCTGGTAAACTGATGATGGAATAATGGATCCAAAGAGGTCTGTATAAATACCTTTTTTTGGGGTGATTTTTGAGCTTCTCAGGGCGCGTAGAGAGAGTTATTCTCATGGGCTGAGGCTGGCAAGCAATTCAGAGCAAGATTAGCAGGTCCACTTGTCGCCGTTGATCAGGTGATCTTAGATCTGCTGGATTTCTTTACTATTTTAGCCACAGGATCTGTTAATCTATTATGGTGTAAATTTGATCATTCTGCACTCATGCTGCATTTATACTATTAGTATTGCTTTAAAGTGAACATATTTGGAAGTTTACTAATTTTTCATTATCTGCTGATCACGTAGATAATTTTTAATAATTTTTATGAACACTCCTTGTAGTGATTCATGGCCTTTAAAGATCAGAGTCAATAATTTATGTGGTAATCCTTGATCTTGAATTTATTATTAAAAAATGTTGTAAACTTAATTTTTATTAATTTTAACTAAGTTTGGATCTTTTTAAATTATTACTAATGCATATGTCAACTTGTTACGTATGCCAGGCAACCCTAATTAGTTTGTAGCTCTTTTGAGTGGTATCTTGTTGTCAGATTAGTCATAGTGGATCCAGACACGGGGATCAGTCAGTTCAGATGCGCGCGGGGTGGGATCTGCTGCGTGTGTGGCAGAATTGGCTGCGCGCGGGTCTCTAGTACGCGGGAAACTGCTACTATGAGTATGTAGGGGTATGTAATGATGCAGGGCTGCGTGCGGGAATTGTGACATAACACATTTCTACATGTACCTCCTAAAATATACACAACACCTCAATTCTGAGTGAATTTGAGGTGTAAACCCTACACGTGACAACACGTGTGAAATGTTAAAATGGCAAAAAGGTGCAATACTGGTGTTGTAAGTTTTAGTACATTTCTTTTTAATTATTTTGAAAATGTAAGGACTTGGATTTCAAGGGTGGGTTCAGTGAGTGACCCTACCTAATTTTTGGTGAGGAATCCATTTCTTTAATGATATTTATGGATTTATCACTCCTTATTTTGTTAATTTAGATATTCTTATTTTTTATAGTTTTGTGTTGCTATGACAGGTTTCTCTGTACATAGTAGCAAGCTGACATTTTTGACCATACTTGTCTGATCATTCTTTTTGATCATCCTTCTGGAAAAAGTCATGTTTGAATGAGAGCTTTCTTTATGCTTGGAACCTTGAGTATTAAAACTACCTTTATTTCTTTAGAATATTAATTCTGCCATACTATTCTTGATTCCCTTGGCAAGTGCTGATTTATTATTGTTTTAATTTTTTACTGCTTTGCTTCTTAAGCTTCATAAAAAAATTGCCTTTTTTTAAAAGCAACCCACAGTTATCTGGTACCCTTCAAGTGCTTGATTGCAGAGAGTTGGGCAGGTTCATTGAGAAACTGGAAGTTGGTTGGGATTGAGTTTATCATTCCTAATCTTCTGCTGATAACCAGTGTTATTAGCTTGTGGGTGTTGTTACTCACATCTGCCTTATTCTATTGAACTCTGAACAAAATTTAAATTATTTTGTTAAAGTCTTTTCCCACACTATCTTGCTTCAGATAGTGTTGTTCCATTGCTAAAAACTACTATCAAATTCATCACTTCCATTGATTCCTTATTTAAAAAGTTCTGGATATCAATTCTGGTAACATTTAAATATTTTTGTAAGCTCAGGAGGGCAGCCTAAACAGCACCTTTCCTCTCCACAGAAATTCCTGCAGCTCAGGAATTTTTGGAGTCTTAAATTTGGTCCTCTGGGCCAGGATCAAACCAGAACCCTTGTGAATTACCGTCCCAATAAGTTTGGATTCAACTTTGAAGAATTTCAGACCAGCAGGCTAAGAGACAAATGTGAGAGAAAAACATGAGAATTATGAAGATGACCAGGAGCCTTAACGGCAGTGTTTGAAGCATTATATGAGGAGGACACCAACACAGAGAGATAGAAAGCACGCGCTTGAATAAGGCTAAAGGAAGAAGAAGCAAGGGAATACAGAGAAGCTGAGAAAGAAGAAAAACGGAAAGATTGAGTCCCATGCACTTTAAAGTGACTTGAACTGATCTCACCAGTTATAGAAGGGCAGGTTGAGGTCTCAAGATTGATTGTTAGAATGTTTTGAATTTTGATGAAAATCTTTTCTAGGAGTGGAATTGAATTATATTGAGGATTGAGAGTCAGGTTGTTGATGAAGAGTGGGGTTGTTGATGATAATAATTGAGAAGGTGAAGCAACAGTAGAAAGGAAGGAAAGACAGGAAAGAATTACCAACAGAAAATCCAGAAACAGCTAGAAAAGAGGAAAATACAATTGACAAGAAGAAGGAGAATCACCTTGAACACCTTTTTCAAGGAAAACTTCCAGCAGGACGGTTTTGAAGTGTCTCACCCTCTACTTGGGGTGTGCACAGTGTTAGAGTTGGGAGACATGTGTCTCTGGGTTGCCCACATGGGCTCAAATGAGGTGTTGCGCTATTGCTTTCACTTACACTCCCCATAACTGGAGATTAGCCCAAGTTGTTGTTGAATACCATGGAGGTGAACTTTTTCAGCTGATTCAAATTGACTGCCTTGGTGAGGGGATTGGCAAGCATGTCTGAAATTTTGGTGATCAATCCAGGAAACCTCATGGATTAATGAAATTTTTGATTTTTTTTAAATTCCCCTATCAATCAATAAAACTTCAAAAAAAAATGAAAAAGAAAAATAAAAAAAAAAAAGAAAAAAAAAGAAAAAAAAAGAAAAAAAAAAGAAAAAAAAAGAAAAAAAAAGAAAAAAAACTTTTTATCCACTCTATCTGTAAATCTCTCTTGTAAATATTCTACAGACCTCTTTTCTATAAAAGAGGGGGCTCTCCCCTGCCTTTTTCCAAGCATCCATGGGAGTGTGTGTGTATTTCACCCCCGTTATCATATTAATTTGATCCTAATCCTCATCCTGGGTATATCCATGATTGACCCTTGATCCTTTGAGCCTCCATCCTAAAATCTTTGATCCATCTATCTGTGACACTGTTCCTTATCACCAACCATAGCCTTTCTGGTTGAAGAGAAACTTGTCTTCTGGAATTCTTGAGTGTGTTATACCACTCCTTGATCCCTTTCTCCCACCATACTGGTCTTGATCCTTCCTGATCATCTTTCTGGAGCCAATCAAAATTGATTGAAGAGGTCTTGTTAAGCTTAAAACCTGGAGTGTTATACCTCCCTTTATTCTTTGAAGTTCAATTCTGCCACCCTAATCTTGAGTCCCTTGAAAAGCTTTGAGTTATTCTTGTTCAAATCTGTTATTGTTTTGCTTCTAGAGCTTCACAAACAAATTTGTTTTTTTTTGTACAGCCAGCCATGGTTATCTGGTACCCTTCAAGAGCTTGATTGGGGAGAGTTTGGAAGGTTCATCGAGAACCTGGAGGTTGATTGGGATTGAGTAGTTCATTCCTAATCTTCTGCTGACAACAAAAGTTATGAGCTTGTGGGCATTGTTACTAACAACTGCCTTGTTCCATGGAACTGTAAACAGAAATTTAACTTATTTTTTTCAATTATTTCCCTCCACCATCTTTTCTCAGATAGTGTTGATTCCTGTAAGCTCTCTGATACCAGGAACCTTGCAGTCCTTTAGCTACAGAGAGTGATATAAATACTGGAATAATAACAATAATTATTATTCCAAAAATAAACACTTAGAGGCTCAAATAAATAATATAATAAGAGAATTTTCAAGGTTTAATTGGTTTGGTAATAAAATATTTTCAATATGTATATATAAGAGGGGCCACAGTATTATACTACTGAGGGTCTTTACAGAAAAAGCAACCTCTCTTCAAGGGGCCTGCTTAGGAAGTTTAAGAACCTTGGAATGAAGATGGGTGCCTTAGAAAGGGCTTATTCCACTAATGGCCAGGAATAAAAGCACAATGGCCTAGACAGGAAGGGAAACACTCACTATGAGCACTTTATCGCGAAAATCCTGCAATAATAGGAAGGGTTTCAGAGAAGATGGGGTGGATTGCCTGACCAAACTTCAAGGGTTGATTGGTTTTTAAGAAATGAATAATAATACTACAGACTTGGTCATAAATCACTTGCTTAGCCTCTTCATAAGCAATTGACTAAAAATGACACAGTTTCTGATTGATAATAATAATTCATTGTAAACTGATGATGGAAAATGGATCCAAAGAGGTCTGTATAAATACCTTTTTTTGGGGTGATTTTTGAGCTTCTCAGGGCGCGTAGAGAGAGTTATTCTCATGGGCTGAGGCTGGCAAGCAATTCAGGGCAAAATTAGCACGTCCGCTTGGTGCCGTTAATCAGGTGACCTTAGATCTACCAGATTTCTATACTATTTTAGCCATAGGATCTGTGAATCTATTATGATGTAAATTTGATCATTCTGCGCTCACCCTGCATTTATACTATTAGTATTGCTTTAAAGTGAAGAGATTTGGACGTTTACTAATGCTTCATCATCTGCTAATCACGTTGATAATTTTTAATAATTTTTATGAACACTCCTTGTATTTTTTTGTGGTCTTTAAAGATCAGAGTCAATGATTTACATGGTAATCCTTGATCTTTAATTTATTATTAAAAAATATTCAAAACTTAATTTCTATTAATTTTAATTAATTTTTGATCTTTTTAGATCATTAATAATGCATATGTCAAGTTGTTACATATGTCAGGCAACCCTAATTGGGTTGTAGCTCTTTTGAGCGGTACTTGGATGTCAGATTAGTCACGACGGATCCAGACGCGGGGATCAGTCAGTTCAGATGCGCGCAGGGTAGGATCCGCTGCGTGCGTGGGAGAATTGGCTGCGCGCGGGTCTCTAACACGCAGGAAACTGCTACTATGAGTACGTAGGGGTATGTAATGATGCGGGGCTGCGCGCGGGAATGGTGACACAACACATTTCCGCGTGTAAGTCCTAAAATATACATAACACCGTAATTCTGAGTGAATTTTAGGTGTAAACCCTATACATGACAACACGTAGGAGATTTTAGAATGGCCAAAAGGTGCCATACTGGTTTTTTAATTTTTAGTACTTTTCTTTTTAATTATTTTAAAAATGTAAGGACTTTTATTTCAAGGGTGGGGTCAGTGAGTGACCCTACCTAAATTTGGGTGAGGAATCCATTTCTTCAATAATATTTATGGATTTCTCTCTCCTTTTTTTTTAATTGAGATATTGTTGTTTTTATAGTTTTGTGTTGCTATGACAGTTTTCTCTGTACATAGGAGCAAGCTGACATTCCCCCACTCCAAGATATGTCTATATCTGAAAAAAAATTCTGGGTCAATTCCTTCTGCTGGCTTTGTAGTTACTTAGGTGTATGGGTCCATCAGGGATATTGTTTTCAGGTAACCATTCATCCTTATCAGCTGATTCTCCCATTTATCTAACTAGGTAGAGTCTGACATCTTTTCCATTGATACTTTCTTTTTTATCTTTGAGGATCTTGCTAACTTTTCCTCTGTCTTTTTCATGTTCTTCTGTAAAAAATATGTCCGGTGAAGGAGTATATTCTCCATTCCTTGGGTGGTAGTGTTTGATATGGTCATCCTTAGTTAAGACTATAACACTTGAATGTTGATGCCTGTAGTATACTAGACCATCCCATATAGTGAACCTTCCGGCTTTGTATGGTTCAAGAGTGGTTCAGGTAGGCTATTGATAAATATAGATGGTGGAGAAGTACTCTCCATAATATTGATCAGAGTTTTCAAGCCAGAATTGTAAGATTCTTTGATTGAGTTGAACAATGATTCGTCCAATTCAAAAATGTGGATTCCCACTAAAGTAGCTTCAACTTTCAACATGTTAAGGTTAAAGATAGGGAAGATATCATTATCCTCTGGGTCATAAGCATGGTTACTTGGGTCATTGGGTAAAGCATTCCTTCTCAAACTATCAGCATTCTTGTGTTTAGCACCAGCTTGGTGAACTATGGTCATCTGACATCTGTACTGTTGTATGGCTATCTGCCATCCTAACATGTGCCTACTAGGGATCTTCATATTCATCAAATTCCTGACGGCATTGCAGTCAGTAATTACTGTGAACTTGGTGACTTCCAAGTAGTAATGAAATTTTTCCAGAGCCCATACTAAAGCAAGGCATTCCATTTGGCTTGCACCATACCTTTTCTCAGTATCCTTAACTTCTCTGGATATGAAAAGTATGGGTTTTTCCACCAGTTTGTCATCATTTATGACTTCCTGGTGTAACGCAGCTCCTAGCCCGTCCATACTAGCATCTATATAGAGCTTGAAGGGTTTAGAATAATCTGGCTGAATCAGTACTGGAGCTGAAGTCATGGCCATCCTGAGTTCCTTGTAATTCTTAACTCTTTCATGAGTCATTTCAAGCAAGTCTGGGCTGTTGCAGATTTCATACAAACACTTTGTTAGAAGAGCAAACTTTGGTAAGTACTTCCTATATTAGCTGCAGAAGCTAATAAAAGATAGGAGTTATGTTTTATTCTGAGGCATTGGCCTATTCATTACTGCTGCTATCTTGTTTTGGTCAGCAGCTAAGGTTAGTCCAGAGACAATGTGTCCTAAGGCTTTCATTTCTCCGTAACCAAAGGTACAATTTTTCATTGATACTTTTAATCCCACGGCAGAGATAGTTTTGAGGACTAATCTTACTTTATCCAGGTGGGTATCCCAATCATCAGAGTAAATTATAAAATCATCAATTTAAACCATCATCCATCCTTCTCTGATGAAAAATCCTAGAACTGTTTCCACCTTCCTTTGAAAATGAGAAGGAGCATTTTTTATACCAAAAGCATCCTTAGATACTCATAAATTCCCATATGACAGAAAATTCTCATTAATTTCGCCTATCAGGGCTGATAGGTATTTGGTGAAAACATTTCAGCATGTCCATGGTAGTGATGTACTTAGCTTTTTACAGGATGTGCAAAGCATGGTAAATCCTTGGAATTGGATAATAATCAGCTTGGATGTAGTTGTTCAGCATTCTAAAATCTCCAACTATCCTTGACTTATCATTATGCCAAGCTATATTTACTGGAGTAGTGATACCTACTTTTTCATTGTGTCCTACTTTCCTTAAGACTTGTAGGTCAACCAACTCTTGGATGTGAGTTTCTAGAGCAGCTCTAGATTTTGGACTAGAAGGGTAAGCAGGTCTCCCAAGGTTAAGTGGGTAAGGAGGCTTAATGGTTAGATTCACAATCATCTCATGTCCTTGGATGTTAAAATGGGGTGATCCTTGGTACAAAAAGAATTCTGGTTTTTAAAGCATACTTGTATGATGTCCCGTCTTTCTTATTCATTGAGCAGGGGATTCAAAGCTGCTTGAGAGAAGTATTCCTTATTGAAACACTCTAAGTGTTTCTCATAAGTTGAATCATAAGTTTGAGCATTGAAATGGCATATTTGAAACTTCTCGTTCCAGTCTCCTCCTATGGTGAAGTATCTATACTTGCTTTGGAATATATCTATACCATACAAGCAAAGAGAATCATTACCAAGGATGAAGTAATCACATACTCTGTTCTGGAGCACTACAAATTCAATATTCAGGTTAAGTGATCCTTTAGAGTGAGGGAGTATTATATCAGAGGACCATACTCCAATAGAATTAAGAGAAGAATTACAACTGCTGAGCTTAGCCTGAGGTACTGGTAATAAGTTCAGTTTCCAGTTTGGGTCTTGTTTCTCCAAATGAGTTGAACCAACACCAGATCACAATGCTCCACTTTACAGAAGTAACTTAACAGGGGAACCTTGAATTAGAGCAGTAGCATAGCATGTTTTGCCTGAAGTTCAAATTTTACCAGAAGAAGGTTTTGGAGTCAAGGCCTTAGCCCCAGAGATGTGGTGAATCTTCATGTTGGGATTCCATTTTTGAGGTAGGTTAGAATCCTCATTAACAGAATTTATTTCTAGAGAAGACTCAATGCTTCCTTCAATGACATTGATGGGGTTAGTGATCATCAAATCACACTCAGAAAGTGATCCATCAGTATCATCAAGTTGAGGGTCAGGATTATCATACTCTTCTCCTTCAATAGGATTAATCCTTTTACTAGGTAGAGGACAATCAGGTTTTACATTTCCTGTTTGGTTACAGTCCCAAAATACTTTTTCCTTTGAATCTGGAGTCTTCTTGAACACCAAGTTAGTTGGATTAGTGGCAGGGGATTCCTTATTTTTGGCAGTATGTTCTTCCCTGTTCCTAGTATTTTGTTCCCTGGGGAGTCTAATGACTCTCTTATCTAGACCATTCATATCAATAGTCTCTTCCAATACGCCTATCAGGGTAGAAAGATCAGAGTCCATAGGCATTCTCCACCTTACACTGTGGTTGATTTTTCCAGGACATAAGTTGAGAAGTCTTTCATTGACTTCTTCTTTATCCGCATCCAAATAAAAACAGTCTAACCTCCTTTTCTTGTCTAGGCACCACTTATGATGTTTGTCCTTGGATGGATCAAACTGGGAGGTTTTGAAATTTTTGATCATCATTATTTTTCAAATGATAGTAACAGATTGTACTTTGATCGGTTCTTTCCAAGAACTAAAGGATAAAGATCCAACTTCTCCCCTTTTATTGATAAACCAATCAAGAGCCAATCCTTTAAAATGGTCTGGGAAATCTTACCACAACTATTGTATCAGGAAGTTCATAAGAAGCAAGGGTATAATCAATGAATTTAATGAAACTGACATGATTGCATTCTCCTTCTCCGGAGAATTTAGGCCATTCAGTAATGGGGGGAAGTAACTTCAAAGCCTGTTCTATCTCAGGAGTAGGACTGGGCCTTAAAAATTCATTCCTAGTTGTCATGGTTCTCAGAGGAACACTAGAAGTGCTGGTGAACCTAGCAGGTCTAGCTTCTTCCAGGTCAATGACTGGGGAGTTAGTAGAATTGATTTTAAGATCTCTAAGATCATTCTTAATCATACCTCAATCCAAATCAAGTTTGTGGTTTAGTGAATCAATTTTTTTTAATCAGGTGAGCTGAAGGAGTAGGACTAGTTTTCTTAAATTCTTCCTCAAGCTGCTTCATGGTTGCAAGAATATCTTCCTGAAGAATTGATTGGTTATTGTCAATATGTTTCATCAGGTCCAACTTACTAGATTTTATACTATCCTCAATTTGTTGTATTTCTAACTCATCAATTCTCATGGTCTGAGACTGGGTATCAATCACTCTGAAAATACTAAGACTCAATCTGTCCAATTGTTGATAAACCTTTTCAAAACATTGGCTGATAACCATAAAATTGTGAGACACATTTACAGAAAAGCTATTAAGAGCTTCTACATCTAATTGTGGTACACCTTTTTCCACTTCTGGGCTAGGGATATTATTCTGTCCCAATACTTTGGGTTCATTAACTTCTGATGGGCTGAGACCTTTTCTTTTTGGGGTCCTTTCCCTTTAAGGAAGCTAACTGATCCCAAGGATTCCAGTTCTGCACGTAGCCTTCTACTTCTTTCTTTGGGATCAACCTTTGCAGAGAAACCTGAGATTTCATTGCAAGAGAAATAGCTTTTCTCATACCTGGCTTTTCCCATGCGTCTGAGCCAGTTTGAATTGTTCCCAATAGCTCAAGTGCTCTTTCACTAATACCCCTACTCTTTCATCCTTGGTTGAGTCCAGCTGGGGTGGCATAGGAGGACCAGTAGCCTCCTGGGATAACTTGTTGGGCAATGGATGGTTCTCCAACGCTCTGTTAGTCAAGTTGGTGGCCAAGGTTGTTTCTGTCCTTGTCCCGTGTGACACTATGGTCACGGGTTTGAGCCCCCTCATTTCCCTTGCGACTGGAGTCCTTGTGCGTACGGCTTCCTCTGGGCAGAGATCCATACAATGGGGCTCTGGCTGTTGCGGGGTGTTGCACCTGTTTTGGTACATAGCGCCAAAAAAATGATTCAGTATTTTGTCAAAACCTTTGAAAAAAGACTTAAAAATATAAAAGAAATAATATTTTTTGTGTATTTATATTTTTAATAATTTTTTATATATATTTTAACTTAATTAAATTTAAATTCAAGGGTACCAACACTTGGTTGGGATCACAACTGTACTTGGGGGGTATTCCAATGTGGTCTGAGTGAGTTCCAATCAGATCCTGGGATAAATCCAAGGGTAAGTCCAAGGTTAAACTGTCTGGGAAATCCTCTAGGAGGTCCTGGTCAATGAGATCACCAAAAACCAAATCCACTGAGATGGATAAAAACAAAAAATATGAGTTTAATATTTTTTTTTGTATTTTTACATGGAAAGATCCTATTTTTAGAAAAGTAATAACTTTTATTAGTTTTGCATTTTTCTTTATCATCAGGATTTTTTATTTATAAATATAAAGCTTCCTTTGATAAATCTTCCACTCCTTATGTTGCCTTAATAAGAATTGAAATTGATAATTCTTTCAAGCTTGAGTTCTTTGTCCTTTATAACCTGCTGTTTATAATAAAGCAATTTCTTTGTTGTTGCTCAGGAGTTATAATAACAGGGACAAAGTTACAGAGTTTCTCTTCTTTTTTCTTTTTAAGAAGGTTCAAATAATAATTGATCAATTCTCCGTTGGTCTTAAGATCCACTAGAGAAACAAATCATCAAAAAATATATGCTATAAGTATTTTAAATAATTTTTTGAAAAAAAGAGACTGGTCCAAGGAATAAATAATCAAAGATTAATTATTTAAGGATATTTCCCAGCCAGACCCCAAGTTGTCAGCTCTCTGATACCAGGAAAATTGCAGTCCTTGAGCTACAGAGAGCAATAAAAATACTGAAATAATAATAATTATTATTATTCCAAAAATAAACACTTAGAGGCTCAAATAAATAATATAATAAGAGCAGTTGCAAGGTTTAATTGGTTTGGTAATAAAAGGTTTTCAATATGTATAAAAAAGAGGGGCCAAAGTATTATACTGCTGGGGGTCTTTTTGATGATATTTTGATGTAATTTCTTAAAGCTTAAAACCAGAAGACTGAGCACAGAATTCAGAAAACATAGAAAACAGAAATAGAAATATGAGAAGAACAAAGAATACAGAAACCAAAAGCTCAGATTTGTCTGATTGGCAGGAAGGAGATCAGAAGGCACAAGACGTAAGCAGAATCAAAGCTGGCAGAGTCCAGACGGCAGAGATAGGCAACTACAAGCAATGAAGCTAGTCTGTCAGAGACATTGAGTTGAAGACCTTGAGGATTAGTCTCTTACCAGGCAGATATCCATGAAGGCTGTTACTTGGGTAGATGAGAGTGGTTAAAGAGGTTGAGTCATTTTGATGTGAGTATTGAGTCAGAGGGAGTGGAGATTTGGAAGTGTAAGTTGAGTTCTAGGCAGTTTGAGAGTTGGTAAGAAGTAAGGAGGGAAGAAAGAAGAAAGAGAGAGATGAAGAGATCTAGATGGTAGAGAGATGAAGAAGCCAGATTGAGCAAAGTCCATCCGTCCAGAACAAGAGAGGACCCCAAGTCCCCCAAGATATTGTAGGAGGTCCACCTGGGCCCGCTCATAAAGGTGAGAAGTTTACAGGCCTGTCACACAGCTACTGAGACTTTTGAGTATTCCCCAGGTACTCTTCAGCTATCATCTCCTACTGCGCCTCCGCGCAGAGTACCTTACCACCTATTGTCATTTCTGACTGCGCCTCTGGGCGTGGATGCGCACTAAATCTACAACGGGGACCCCAATGTGGCCTTCTTGTACATACTTGGACTCACTGCTTCAGACAAATCTTGCAACCATTGACCAACCATTTCATCCTCCAGTTCTTATCATTCAATCCTCTTCTTCTTCCTTCTATCTTCTCTTTCTACGTTTCTTCCAACTATCTTCTTTATCATTCTCCTTTCTTTTCCAATCTCCTCAACGGCCATCCTTCCTCCATCAAATAAACGCTTGATCCAAATTCGCCAATCTCTGACCGGTAAGATGACGACTTCTCCAACAAACCCTATTGAATTCAATCTAACTCTACAATCCAAACAGTCCTTCTCCTTCCACTCGAATTCCTTGTCTTCTATTTCTTTTCCCTCCTCAATTGTCTCATCCTCTACAGATCTCCTCTAAACATGAAGCTGTCTCATTGAAAAAAACTCTTTGATCTATTCTGTAGGATTCTACATTTCTTTCTTAACGCTTCCTGTCTCTTTGAAGATTCTTTCTGATACATTTCTTTCTGTCTATTCCTGATTTCTCAGCCTGAGCTGGTTATAGTTCTAAAGAAATAAATGTAAAACTTATTACGGTTAAAAGACAAAGCTCCTCCTACAAATCAAACCAATCAAGCTATGAACAAACCAGCTGGAGCAAACAACTACTTTCATCAAGTTTCCCTGAAGGCATTGGTTGACCCCATACCTCATTTAAATGAAGAGAATTATTCCATCTGGCGAGACAAGATGTTAATGTTTTTTGACCTCAAAGATATCAAGGACCCTATCACTCGTAATTTGGGCCCCCTTTTGTCAAAAAAAGATAGAGAAATCAGGGCAATATTATTATCCAAGCTCGACAGTACCACCCATGCAAATGTTGTCAATTCCACAAACATTTCCTCCTCTAAACTCTTATGGGCCAGAATTACAAGAAGATTCTCCTCCTCAGAGACAGCTAATCAAGCAAGAGTCTTCAACCACTTCCTCCATTCCGTATTCCGTGAAAATGCCATTGAAAGCTTCATCACTGAAATGAGAAAAGCCATCACGGGAATGATGGACGTTGGGATTGAGCTACCTAACAATATCTTGGCGTACCTGCTACTATTCAAGTTTCACCCTACACTTGAAAACCTCAAGCAACAAATTATGCACAGAGAGAAGAATCTCAAAATGGATTTTGTTTTCAATCACCTTATCTAATACCAAAACAAGAGAAAGGCACAGTCCAATCCAAATAAATCATCCACCAATGTCTCATTAGTCTTGACTAAGACAAGGAACTATAAGGACAAGAAGAAAGCTAAGATGAGATGTTGTGAAGGATATCACAATCCCAACGCACCTCACGCGGAGACTTCATGCTTCCATCTTCATCCCAAGATTGCACCTGAATGGTGGATCAAACAACAAAACAAGTGGAAGAACAAGATTAAAAAGAATCCAACAATCAACTACCACGCCTTGCTGACTCTATGGATTAATTTGGATAATAACCCTAATCTACTCTTAGACTCCAGAGCTAACGTACATATTTTTAACAATCTGAAGTTCTTCTCTTCCATAGAGCTACAAGAGGAGCCTGAGGAAATCAAGACCGTAAAACTAGAAGCTAATCTCAAAATACAAGGGATTGGATCAGTCAAACTTGAATGGAACAATTCTGTGATCTTGCTCAAAGATTGCGCCTACGTACCTGACATAGTTGTCAATCTGATCAGTCCTGGACTTCTTGCAAAGAAGGTCTGTAACCTCACTCAAACCCAAAATACGTTCAAGGTGACCAGAGAGGACCAAATTGTGCTGAAGGTATCGATAAGAGATAACCTTTTTGTCATTGAAAAGCCATGCTTGACTGGCCAAAAATAAAGCAGTGAACTTTATCAATCAAACCTCTCAATCATATACTCTATCCAAATTGCACAAAATGTCGGGGTACGCGTCTATCTCCACTCTCAAACCTCTCCTAAAGGACCGCTTCTCAAATGAAAAGCTCTAGGCTTTTCAGTGTGATAACTGCATCAAGAGCAAAATTACCAGGTCTCCCTTTTCAAACGTCTCCACTCCCGCTAGTAAACCCTTAGAACGAATCCATCTCAATTTAGTTGGTCCAATCACTCCTCAGTCAAAGGCTAGCCATCATTACTTACTCACTCTGGTCGACAACCATACCGGCTACCTTGAATCTTTTCCTCTATCTTCCAAAGATCAAACACCTGAAACAATCATCAATCTTCTAGAAACCAAATATAAGCGTTTAAATTACTACCCCACCAAGATCTACTCAGATAAAGGAACAGCATTCTGCAATTCAATGTTAAAACACTTTTCAAAAAGGAAATTCATCAAACTCCGCACTTCCAAGCCGTATCATTCACAACACAACGGACAAGTTGAAAGAGCCAATAGGAAAATCATTGAATCCACCCGGTCCACTTTCTCCTCATCCCGCCTTGCTAAGAACTATTGGCATATAGTGACACACAGTTGTTGCTTTATGTTAAACCAAATCCCTCAAGAAGGTAACCAATCATCTCCCTGGGAACTCATGTTTGGTAAGACTCTCCCAGCTAATTACTTGCAACCCGTAGGTTCCTCTGTGATCTACCTTGCCAACTGTCTCCAGAAAGGAATAAAATTTGACGAAAAAGGTCTAGAAGGATTTCTCATGGGATTCAACCCCATCTTTCATTCCTACTTGGTCCTAACTACGCTTGAAACCGTTGTGGAAACTAAAAACGTCAACTTCCTCAAGAATCAGATCAATGACTTTCCTTTCTACAAGCCACAGGGCTTAGACATCTTCTCTCAACCAGATTCAAATGCCTATGGAACTGATTTCCCAACCAATGAAAAACAATACCTAATTAGGGAGTCTACCCCTGAACACTCTGACTTGGACTCAGATCAAGAAGACATTCTTCCATCCTCTCCGGAATCTTTGCCTCCTCCTTCACATCCTGAACTCAAACAACCTCGTCAGCGGCCCAATCTCCGTCCCCAATGTGGTAGACCAAACCTGTCCTATAGCCATCAGACTCACTTTTGTAGTGTAACAACAGCTCAAAACCTCAAAGTAGCCTCAGAAACGGATTCTAAATCACAAATAACCTATAGTCACTCAGCCAAAGTACCCCTCTAACCCTCATGGATTAGAAGATACAGCCCAAGAACCCTTCAACTATGGCAAACTCATACCCAACCAGGTGTCACAGCTCTGTGGAAGGCATAAAGACATACCTTTCAAACCCTCAATTACATACAAGTAACAGTTTACCCTCAACACGAGAACCATACACCAATCCTGTCACCTCACTCAGAATACAGCATACAGACACAGGAGGTAGTGCAGCATGCCAGATACAGTCACCTCATCCAGCATGCCAGATCCAGTCACCCCATCCAGAATACAGCATACAGACACAGGAGGCAGTTCAGCATGCCAGATCCAGTCACCTCATCCAGAATACAGTATACAGATCTAGGAGGCAGTTCAACTAGTCCAGAACCAACCAAACAAGCAAATATACATACACAAAGCTGTGCAGAAGCATACAGGAGCAGTACAGGCAGGAGAAACTGAAACCAATCTCAACCAGTACCAAACAAATAAGAAAGCATACATACAGAAGGCTGTGCAGAAGTATACAGGAGCAATATATGCAGGAAGAAGTGATACCAAACAAACTACCAGAACCATGCAGTACCAAACAACCTCAGCACCACACAGAAATTTATGCAGCCAGTAGCATGTGATACAAACAAAGTACCAGTACCAACAAACCTCAGCACCACACAGAAATTTATGCAGTCAGAAGCATGTGATACCAAACAAACTACCATAATCATGCAGTAACAACAACACACAGCACTACACAGTAATATATGCAGGCAGTCAAGATCATGCAGCACCAAACAAACCACCAGTAATGCACAGAAACACATGTAGGTAGAATCAAGTAGCACTGAATAAACTACCAGTACAACACAGCAAAAAATCTTATCTGAACTACACAGCAATCTATGCAAGGCTGTGCATGCATGAAACCCCTGTACAAGCTTTTCCAAACCAGCAGAAATGCCTCATGAAACTGTTAAAGCTTTTCCCAACCAGCAGAAATGCCTCATGTAACTGTATCTCACTGTTCCTCACCAGAACAGGGAGAACCCTCAGGGGCAGCCTTGAGCACCCCTGTGGGCAGGATTTGTCTATTTAAGGAGGGCCTCTCTGCGCTATCAAATTTGTATCACCATCCCCCACAAATCACACATCCCATCTCATGCCATCTGGCCTAGTTATCACCCATCCCTACTCACCCCATCAACCCATCTATCTGTGGTACCTACCCAGATAAAATATTAGTAGTTAATCAGTTATAAAAGGAAAAAAAGAAATCAGAAACCAAGTTATTACCCATCTTTAACCAATTAAACCACCCACCAGGTGCTTGGATAAGGGTTCTTCTGTGACCTAAATATTCAGCACCATATTAAAGAAAACCCACCCATTAGTTAGTAAAGAAACCTTACAAAGAAAGAGAGAACAACAAAAAGAAACTACCAACCTTCCCTTTGCCCAGCACCCTGTGGGTAAACCCATCCTTGGGTCCTCTCCTGAACCATCCCTTTGATAAACCCTTGAACCCTTTAATATTGGGATACTGGTTAAGATCATATATATCTGATCAATAATTAAGCAATAATCCAATACATCTGGTCTATTCTTCAACAAATCCTACCAATACCACAGTTAATAACCAATCTAGGTCTGATCTGAGACCTATTTTAAGTCTCAAAGAAACCAGCCATTAATTTAAATAAATTATTGTGCAGACTTACTATAGTACTAGAAGGGCAGGCAATTCAAAACCACTCTTAGTATATACTAATACTCCAAAGGAGTAGAAGTAATACTAAATTCACCTTCAGGGACTGCAAGCAAGCTATTTGCTAATTTTATTTATATAATCCCACAGGAGTCTCTACACCAACACAAACTTCAAAAACCCTAGAGATACGGCTTCCACCATTACTACAAATCTCCATCTTATAAGGCCGCCAGGAAATTTTCTGAATGGCCTAGGTGGAAAACAGCTTCCCAAGAAGAACTCAAATCAATTGAAACGCAAGAAGTTTGGGAAGAATATTACGGGGAACCAGACAACATACTAAACACAACTTGGGTATTCAAGGTTAAAGAAAATTGCCATGGAGAACCCTTCAAATATAAAGCGCGCCTGTGCGTGCAAGGATTCAACCAGGTTAAAGGTGTAGATTTTGAGGAGACCTGGGCTCCAACGGGGAAACTCGGATCCCTTTGTCTTGCTCTGATCTACAGCTTGAAAAATCCAATTACCATGACTCAATTTGATGTAAAGGGAGCTTTTCATCACGCTCCCTCGAATGAAACTGTAATAATAAGAACTCCTGAAGGATCAAATCAAAAATCTCCTTATCTCAAATAAAAAAAAATTGCTCTATGGGCTAGGCCAATTGCCTAAAAATTGGTAATACACACTTACCGCCTGGATCAAGTCCCAAGAATTCTGCAAATCTGTCAGCAACCCCTGTTTGTATCTCGACTCTAAGTCAGGGGAAGTCCTCTACTTCCACGTTGACGATCTAATTCTGGTAGGAAAGTCTGACTTTTTTGCAGCCAATTTCTTAAAAAGATTCCCAAATTCTTCCTGTCACTCACCAAATACAATCCTTGGGATGCTAATGCAATTTGAAGGGGAAAGTATATTCCTAAGCCAACCAAAACATATCAAGAGGGGCCTTGAAGAACTGGGTCTCACTGACTGCAAAAACATCAATACTCCTCTCACTCAAAACTTCCATCTTGAACCAGCTTCAGATGAAGATCACGCGCAGTTCTGTCAACTGAATATCACCTAACAATCTAAAATTGGATTGCTGAATCATTTGTCTCAATATACTCGCCCAGATATTTCCTTTGCTGTCTCCAGTCTTGCAAGATTCAATGCAAAGCCGGGCCTCACTCACTGGAAGGAACTATGCAAAGTATGGAAGTACCTCAAGACCACAAAGGACTTCAAATTGACTCTTAAGTACAACTCATCTAAGGAATCTATCTCAAGTTATAGTGACGCTACGTGGGGAGACAACCCCATCTCTTGCAAGTCTCAAACCGGATACATAATCTTACACCACGGTAGTCCGGTCCTCTGGAATTCCTTGAGGCAGCAAAATGTTATATACTCCTCAACTGAATCTGAACTCAATGCCTTGCTCAATTGCTACCTCAAGTTGAAGTGGATAACCCATCTATTTGAAGAAATCCATGGCTCTACTTCCAATAAACCAACAATGTACATAGATAATAAAGGTTTAGATGATAAAAGAAAGAAATTTGGGTCGCACTCCAAGTCACAACACATCAAGATTGAAACTAAAGGCCTGCGGGAAGATTTTTCTCTTGTCAAGTTTGACCTGTGTCTTGTTCCCACCGCTGAGATAATAGCAGATCCTCTAACTAAAGCCACCTCCGTGGGGCCCCTTCACCTTCTTCAACAAATCACATTTCCCAACCAACCCAATCAATCCTAAGTTGGTTCCATCTTACCAGTCACAAGGGGTGTTGAGTATTCCCCAGGTGCTCTTCAGCTATCATCTACTACCACGCCTCCGCGCAGAATACCTTACCACCTATTGTCATTTCTGACCGCGCCTCTGGGCGCGGATGCGCACTGAATCTACGATGGGGACCCCAATGTGGCCTTCTCGTGAATACTTGGACTCACTGCTTCAGACAAATCTTGCAACCATTGACCAACCATTTCATCCTCCAGTTCTTATCATTCAATCCTCTTCTTCTTCCTTCTATCTTGTCTTTCTATGTTTCTTCCGACTATCTTCTCATCATTATCCTTTCTTTTCCAATCTCCTCAACGGCCATCCTTCCTCCATCAAATAAATGCTTGATCCAAATTCGCCAATCTCTGACCGGTAATATGACAACTTCTCCAACCAACCCTATTGAATTCAATCTAACTCTACAATACAAACAGTCCTTCTCCTTCCACTTGAATTCCTTGTCTTCTATTTCTTTTCCCTCCTCAATTGTCTCATTGTCTACAGATCTCCTCTAAACTCAAAGCTGTCTCATTGAAAAACACTCTTTGATCTACGCTGTAGGATTCTACATTTCTTTCTTCACGCTTCCTGTCTCTTTGAAGATTCTTTCTGATACATTTCTTTCTGTCCATTCCTGATTTCTCAGCCCGAGCTGGTTATAGTTCTAAATAAATAAATCTCAAACTTATTAGAGACGCACATAGCTGCTGAGACGGCGGCAGAGGAGAAGTTAGGGCAAAATGTTAACACCCCACATGACTGGTGAGAGAATGATCCAAAAGGTTATTCATCTGTTACGTTAAAAAAGATTTTCTTTTGAAGGAGGTTCAAGGCAATCATTGAAGAGACTTTTGTAAGGGAATCAGCAATCATGGAGTTTCTTTGAATAAGATTGAGGGCAAATTCTTTTTTAGAATAGTCCTCACGTAGTCCCTTTGTTTTGTATATCAATGTGTCTGGAATTTTGAATGTGATCTGAATTTCTTGATTTTGTTGTCCAGGCCCTTGTTGTCAATGTATAGAATGGGTCTTGGTTTGAAAGTTTGATAAATTTTGCTAAAGAGGTGCTCAATCCACTTGACCTCTAAGTAGCAGTTGATTAGCGCATTTCATTTGGATTCAGTGGTGGAATAGGTAATGTTTCTTTGCCTGGTAGAATTCCAGATGACTGGGCTGCCGTGATGGAAGATTATGTACCCAGTCTGAGACTTGCAGAAAATTGGATCATCTCCCCAGGTGGCGTTGCTGAAAATTGAGAGGATTTATTATTTGGGATTGCACTTGATGACAAGTTTAAGGTCCTTAGTTGTTTTGAGATACTTCAACACCTTCTTGAATTCTCTCCAGTGAGTCATGCCATGTTTAACATTGAACCTTTCCAGGCTAGATATGGAGAATGCAATGACCGGTCAAGAGTATTGGGCAAGATGGTTGAGGAGTCCAATTGCAGATCTCTATTTAACATTAAGTTGACAGAATTTGGCATGGTCCATGTTGGAAGCGGGTTCAAGATTTAGATTCTGAGTCAATGGAGTATGATTGTCTTTACAGGAGGATAAGCCAAGTTCTTCCAGACCGCAGGCAATGTGGTTAGGCTGACTCAAGAGGATTTGGTCATCTTCAATTTCCATGAGCATACCAAGGATAGTGTTGGAAGGATGGCACAATGAATTCTTGAATTTTTTGAGGAAGTTTATTTCAAAGAGATTAGAATTATCATCAACGTGGAAGTAAATTATTTCTCCTGTTTTAGAGTTAAGGTAGAGACAGGGATCACTGGTCAATTCAAAATATCCTTGAGACTTAATCCATGACGTCAAGGTTTCATACCAATTCTTGGGAGATTTTTTCAAGCCGTTGTAGAGACTCCAAGGGATAATGGGATTATTTAGCAAATAGCTTGCTGGCAGTCACTAGAAGGGGAATTTAGTTTACTACTAGTCTTGAATAGATAGAGGTAAGCTAAGGTGGTTTTGAATTGCCTGCCCTTCTGAACTATAATAAGTCTGCATAATAATTTTTTTAATTAGTGGCTGGTTTCTTTGAGACTTAAAATAGGTCTCTTATCAGACCTAGATTAATTATTAATAGAGATTTTTAGGAATTGAAAGACTAATCCAGGTTGTATTGGATTATTGGCAAGCTTCCACCAATTAATGATCAAGAATTTTCGACTTTTTCTGACTATTTTTCCAATTCCAATTAAAGGATTTAAGGGTTGACCAAAAGGAGTTTAACCAGCAGAGGACCCAAAGATGTGCTTTCCCACAGGGATCTGGGCGGAAAAAAATCTTGGTTGGTTGTTATGTTATGCTCTTCCTCTTTTATGAATTCTACTAATCAAAAATAAGGGGTTTGCCCTCTTGAAAAAAGGTGCTGAATAACAGGCCTTTTCTCAAGAACCCTTCTTCAAAAACACCAGGAGTGTGGTCAATTCTTCAACAATAATTTCGTGTTTGATTCCTTTTAAATTGATTCTGGTTTACTAAGGAGCTGGTACTGATCAGGCAAAGGCCTTAGATCTTAGGGGTCATACACCATGGGTGGGGGCTGAGGCCATACTCTGGGGCCTGATGCCCTACCATACAACTTGGATAGGGCAAAAGAGCCCTCCTTAAATGGACAAATACTTCCTCAGGGGATGCTTAGGGCTACCCTGAGTGCGGTTCTGAGCCTCTTTCTGCACTGTTGAAGCACAGGAGGGTGGATTTACATGAGACAAATCATTCTGGTGATAAAACGGGTAAATCAGGCTGAGAGATAACTGTATTTTTTAGTTCAATCTTTGAGATTCAGGCTAAGATATGAGATAAGAGATAAGAATGGTGTGATATGGACGCTTCTGAGTGCTTAACTTGTATAAAAAAATGATTCAGAAGTTGCCTTCTGCTTGAGTTAATTTTGCTGGTTGGGAAAATCATGAAACATGCTTGGCAGCTGCAAGCCCTCTTTGGTAGCTTGAATGGTGTGACCTGCATGGGGTTGGTGGTGGAAAGTCATAATCTGGGTGTTTCTTAGGACGCTTCTGAGCCCTCATAATGTATAAAATGTTTCAGGAACTACCTGCATGCTGTTTCAATGTAATTAGTTGTGGAGATATGAGGTAAGCTGTTTTACCACATGTCCCCTTGGGTAACTTGAGAGTGTAGCTTGCAGGTGTTGTATGGTTGATATGGTGACAAACTGAGTATCAGAGTGCTTGAGAGGACGCTTCAGAGCACTTATCTGGTGGTGAAAATTCTAGAAAAGTCATGTGTACTGAGTTTTTATTGCTGGTTGGTGGGAATTGAGATATAATTGGCTGCATGAGCCCCTCCTTCTGTTGGTGCATGTGTGTGTGTTGTATGGTTGGAATGGTGAAAAACTGAGTATCAGAGTGCTTGAGAGGAAGCTTCGTAGGGCTTATCTGGTGGTGAAAGTTCCATAAAGGTCATGTGTACTGAGTTGTTATTGCTGGTTGGTTAGAATTAAGAGATACTTGGCTGCATGAGCCCCTACTTCTGTTGGTGCATGTGTGTGCTGTATGGTTGGAATGGTGGCAAACTGAGTATCAGAGTGATTGATAGGACGATTCAGAGGGCTTATCTGGTGGTTAAAGTTCCAGAAAAGTCATCTGTAATGAGTTGTTATTGCTGGTTGGTGGGCATTGAGATATAGTTGGCTGCATGAGCCCCTACTTCTGGTGGTGCATGTATGTGTGATGTATGGTTGGAATGGTGGCAAACTGAGTATCAGAGTTCTTGAGAGGAAGCTTCAGAGGGCTTATCTGGTGGTGAAAGTTCCAGAAAATTCATGTCACTTGCTTTCATAGTACTGGTTGTAGTGTAAAATTGGTACTGATATGGTTTAAGTCCTGCTGGTATGGGGTATGTTGTTTTGTTGTGTGGTTACTTTAAGAATAATCTTTTGATTATATATTTAATTAAGACTTTTCATTAATCCATATGAGATAATCCAGTCTGTGCCAGGTGTTGGGTTGTTTTTGTAACAGGTGTTGATATAGTTGAAGGGGTTTATCTGGTGATTGATTTGGGTTTTCAGGTTGGTTTGAGTTTAGAGTATAGTTTATGAGGGGTTTGGAATTTATTTAGTATTTTCTTGAATTTAATTTGATAACAGAATAATAATTAATAAGACAAAATGAGTCTAATGGCTATAGGACAGGTTTGGTTTACCACACCATAGAGAGACCTTTTTAATTTTAAGTAGGGAGATTTCCAGTCTAACCCTTCTAAGGTCCTTATGATGACAGTTTTGTCAATGGGGGAATGGGGAAATGGGCCTTTCACATCAAATTGGGTGAGTTTCATTTTCTTCTTCAGACCATATATGAGGGCCACTCAGAGTGATCCAAGTTTGCCTGTTGGTGCCCATGTTTCATTGTAATTGATTCCTAAGACTTGATTGAATCCTTGAACGCAGAGTTGAGCCTTATATTTGACAGGGTATCCATGGAAATTCTCTTTCACCTTAAAGGCCCACGTAGTATTCAAGATGTTATCTGGGATTCTGTAGTAATCCTCCCAGAAGTCTTGAATTTCTATGGAATTTATCTCTTCTTCAGCGGCTTTCTTCCACTTGGGCCATTCAGCACATTTATTTGCAGCTTTGTAGGAAGGAGGCTTGTAGTAGTGGTAGAAACCTTATTGTTGAGGTTTTCTTTTTTTCCTGTCTAATTCTTTGAGAAATGGGTTGAACAGGAGGTTCTGGGAAAGGAGATGGTAGAGAAGGGTGACAATTGGAGGATGAAGAGCCTATAGATTCTGAATCTTCTGGATCTGAGTTGGATTTGGAGAGTTCATTTTGAGATTTGCAAAAGAAATATTGCTTTTCAATTGAGGAAAAATTGGATTTGTTTGACTTGGAGCTGAGTTGACTGAAGAGATTGATCCCCCGCAATTTTGAGAATAGGATAGTCATTGAGAGAATTTTTGAGGAACTGTACATGTTTGGTTTCAACAACAGCACCAGATGAGTTGAGTATCAGATAAGAATGGAAAAAAGGATTGAACCCAAGTAGGATCCCTTCTAATCCCATCTCATCAAATTTTCTCCCTTTTTGAAGCCAATTCACAAGGTAAACAACTGGAGATCCTACAGGTTTCAAATAATTAGTAGTTAGCATCTTGATAAACATAAGTTCCCAAGGGCATTGGTCATTACCTTCCCTAGGGACTTTATTGAGCATGAAACAGCAGCTTCTAACCACAATATGCCAGTATCCTTTATTCAATCTTGAATATGAGAAAGTTGCACGCGCCAATTCTATGATTGTTTGGTTTGCTTGTTTGGCTTGGCCTTTGTGTTGGGAGTGATAGGCCTCAGAAGTTAAGAGCTTGATGTGCTTTGACTTGGAAAATTCCTTCAAGGAATTATTGTTGAATTCTGTACCTTTGTCTGAGAAGATTTTGGTGGGTTAATAACTTAGCCGTTTGTATTCTGTCTTTAGAAGGTTGATGATAAAATTAGGAGTCTCTTCTTTGGATTGGAAGGGAAAGGCGGCAAGATAGCCCGTAAATTTGTCTACAAGAGTCAAGATATACCTATGACCTTCCTTTGACTGAGGGGTAATCTGACCTATCAAGTCCAGGTAAATTTGCTCCAGGGGTTTTGAGGGTGGCATTGAGGTGGCTAAGAATGGAGCCCTTTTGATTTTGCTTTGTACACATCCATTGCACTGAAACTTGTTTAATTCATCTTTTGAGTAGAAATCCTTGAGTAGAGCTTTGAGTGAAGAGATTGATGCATGTCCATACATCTTGTGGAGGTTGGATAATGATTGAGTCTCAATGGAGGAATTGGTCGCAGGTTGACTCAGAAGATTGACCAATAAATTGTTTCCAGCATTTTGAGGCTTCTCAATCACAAACAGATTATCTTGGATTAGACCTTTAAGAACCATCTCTGCGCCCCAAGTGACATGAAATTGATCTTGTTTTTGTGAGAGGCAACATCCCTTTTTTGCCAGAAGACCGGGAATAATCAAATTAACTACTATGTCAGGGAAATACATGCATTCTTTGAGCGTGATAATGGATTCTTTCCACTCAAGCAAAACTGTGCCCGTTCCCTGTATCTTAAGATTTGCTTCAAGCTTGCCTTTCTTGACTTCTTCTAGCTTGTCCTGTAGGTTGATAGAGGTAAAATAATTCAGATCATTGAATATATGTATGTTTGCACTGGAGTCTAAGAGGAGGTTAGGTGTGTTGTCTGTATTGATCCAGAGGGTGAGTAGTGCCTGGTATTTGATGGTGTGTGTTTTCTTGATTCTATTATTCCACTCCTTTTGCTGCTAAACCCACCATTTGGGCGCAATTTGCGGGTGGGGATGAAAACGCAAGGATTTGGGATGTGGTGCACTTGGGTTGTGGAAACCTTCTTTGCACTTAATACAAACCTTCCTGTCTTCCTTATCTGGTTTTTTTTTTGATTGTTACCTGGGAGACGTCTGGAGTAGATTTTCCAATCTTGTGTTGTGCCTTATGCTTGTTTTTGTACTGAGTTAAGTGATTGAATACCACCTCTACCATGATTAGCTTCTCGCCGTGCATGATTTATTGTTTCAAATTCTCTAGAGAGGGTGAGAGTTTGAAGAGTATTAAATATGCTAGTATATCCTTTGGTAAGTCTATTCCTACATCAGCCTTACAAGTAAGTGCTTTTCAAATTTCTCTTATGAATGATTTGATAGCGTGTTTGTTGAATGGAGCATGTAGGAATTGATTAAATATACAAGCTTGGTTGGCGGTTTTGGATGAGGCAAATCTGCGGGTGATCTTGGCCAAGAGTAGTTTTGAAGACTTTATGTTTGAGGCGTTGACTACATTAGCATGATTTGTACTTTCCAGTTTGGATGGATGATTGCTTGAATTTCTAGGTCTTGTTTTACGGGTAGTTGGCCCACATTCACAGTCATGAATTCTTTGATATCCTTGAGGTCAAACAGCATTGTCATCTTATTGCGCCAGATAGAGTAATTATCCTTGTTGAGTTGGGGATTAGCATTGACAGAATTCATGAGCAAAACCTGATGAAAAAAATTGTTGGCTCCTGCTTTTTTGTTCATTTTCAATAGCCTAGAGTCTGTTTGGCTTTTAACCGTGATGATATTTTGGTGTAATTTCTTAGAGCATAAAACCAGCAGACTGAGCACAGAAGTCAGAAAACATACGAAACAGAAATAGACATATGAGAAGAAGAGAGAATACAGAAACCAACAGCTCAGAGTTGTTTGATTGACAGGAAGGAGATCAGATGGCACAAGACATGGGAAGAATCAAAGCTGGCAGAGTCAAGTTGGCATAGATGGGCGACTAAAAGCAATCAAGCTAGTCTGTCAGAGACGTTGAGTTGAAGACCTTGAGGATTAGTATCTTACCAGGCAGATATCCATGAAGGCTGTTACTTGGTTAAAAAAGAGTGGTTAAAGCGGTTGAGTCATGTTGATGTGAGTATTGAGTCATAGGAAGTGGAAATTTGGGAAGTGTAAGTTAAGTTGTAGGAGGTTTGAGATTTGGTAAGAAGGAAGGAGGGAAGAAAGAAGAAAGAGAGAGATGAAGAGATCTAGATGGTAGAGAGATGAAGAAGCCAGATTGAGGAAAGGCCATATTTCCAGAAGAAGAGAGGACCCCAAGTCCCACAAGATACTGTAGGAGGTCTACTCGGGCCTGCTCATAAAGGTGAGAAGATACAGGCCTGTCACTCAGCTACTGAGACGCACATAGCTGCTGAGACAGCGGAAGAGGAGAAGTTAGGGCACAATCTTAACACTTTACAGACAAAGAAAACTCTCTTCAAGGGGCCTCCTTAGGCAGTTTAAGAACCTTGGAATGAAGATTGGTGCCTTAGAAAGGGCTTATTCCACTAATGGCCGGGCATAACAGCACACTGGCCTAGACAGGATGGGAAACACTCACTCTGAGCACTTTATCACGAAAATCCTGCATCAATAGGAAGGGTTTCAGAGCAGATGGGGTGGATTGCCTGACTAAAATTCAAGGGTTGATTGGTTTTTAAGAAATGAATAATAATATTACATACTTTGTCATAAATCACTTGCTTAGAATCTTCATAAGAACTTGAATAACAATGAAACGGTTTCTGATTGATAATTATAATTTCTTGTAAACTGATGATGGAATAATGGATCCAAAGAGGTCTGTATAAATACCCTTTTTTGGGGTGATTTTTAAGCTTCTCAGGGCGCGTAGAGAGATTTCTGCTCATGGGCTGAGGCTGGAAAGCTATTCAGGGAAAGATAAGCACTTTCACTTTGTGCTGTTCATAAGGTGACCTCAGATCTGCTGGATTTCTCTACTATTTTAGCCACAGGATCTGTTAATCTATTATGGCATAAATTTGATCATTCTCAACTCATCCTGCATTTATACTATTAATATTGCTTTAAAGTGAACGGATTTTGAGGTTTACTAATTGTTCATCATCTGCTGATCACCTAGATAGTTTTTAATTTTTTTTATCAACACTCCTTGTAGTGTTTTGTGGTCTTATAAGGTCAGAGTCAATGATTTATGCGGTAATCCTTGATCTTTAATTTATTATTAATAAATGTTCTAAAGTTAATTTCTATTAATCTTAATTGAGTTTTTACTAATGAATATGTCAAGTTGTTAAATATGAAAGGCAACCCTAATTAGGTTGTATCTCTTTTGAGAGGTACCTGGCTGTCAGATTAGTCACATCAGATCCAGAAACGGTGCAAGACTCCAAACAGTGCTAGGCCGTGGCAGTTCTGTGGAGGGGAAAGGTGCTGTTTAGGCTGCCCTCCTGAGTGTTACAAAAAATATTTAAATGTAACCAAGATCAAAGTCCAGAACCTGGTAAATGGGGGTCCAAAGAGTGAAGGATAAAGATGATAGTAGTTGGTAGCTGGGAAACAACACTATCTGAGGCAAGATGATGCCGGGGAAAACTTGAATAGAAGAAGTCAAGGATTGCTTGGAGTTCAACAGGACAAGGCAATTGTAAGTAACAACGCCCACAAGCTAATAGCTCTGGTTGTCAGCTGAAGCTTAGGAAAGATCAACTCAATCCCAAACAACCTCCAGGTTCTCAATGAACCTGCCCAACTCTCCGCAATCAAGAACTTGAAGGGTACCAGATAACTGTGGGTGGCTTCACAAGAAAAATCTAATTGTTTGATGAAGCTCTAGAAGCAAAAGCAATAACTGATTCAAACAAAAATAACCCAACACTTCTTAAGGGACTCAAGAGTAGCATGGAGGAATTCAACTTCAAAAGAAATGAAGGGAGGTTTAAAGCTCCAGGTTTTAAGCTTAATAAAACCTCTTCAGTCAAACCTGACTGGTTCTGGAAAGATAATCAAAGGATGATCAGGACCTGTATGGCCAGATAAAGGGATCAGGAGTGGTGTAACACACTCAAGGATTCAATTGGTCAAATTCTTCTTCAACCAGCAAGGCTATTGATTGGTGATAAGGATCAAGGATCGGGATTTGAGTATGGAAGCTCAAAGATCAAGGGGCAATCATGGATATACCCAGAATTCGGACTCAGATAAAGGGGAATGGGACCCCACAGATGACTTATTTTGAGATGATAATGATGATAATTCCCTCATAAGATGCCATATGATATCCCCCTCCATGCCCAGAGGCAGGGGAGAGCCCCCTTGTTATATGGGCAGAAGACCCTGTTAGACCATGTACAAGTGATACTACAGATAGAGAAGATTTTTTTTTTTGACACTAGATGATCAGAAAAATAGATCATGCAGGCTAGTGGAAATCCAGCCTCCCTGACTGGGGTGGTATCTTTTCTCATCCCTTCACCTTTCTTGCGTCCTTCCGCAGAAGGGCGCGCGCAACAACACAAAGATCACCCACCCCCACCCAAAGGCGGAAGGGGTGGGGAAAAATTGAACCAGACTGCCCGCAGATGTTTGCGGGCCGTAGACAACACTTTTCCACCCCCACCCAAAGATGGAAGGGGTGTGCAAGTGATTGAGGGAAGAGATAGATCTGGTGGACAAATGGGGATAAGGAACTGTAGGGTAGGGAGAGTGAGTAGCTTGTGAGTTGGAGGATCCAATCTGACCGGTTGGTAGGAGAGTGAGGGAGCCCGCATATGTTGGCTAGGTACGGGTAGAGGGGCGGGATGATGATCAGTCTCCAAGAGACTCATGAACAAATTGTGAGACTGAGAACTGCTGGTAGATACACTACCCAATGGGTTGGATGATAACTTGGGATGTTGATGGAGAGGAGGTTGTAACTGATTGGGTGATGAGCAAGCCGGTGAGGTGGTGATATCATTGGGAGGATCTTATTGTTCTAGACAGGTGGTGTAGAGGACGGTGAGGATGTAGATAAGGTAGAGTAGAACAAGGGTGATAGCCTGAGCAGAGGAAGATCGGGCCAGGCGGGTCTTGGCCCACACCTTTGGGAAAAAAGGAAGGGGGGAACAAAGAGAGAAGGAATCAAATGCAATTCCTAGGTGATGAGACCAAGAGAGGCCTGTCCTAGACCACTTGGACAGAGGAATGCTTTGCAGGATAAGGAAATCGGAGGAGTGATACTGTTACAAAAAAATACCAATTTTTTTTTTGATGAATGCCACCTAAATAAAAGAATTGTAAAAATTTTTGAATTTTCTGCATCTGGTCCAGGGTGTCCAGATTTGGTCACTACAATGGGGATCAGTCATTTTAGATGCGCGCGGGGTAGGATCTGCTGTGTGCATTGCAGAATTGGCTGCGCGCGGGTCATTAGTATGCTGGAAACTGCTACTATTGGTAAGTAGGGGTATGTAATGATGCAGGGCTGGGCGCAGGAATTGTGACATAACACATTTCCCCATGTTACTCCTAAAAAATACACAACAACTTGATTCTGAGTGAATTTTAGGTGTAAACACTATACGTGAAAACACATTTGAAATTTTAGAATGGACAAAAGGTGCCATACTGGTGTTGTAATTTTTAGTACTTTTCTTTCTAATTATTTTAAAAATTTAAGGACTTGGATTTCAAGGGTGGGGTCAGTGAGTGACCCTACCTAATTTTGGGTGAGGAATCCTCATATTTGATAATATTTATGTTTTTATCTCTCCTTCTTTTGTTAATTGAGATATTCTTATTTTTATAGTTTTGTGTTGCTATGACAGTTTCTTCTGTACATAGTAGCAAGCTTAAAATTCCATTGCTACCAACTATTCCCAAACTCATCCCTTACATTGACTCTTTATTTACAAGTCCTGGACCTTGATTCTGGCTACATTGAAGTATTATTGTAACTCTTAGGAGGGCAGCCTAAACAGCACCTTTCCCCTCCACAGAACTGCCTGCGGCTTAGCACCATTTGGAGTCTTACATTTGGTCCCTCAAGCCTGGGTCAAACCAGCAAACTTGGGATTTAAATTCCCATCATCATCAAATTTTGGAATCATAATTTGAAATCCAATCATTTTCTTTTCTTCTCTGTTTCTATCTCTTCTCAGATCCAATACATGGAGGCAACTTATCCTAGAAGTAAGTACTCCCAATTTGTGCATCATCCAGGCAAGATGCTTGTTGTTTTTTGTGAAACCCCACTCCTACCACACTTTTGAGCCACTTTGGAAATCTGCTCTTTGGATGTCTTAGGAACTTGGCCCTTCAGAATGGAATCTGCTGGTACCTCCTCCTCCTCCTCTGTTCAAGTCAAGATGTTCAATATCAAACCTCAAAACAAGAACTTAGGCTTCAATGGAAAAAAAGGGGAACAATTCTTGGACTCCTATGAGATGGCTGCTGAAGTGGATGGTGCAAGTAAACATGAAATGGCTTATCAGTTATGATTTTTTACCTCCTCTGATAAAGTTATGGAAGTGATTGAATTGTTTGATGGATTCAAAACTCATGACTGGAGGCTCTTGAAGTATGCTATTTTGGCTTATTGGGGAAAAGTTGATGTGGCTAGGTTTGCTCTACAGGACTTGGATGCTCTGGTTTCTCAATGGATCTCCAATGGTGTTGTCTCTTCAGCCTCTTATTATCAGTCTTTCAGAAAATCTTGGGATCCTATTCAGTCTTACCTCATCAGAAACAATCACATTGACACAGTGGAAAAAATTTGAGTTCAATTTTTCCAGTCTTTTTCTTTAGAAGTGCATGAAAGGATTAGACATGAATTAGTGCATTCTGGATCCATGATTACTACTAGAGACAATTGGTTCATTCCAGCTTGCTACTTTGACAGAGCAACCTGTCAAAGCAGATTTAAAACAGAAATAAAATAATAAAATTAGGAGGAGTGAGAAATCTATAAATATTATTAAAGAAATGGATTGCTCACCCAAAATTGAGTAGGGTCACTCACTGAACCCACCCTTGAATTCTAACTCCTTACATTTTTAAATAATTATTAAACAAAATGAACAACAGACCACGACACCACAATGGCACCTTTTGGCCATTTTATCATTTCACACATCATGTCATGTACAGGTTTCACACCTACAATTCAGTCGGAATTGAGGTCTTGTGTATATTTTAGGAGTTACAGGCAGATTTTTGTGGTGTCACAATTCCCACACGCAGCCCTGCATTCATACAGTAAGGGTACACACGCCTGACACTCAATATGTAGGTGCATTTCAAAAGGCCCTCATGCAAAATGACTGACTGGCTGCATGCAACAGATTCCTGCACGCAGCTTTCAAGCCTGCGCGCGTCAACAAAATTGTACTAAGCCTGACAGCCAGGTACCCCAGGAACAGGCTACAACCTGCATTCATACATCATTTTTATGTAACAACTTGACTGCAGGAGAAAGAGATTTCTGAAACCTAAGAATATTGAATAAGAAATATGAAAATCAAAATATAAAGCAAATAAATTGTGGGAAACAATAATGAAGGTTGTCACATAAATGAGATTTCCAGATCTTTATGAACCACAAAACACAACAAGGAGTTAACCTAAAAATGATTAAAAATTCCCAACATGTGCAGAAGATGCCGTAGAATCTACATATACGCACTTCTACCCATTTCACTCAAAATAAATTAATACAAAATAAGGAAATGTGTCTGAATCATAAAAAGAACAAATTAACATTAAAAAACCTTCTGACAATTATTTCACAAAGAATATTGAGATAGACAAGGCTAGCAGATTGGCAGCACCAGAACTACGTGCCAAACTAGCCCTGGACAGCCTGCTAGCCTCAGCATCCAAGCACAACCCTCTCTATGTGCCCTGAGAAGGTCTTATTACCCAAAAAGGTATAAAAAAAACCCTTTTTAAGTGATTTAAACCCCAGTAAATTTTAAGTATCAATCCAGACCCCTTTGCCATCGATGATAAAGTGTTTATTCAAGATAAAAAAGTGATATATGTCTATAGTCTGATAGTAGTATCAATAATTCTAGCCCCATCATTGATTCCGTGAAGAATATTGGCAAATAACCCCAATAATTGTCCTGAGAACCTTTCAACTGTGAATTTCTGCAAGCTTCTTGGAGTAAGTACTTAAACTAGTGATTTGTCTCCTCCTTGCACCCAGGCATAAGTGATGTAAGACAAAAAGTCCACTCAACCCCTTGATTTAGTCTTTTGTGAGAAATCATTTAAGACCTCATTGTACCAAGGTCTTTACACGGTTCAAAAGAGCCCCTTGAAGAAAGGTTCTTATCCAATAAAGATCCCAAGTGTGCATGAACTGTGGTCCCTCTTGAAAAATATATATTTAAACAAATTTAATCCAACCAAACCAACCAAACTTTGCACTTGCTTTTAAATCAATTATTTGAGCATTTTACCATAATTTTCTTGGAATTATTGTTCCAAAACCAATATCAATTTCTGTAGCTAAGGGAGGGCAAAGTTCTTGGAGCCAGGAAACTGAAAACTGGGGGTCTGGACGGGAAATATTTATTTATAATTTTTTATTTATTTAATCTTGTGGACCAGGCATTAAAAATAAGTCAGAAGTGCTTTTTTTCCAAAATCTTTGGCCAAATTATTTTAGGGGACCTTATAAATAATGAAAATTGATGCAATATTATTTGGCCTTACTCAAACAAAAGAAAGAAAAAAGAATTAATTTACATATGTTAACATAACTTGTCATACACTTTTTGATCTGACTACCACGCACTTCATTCAGTGATTCTTGAAATCAATTAAACAGTCATTCTTTTTTATGATCCTTTTCTTAAGAACAAGAAAAGAAGAATATCTGAATAATTACATCCCAACTGGCCAGTAAATATATTCATACTAATCTCTGTGCCATTCTCAAAATTGAAAATATTTTCCTCAAAAGAATTTAAAAATAAAAAATTGAAAATTAAGACTAATATTTTAAAAATTGGAATAAAATAGAAAGTTAAGTAACTCTTAGAATAGTGAGTACCACCGTGTAAGAATCCTGGAAAACCATGATCTAAACAAATAGCTGCTTTCCCACATAGGCACTTGCATTTTAAACAAATTCCCAAAATAAATATTGACATGATTTTACAAAAATATCATTATCATAATTGTGAAAATAAATAAAATACTCAACGTTGGAAAATATTGAAACCACACCTATCACCGTGTAGAGATTCTTGAATAATACAAATGATTTTGTTTTGAGCCTCACTTCCCATCATCTTTGATGTTTTTACCCGGATTACTCAAAATTAATAAAAAGTTTGAAGGAAGCCTGACTTATACAAAAGTTTCTAAGAAATCAATACAACCTAGTATGATCAGGACGAACACTAGAGTTATTAGAAACATTCTTGAGCTTGCCAAAAACAAAACAAGCTAAACCCCTCACGGAAGCTGTTGTCAAGGCACTGACAACCTCTCACCAACCATTGCAATATTGACTCCAGCAGACGCCTGGCTATTTAGAACACGGCCAGTCAGCCAGTCCAGCCCGTGCCAAACCTGCTGAGCTAATAGAAGGTGAACGGCAAGTTGAACACCTTTGTGATCACTTTTGTTTATATGACAAGAGAAATTGTAGCAAAATGTTGTTCCCCATACGTGTTAAAACATATATTTCAAATCAGCTAGTAGATATGGCCTACCTTTCTTTTCACACAAATAATAAAACTGCACTCTTGATACATTCAATAGAAGTACCAATCTCAAGTCAATAACAATGTTGCCGCAATACAAACATATTTTGATGATATTAAGTGAGAGGACGACCATACAGCCTTCAAACAGCAGCTTAATAAATTGAGACAAGGTAAGAAGTCTAGCTCCAATTATCTTAGGACCAGTGTGATTTGCTAAATCACAAATATTAAACCCTCCTCAACCACGCAAAGGATTCAATTATGAAATTCTAGACTTTAAACTTAAATTATATTGGCTCTATCCTTCTAAAGAGATCCCTTAGGTGTATGGAAAATACTAAAGACAAAGCTTACTTTTCATAAAACTAACAGAATCTTACAAAAAAGAAAACTACAATTGGGATTTTTGAACTCCTCTAGCCAGGTAGTCAGAACTTTTAATCTTTCTACACAAAACAAGTATCTGAAATTTTGAACTTAGGCTTCTAAAAACACAACATGAGTCCAAATAAGTCCACTAATCCCAATTACTCAACTCTTAATCATAAAGATGGATCAATTCCAAATGGATGAAAACTAGGAATTTTCCTCAAAAATCCAATTAGATTGCAACCTTCCTAGGTAAATTGGGAGATGCTAGGGAGAGGTCTTTCAAAACAAGCCTTCCTTCATCTACCTACCCACCAATTTGTGATAAATTAATTTTTGAAACTGATGAAATAAATTCAGAACAGAAACCTTAAAGAGAATAAATCACTGTCACATCTATGATGAGTTAAGCATCATAATCAACGGCATCAACGCAGAAGACCAGGCAATTTTACGTCTCAAACTTTTTTCTTAAAACATTCCCAAAGAAAGTTTATGAATAACCATTTTCTTTGGACTCCCACAAGAATACTTTTTTGGATTCCCAAGATCCCATTCCCCTAGATTAAGAAATTCTTCTGAACAAACACCAGAATTCTGACAGTCTGAGTAGGAATGCTCTACCTAATGATTTGAGTAACCCTGCCTATGATCCAGAAGATCATGACATTTTTCCCACATTGAACATTAACATGTTAGTCATGGAAGCTCCTATTCTAGGTATTCAAATCTGTGAATTGGATGAATCCTCATTCAACTCAATCAGGGAAGCCTACAGCTCTGAAATGAAAAGCCTAGTCACTATCATGGAAAGCACCTCCCCTCCTCCTGAGCTTATTAATATTCTACCTGAATCTCTCCTGAAACCTTACAAATCTGGAAGATTCACCATGTGGGATGGCCTAGTTTACTACAGACATCAACACCCTAGTGTCATAGTCCTAACTAGGGAAGAATGCATTGAGCATCTCCTATCTGAATGCCATGATAAATGTTCATCTGAACACTTGTCTACTGACAGAACTTTGGATAAAGTCAAACAGACTGATTGGTGGATTGATTGGAGGAACTCCACAATGCAGTATGTTTCTAGTTGTGAAACTTGCCAGAAATCCAACAGGACCACAGGAAAGAAGTTTTGCCTCCTCCAAAAGATTACTGAACCCAAGAAGAGATGGGAAATCATCAATATGTACTTTGTGACAGGACCAACACCTGGAAAAGCTAATTATTACAATTCAGTCCTGGTCATAGTAGATAGTTTTTCCAAGAAAGCTTTTCAGCGCTCTGATACCAGGAACCTTGCAGTCCTTTAGCTACAGAGAGTGAAAAAAATACTGGAATGATAATAATAATTATTATTCCAATAATAAACGCTTAGAAGCTCAAATAAAGGATTTAAGAAGAGCAGTTGCAAGGTTTAATTGGTTTTTTAGTAAATGTTTTTCAATATAATATAAAAGAGGGGCAACAGTATTATACTACTGGGCATCTTTAGAGAATAGCAAACTCTCTTCAAGGGGCCTCCTTAGGCAGTTTAAGAACCTTGGAATAAATATGGATGCCTTAGAAAGTAATTATTCCACTAATGGCCGGTCTTAACAGCACAAATGGCCTAGACAGGAAGGGTAAAACTCACTCTGAGCACTTTAAAAAAAAAATCCTGGAATAATTGGAAGGGTTTCAGAGCACATGGGGTAGATTGCTTTTCTAAACTTCAATGGTTGATTGGTTAATAAAGGTAAATAATACTTCTACAGACTAAGTCATAAATCACTTGCTTATCTTCATATAAGCACTTGATTAACAATGACACGGTGTCTGATTGATAATAAATAATTCCTGGTAGCTGATTAACTGATGGAATAATGGATCCAAAGAGGTCTGTATAAATACCTTTTTGGGGTGATTTTGGTCTTCTCAGGGCACGTAGAGAGAGTTCTGCTCGTGGGCTGAGGCTAGAAAGCCAGTCAGGGCAAACTTAGCACGTCCACTTGATGCTGTCAATCATCTGTCCTTAGATCTGCTGGATTTCTGTACTATTTTAGCCAGAGGATCTGTTAATCTTTTATGGCGTAAATTTGATCATTCTGTACTCATCCTTCATTTGTACTATTGATATTGTTTTTAAAGCATGCAGATGTGGATTTTTACTGATGGTCCATTGTCTGCTGATCATGTAGATAATTTTTTAATAATTTTTATGAACACTTCTTGTAGTGTTTAGTGGTCTTCAAAGATCAAGATCAGTGATTTACGTGGTAGTCCTTGATCTTTGACTTATTATTAAAAAAATGTTTAAACCTTAACTTTCATTAATTTTATTTAAGTTTTAATATTTTTAGATCATTATTAATGCATATGTCTGTTTGTTACATATACTAGGCAACCCTAACTAGGTTGTAGCTCCTCTGAGCGGTACCTGGTTGTCAGATTAGTCACAACTGATCCAGGCGCGGGGATCAGTTAGTACAGATGCGTGCGGGGTAGGATCCGCTGCGTGCGTGGTAGAATCAGCTGCGCGCGGGTCTCTAGTACGTGGGAACCTGCTGATACTAGTACATAGGGTTATGTAATGATGCGGGGCTGGGCGTGGGAATTGTGACATAACACATTTCCGCGTGTAACTCCTAAAATATACACAACACCTCAATTCTGAGTGAATTTCAGGTTTAAACCCTATATGTGACAACACTTGTGAAATATCAGAATGGCCAAAAAGTGCCATACAGGTGTTGTAATTTTTAGTACTTTTCTTTCTAATTATTTTAAAAATATAAGGACTTGGAATTCAAGGGTGGGGCACAGTGAGAGACCCTACCTAATTTAGGGTAAGGAATCCATTCTTGTAATAAATTTTCTGGATTTCTCACTCCTTACTTTGTTAATTGAGGTATTCTTATTTTTCATAGTTTGTGTTACTATTTGACAGTTTTGCTCTGTATATAGTAGCAAGCTGACATTCCCCCGCTCCAAGATATGTCTTTATCTGAAAAAAAAAATTGGGCTAATGCCTCCTGTTGGCTCTGTAGTTCCTCAGGTGTATAGGACCATCAGGGATATTATTTTCAGTTTTCTTCTGAGGCAAAGGCCTATTCATTAGTGCTGCTATCTTGTTTTGGTCAGCAGCTAAGGTTAGTCCAGAGAAAATGTGTCCTAAGGCTTTGAGTTCCCCATAGCCAAAGTTACACTTTTTCATTGATACTTTCAACCCTACAGCAGAGATGGTTTTGAGGACTAGCCTTAATTTCTCCATGTGAGTATCCCAATGATCAGAGTAAATGATAACATCATCAATTTATACCATCATCCATCCATGTCTGATGAATAATCCTAGGACTATGTCCATCATCCTTTGAAAATGAGAAGGAGCATTTTTAATACCAAAAGGCATCCTAAGATACTCATAAATTCCCAAATGACAGATAATTCTCATGAATTTCTGGATATCAGGGCTGATAGGTATTTGGTGAAAACCTTTCAGCATATCCATGGTGGTTATGTACTTAGACTTGGACAGTTTATGTAGAGCATGGTCAATTTTTGGAATTGGATAATAATCAGCTTGAGTGTAGTCGTTAAGCATTCTAAAATCTCCAACCACTCTTGACTTATCATTGTGACAAGCTGTAATCACTGGGGTAGTAATATCCACAGGTTCATTGTGGCCTATTTTTGTGAAGACTTTTAATTCAACCAACTCTTGAATATGGGTTTCCCAAGCAGCTCTGGATTTGGGACTAGAAGGGTAAGCAGGTCTCCTGAGGTTAGGTGGGTAAGGAGGCTTAATAGTTAGAGTTAGGATCATATCATGTCCTTTGATGTTACCAATGGGGTGATCTTTGGTGCAGAAAGCATTCTGATTTTCAAAGCATACTTGTAGGATATCCCTTTTCTGTTCTTCATTGAGAAGGGAATTCAAAGAAGCTTGAGAGAAGTACCCTGATTGAAATTCTCTAAGTGTTTTTCATAAGTTGAATCAGAAGTTTGATCATTGACATGACATATTCGGAACTTCTTATTCCAGTCTTGTCCTACAGTCAAGTATCTACCTTTGCTTTGGAATACATCTATACCATAAAGGCAAAGAGAATCATTCCCAAGGATAAAATAATCACATACTACGTTTTGGAGCACTACAAATTCAATGTTCAGTTTGAGTGATCCTTTAGAATGAGGGAGTATGATATCAGAAGACCATACTCCAACAGCATTGAGATCAGAATTACAACTGCTGAAGTTAGCCTGAGGTACTGGTAGTAAGTTCAGTTTCCAATTTGGGTCTTGTTTTTCCAGATAACTTCAACCAAAAGAAGAGGAAAAGGCTCCACTGTCTAGAAGTAACTTAACAGGGGAACCTTGGATTAAACCAGTAGGATAGCATGTTTTACCTGAAGTGTAACTTTTCCCGGCCGAAGGTTTTAGATTCAAAGCCTTAGCCTCAGAGATGTGGTGAATCTTCATGTTGGGATTCCATTTTTGAGGTAAGTTAGAATCCTCATTGAAGGAATTTATGTCCAGAGAAGACTCAATACTACCTTCAATAACATTGATAGGGTTAGTGACTATTAGATCACAATCCAAGAGTGATCTGTCAGTATCATCAAGGTGAGGGTCAGGATTGTCATAATCTTCTCCTTCAATAAGATTAATCCTTTTCCTAGGTAGAGGACAATCAGGTTTTACGTGTCCTGTTTGGTTACAGTTCCAACATAATTTATATTTTGATTCTTGAGTCTTCTTGAATTCCAAGATAGATGGAGTAGCAGGGGTCTTTATTTTTGGCAGTATATTCTTCCCTGTTCCTAGTATTTTGTTCCCTTGGAGGTCTATTGACCCTTTTATCAAGAACATTAATATCAATAGTTTCTTCCAATACACCTATGAAGGTGGAAAGATCTGAATCCATAGGCATTCTACACCTTACACTGTGGTTGATTTGTCCGGGAAATAAGTTGAGGAGTCTTTCATTGACTTCTTCTTTATCAGCATCAGGATAAAAACAGTCCAACCTCTTTTTCTGGTCTAAGCACCACTTATGAGTTTTGTCCTTGGATGGATCAAACTGGGAAGTTTCAAAAGTTTTCATCATCTTTCTTTTCCAAATCCTGGTACCAAACTTCACTTTGATCAATTCTTTCCAAGAATTCCAGGATAAAGATCCAACTTCTTCTCTTTTATTGATAAATCAATCAAGAGCTACTCCTTCAAATAATCTGGACAATCTTACCACAGCTATTGCATCAGGGAGCTCATAGGAAGAAAGAGTATATTCAATAAACTTAATAAAACTGACATGTTTGTATTCTCCTTCTCCAGAGAATTTAGGCCACTCAGTGATGGGAGGAAGTAGCTTCAAAGCCTGCTCCATTTCAGGAGTAGGACTGGGTCTGAAAGACTCATTCCTAGTTATCCTTGTTCTGGGAGGAGCAATAGGAGTACTGGTGAACCCGGCAGGTCTGATTTCTTCTAAGTCAATGACCAGAGAATTTGTAGAGTTGATCTTAAGATCTCTGAGATCATTCTTAATCATGCCTAACTCTAAATCAAGTTTTTTGCTTAATAAGTCAATGTTGTTTGTCAGATGAGCTGAAGGAGTAGGACTAGTTTTTTTCACTTCTTCCTTAAGCTGGTCTATGTTTGCAAGAATATCTTCCTGAAGAATTGATTGGTTGTCATCAATATTTTTCATCAGGTCCAACTTACTAGCTATTATAATATCATTGATTTGTTGTATTTCCAACTCATCAATTCTCATAATCTGAGACTGAGTGTCAATCACTCTAAAAATACTTGAACTTAATCTGTCCAATTGGTGATAAACTTTGTCAAAGCATTGGCTAAAAATAGTAAAATTGTGAGACAAATTTACAGAAAAGCTATTAAGAGCTTCTACATCTAATTGTGGTACACCTTTTTCCACTTCTGGGCTAAGGATATTATGTTGTCCCAATCCTTTGGGTTCCTTAACTTCTGATGGGGTGAGGACCTCTTCTTTTTGGGTTCCTTTCCCTTTAAGGGAGCTAACTGATCCCAAGGGTTCCAGTTCTGCATGTAGCCTTCTACTTCTTTCTTTGGGATCAAACTTTGCAGAGAAATCTGAGATTTCTTTGCTTGAGAAATGTCTTTTCTCATACCTGGTTGATCCTCCTGGGTCTGAGCCAACCTGAATTGTTCCCAATAGCTCATGTGCTCCTTCATTAATACTTTGACTCTTTCCTCCTTGGTTGAGTCCAGCTGGGGTGGCGTAGGAGGACCTGTACCCTCCTGGGTAAACATGGTGGGTTACTGATGGCTCTCCAATGGTTTTTTGGTCGAGCTGGCGGCCCAGTCGTCGCCATCGTTGTCCCGCGTGAGGCTATGGTCACGGGTTTGAGTCCCCTCATCGCGCTTGCGACTGGAGTCCTTGCGCGCACAGGTTCCTCCAGGCAGAGATCCATATGAAGGAGCTCTACCCGTTGCACAGGTGTTGCGCCTATTTTGATACATAGCACCAGAAAAAATGTGTAAGTCTTTTTGTCGAATCTTTTGAAAAAAGATTTTAAAATTATAAAAATAATATTTTTTGTGTGTTTTATATTTTTAAAATTGTTTTTAAATATTCTAGCTAACTTAGATTTCAATTCAAATGTACCAACACTTGATTGGGGTCACAACTATCCTTGGAGGGTATTCCAACGGGGTCTGAGTGAGTTCCAATCAGATCCTGGGATAAATCCAAGGGTAAATCCAATGGTAAACCGTCTGGGACATCCTCTAAGAGGTCCTGGTCAATGAGATCACCAAAATCAAAATTCACTGAGATGGATAAAAAAAATATAAGTTTAATATTTTTTTGTGTTTTTACGTGTTAAAGTTATTTTCTGAAAAAAAAATCACTTTTATTATTTTTGGATTTTTCTTTATCTTCAGGGTTATTTAGTTTATAAATATAAATCTTCCTTTGATAAATCTTCCACTCCTTATGTTGCCTTAATAAAAAATTGAAATTGATAATTCTTTCAAGCTCAATTTCTTTGTCTTTTATAACCTGCTGTTTATAATAAAGCAATTTCTGCTGTTGTTGCTCAGGAGTTATAATAACAGGGAAAAAGTTACGGAGTTTTTCTTCTTTCTTCTTTTTAAGAAGGCTCAAATAATAATTGATCAATTCTCCATTGGTCTTAAGATCCACTAGAGAAACAAAAGATCAAAAAAAATACGTTATAATTATGTTAACTTATTTTAAAAATAAATAGACTGGTCCAAGGAAATAATAATTAAAAATTAATTATTTAACAATATTTACGGGCCAGACCCCCAGTTTTCAGCTCTCTGATACCAGGAACCTTGCATTCCTTTAGCTACAGAGAGTGATAAAAATGCTGGAATGATAATAATAATTATTATTCCAATAATAAATGCTTAGAAGCTCAAATAAATGATTTAAGAAGAGCATTTGCAAGGTTTAATTGGTTTGGTAGTAAATGGTTTTCAATATAATATAAAAGAGGGGCCACATTATTATACTACTGGGGATCTTTACAGACTAGCAACCTCTCTTCAAGGGGCCTCCTTAGGCTGTTGAAGAACGTTGGAATAAATATGGGTGCCTTAGAAAGGACGTATTCCACTAATGGCCAAGCGTAAAAGCACAAATGGCCTAGACAGGAAGGGTAACACTCACTCTGAGCACTTTACCACGAAAATCCTGGAATAATTGGAAGGGTTTCAGAGCAGATGGGGTAGATTGCTTTTCTAAACTACAATGGTTGATTGTTTAATAAAGGTAAATAATACTACTACAGACTAAGTCATAAATCACTTGCTTATCCTCATATAATCACTTGATTAACAATGACACAGTGTCTTATTGATAATAAATAATTCCTGGTAACTGATTAACTGATGGAATAATGGATCCAAAGAGGTCTGTATAAATACCTTTTTGGGGTGATTTTGGTCTTCTCAGGGCACGTAGAGAGGGTTCTGCTCGTGGGTTAAGGCTGGCAAGCCAGTCAGGGCAAGATTAGCACGTCCACTTGGTGCTGTCAATCAGCTGTCATTAGATCTGCTGGATTTCTGCACTATTTTAGACACAGGATCTGTTAATCTGTTATTGTATAAATTTGATCATTCTGTACTCATTCTTCATTTGTACTATTGATATTGTTTTTAAAGCGTGCAGATATGGATGTTTACTGATAGTCCATCGTCTTCTGATTATGTAGATAATTTCTAATAATTTTTATGAACATTTCTTGTAGTGTTTTGTGGCCTTTGAAGATCAAGATCAGTGATTTACGTGGTAGTCCTTGATCTTTGATTTATTATTAAAAAAATGTTTAAAACTTAGTTTTCATTAATTTTATTTAAGTTTTGATTTTTTTAGATCATTAGTAATTCATATGTATGTTATTTACAAATACTAGGCAACCCTAACTAGGTTGTAGCTCTTCTGAGCTGTACCTTGTTGTCAGATTAGTCACAACTGATCCAGGCGTGGGGATCTGTTAGTACAGATGCGCGCGGGGTAGGATCCGCTGCGTGCGTGGTAGAATCAGCTGCGCGCGGGTCCCTAGTACGTGGGAACCTGCTGCTACTAGTACATAGGGTTATGTAATGATGCGGGGCTGGGCGTGGGAATTGTGACATAACACATTTCCGCGTGTAACTCCTAAAATATACAAAACAACTCAATTCTGAGTTAATTTCAGGTGTAAACCCTATACGTGACAATACGTCTGAAATATTAGAATGGCCAAAAAGTGCGATACAGGTGTCGTAATTTTTAGAACTTTTCTTTTTAATTCTTTTAAAAATATAAGGACTTGGAATTCAAGGGTGGGGTCAGTGAGTGACCCTACCTAATTTTGGGTGAGGAATCCATTCTTGTAATAATTTTTTATGGATTTCTGACTCCTTAAATTTTTCATTGAGGTATTCTTATTTTTCATAGTTTGTGTTACTATTTGACAGTTTTTGCTCTGTATATAGTAGCAAGCTGACAAAGCTAAATTTATACCTAACCATAAGGATGATACTGCTATGGAAGTAGCACTACTTTTTTGGAACAGACTTATTGCTGATGTAGGAGTACCCAAGATAATCATCAGTGACAGAGACCCCAAGTTTACCTCTGAGGTCTGGAGAAACCTCCATGATATGTTAGAAACCACTCTAGCATTCTCTACCGCTTTTAACCCCCAGACAGATGGATTAGCTGAAACAATGATCCAGACCCTTGAAGACATGCTCAGGAGATTCTGCTGCTTTGGTCTAGAATATAAGAATATGGATGGGTACTGCCATGACTGGGTCAGCCTCTTGCCTGCTGTAGAAATGGCTTACAACAGCAGCAAACATTCGACCACCAAGTAAGCACCCTATGTACTGGAGAGATGGTGTATTCCTAAATTACCCAAGGATCACCTGAATCAGCAGCTAACCAATATCCACCCCACATCAATTGGCTTCAAGAATATGATAGATACAGTTTCAGCTTCCTGATTCCGGGAACTTTGCCATACTTTAGCTACAGAAAGTGATATTGGTGTTGGAATAATAATTCCAAGAAAATTAAGGGAAAATGCTTAAATAATTGATTTAAAAGAAAGTGCAAAGTTTGGTTGGTTTGGCTGGATTAAATTTGTTCAAATATATATTTTTCAAGAGGGGCCATAGTTTTTGCAAACTGGGGATCTTTATTGGATAAAAACCTGTCTTCAAGGGGCGCTTTTGAACCGTGTAAAGACCTTGGTATAATGAGGTCCTAAATGATTTCTCACAAAAGACTAACTCAAGGATATGGGTGGCCTGGCTGTCTTACAGCACTTATGCCTGGGTTGCAAGGAGGAGACAACTTAATAGTTTAAGTACTTACTCCAAGAATCTGGCAGAGATTCACGGTTTGAAAGTGTCTCAGGACAATTATTGGGGTTATTTGCTGATAATCTTCACGGAATCAATGCTGGGACAAGAATTATTTATAATACTATCAGACTATAGTCATATATCACTTATTTATCTTGAATGAACACTTGATAACATATGGCAAGGGTCCTGGATTGATACTTAAAAATTACTCTGGATTAAATCACTTAAAAAAAGGGTTGTTTATATACCTTTTTGGATAATAAGACCTTCTCAGGGCACATGGAGAAGGTTTTTCTTGGATGCTGAGGCTAGCAGGCTGGTCAGGGCTAGTTTGGCACGTAGTTCTTGTGCTTTCAATCTGCTAGCCTTGTCTATGTCATATTTCCTTTTAAAACAATTGTCAGAAGGTGTTTAAATGTTAATTTGTTATTTTTATGATTCAGACACATTTCCTTATTTTGTATTATTTTCTTTTGAGTGACATGGGTTAAAGTGGGTGTTAGTAGATTTTATGGCATATTATTCACATGTTCGGAATTTCCAATCATTTTTAGGTTAACTCCTTGTTGTGTTTCATGGTTCATAAAGATTTGGCAATCTCATTTATGTGACAACCTTCATTATTATTTCCCACAATTTTTTTTTTTTTTTTTTTTATATTTTGATTTTCATATTTTTTATTCAATATTCTAAGGTTTCAGACATCCCTCTGTCCGGAAGTCAAGTTTTTACATAAAAATGATGTATGCATGCAGGTTGTAGCCTGGTCCTGAGGTACCTGGCTGGCAGGCTTAGTACAATTTTGTTGACGCGCACAGGCTTGACAGCTGCGTGCAGGAATCTGTTGCCTGCGGCCAGTCGGTCATTTTTCATGCGGGCCTTTTAAAATGCGCCTATATATTTAGTGTCAGGTGTGTGTACCCTTACTGTATGAATGCGGGGCTGCGCGCGGGAATTGTGACACAACACAAATCTGCCTGTAACTCCTAAAATATACACAAAACCTAAATTCTGACTGGATTTTAGGTATGAAACCTATACATGGCATAATGTTTGAAATGTTAAAATGGACATAAGGTGCTATGGTGGTGTTGTGGTCTGTTGGTCATTTTGTTTAATAATTATTTAAAAATGTATGGAGTTGAGAATTCAAGGGTGGGGTCAGTGAGTGAACCTACTAAATTTTGGGTAAAGAATCCATTTCCGTAATAATATTCATGGATTTCTCACTCCTTCTGATTTTATTATTTTATTTATGTTTTAAATATGCTTTGACAGGTTTCTCTGTCCAAGTAGCAAGCTGACATACAGCCAACACACACGCTGCAAAATGCCTTCAAGAAGCTGTTGAGTACAACCAACAGAGATGGGAAAAAACCCATAAAGAACCTGACTTCAAGATTGGTGATCAAGCCTTAGTTTCTACCACCAATTTCACTAACTCAGCTGGAAACAAGAAACTCAGACCTGCATTTGTTGGACCATTCACCATTAAGAAACTCCATGGAATGAATTCTGTGGAAGTAATTCTCAGTGATGAACTTTCCTGAAAGAACCCAGTCTTCCCAGTAATCCTTTTCAAACACTACCATCCTCAAGAAGGAAAAAACACTCTGTCACCAGCAATTCCTATTGCAGCTGAAACTGAGAAGGACAAAGGAAAAATAAGCAAAATCCTTAAAGACAAGAAAGAAAGGATAAATGGGAAAGACTTCAGACTCTATCTAGTCAGATACAAAGGAGAATCTGCTGATAAAGGTGAATGGTTTCCTGGAAACAAAATTCCAGATGGACCTATCCACTTAAGAAATTACAGAGCCAATAAAAGACATTGAGCCCCAAATTTTTTTTTCAGATATAGACATATCTTGGAGTGGGGGAATGTCAGCTTGCTATTTGGACAGAGCAACCTGTCAAAGCAGATTTAAAACAGAAACAAAATAATAAAATTAGAAGGAGTTAAAAATCCATGAATATTATTACAGAAATGGATTCTTCAACCAAAATTGAGTAGGTTCACTCACTGACCCCACCCTTGAATTCTCAACTCCATACATTTTTGAATAATTATTAAAGAAAATGACCAACATACCACGACACCACCATTGCACCTTTTGGCCATTTTAACTTTTCACAATTCATGCCATGTATAGTTTTCACACCTAAAATTCAGTCAGAATTGAGGGGTTGTGTATATTTTAGGAGCTACAGGCAGATTTGTGTTGTGTCACAATTCCCGCACGCAGCCCTGCATTCATTCAGTAAGGTTACACACGCCTGACACTCAATATGTAGGCGCATGTCAAAAAGCCAGCATGCAAAATGACTGACTGGCCGCAGGCAAAAGATTCCCGCACGCAGCTATCAAGCCTGCGCGCCTCAACAAAAATTGTACTAAGCCTGACAGCCAAGTATTGCAGGAACAGGCTACAACCTGCATGCATACATCATGTATATGTAACCACTTGACTGCCGGATGAAGTGATGTCTGAAACCTAAGAATGTTGAATAAAAAATTTAAAAATCAAAATATAAAGCAAATAAATTGTGGGAAAAAATAATGAAGGTTGTCACGTAAATGAGATTGCCAGATCTTTATGAACCACAAAAAACAACAAGGAGTTAACCCAAAAATTATTAAAAATTCCCAACATGTGCAGAAGATGTCGTAAAATCTACTAATACCCACTTCTACCCATGTAACTCAAAAGAAGTTAATACAAAATAAGGAAATGTGTCTGAATTATAAAAATAAAAAATTAAAATTTAAACACCTTCTGACAATTATTACACAAATAAATATGACATAGACAAGGCTAGCATATTGACAGCACCAGAACTACGCGCCAAACTAGCCCTGATCAGTCTTCTAGCCTCAGCATCCAAGGAAAACCCTCTCTACGTGCCCTGAGAAGGTCTTATTACCCCAAAAAAAGTATATAAACAACCCTTTTTAAGTGATTTAAACCCCATTCATTTTTAAGTATCAATCCAGACCCCTTTGCCATCTGTGATCAAGTGTTTATTCAAGATATAAAAGCGATATATGGATATAGTCAATAGTATTATTAATAAATCTGGCCCCATCATTGATTCTTTGAAGAATATCAGCAAATAACCCCAATAATTGTCCTGAGACCCTTTCAACGGTGAATTTCTGCAAAATTCTTGGATTAAGTAATTAAACTAGTAAGTTGTCTCCTCCTTGCACCCAGGCATGAGTTTTTTAAGACAGCCAGTCCACCCACCCCCTTGAGTTAGTTTTTTGTGAGCAATCAATTAAGACCTCATTGTACCAAGGTCTTTACACGGTTCAAAAGAGCCCCTTGAAGAGAGGTTGTTATCTAATAAAGATCCCCCGTTTGCAAAAACTGTGGCCCCTCTTGAAAAATATATATTGAAACAAATTTAATCCAACCAAAACAACCAAACTTTGCACTTGCTTTTAAATCAATTATTGGAGCATTTTACCGTAATTTTCTTGGAATTATTTTTCCAAAACCAATATCACTTTCTGTAGCTAAAGGATGGCAAATTTCCTGGCATCAGGAAGCTGAAAGTTCAAGCTCCCTGTTTTTCTGTTACTAAGGAGTGTACTTGATAAATTCATGAAAGGTCAAACAGCTCTTACTTTTGAACAAACCAGAGCTGCTGAACCAGGACATGCACCTTCCTTCAAAGATTCCAATCAAATCATGAGCAAAATGGAAGCAAATCAAAAACCTAAATCTAATCCCCAGGCTAATAAGGGAACTCCTACGGTATATGAGATTTCCAAATTCCTTCAGGCCTTTGAAAATAAGATAGATCAGAAAATTTCTTCTTTATCTACCCCTAAACCTTCTAAAACTGTTCCTCAATCTACTCTTGTCTTCTATTATGGTAATAGGGAAGGTCATGGTACTGGGAGATTTCCTGAACTCCAGAAGGACAAGGAGGAAAAATTGGTGGAGCAGAAGGGAAACAATTTCTTTCTTCCTAATGTTTCTCTGATCCCTTTTGATTCATCTTGCCCTATTTGTCATCTGGTGGTCTCTTATCAGCCCCCACCTCTAATGAAAGCATCCCTTTCTTCATTCAATTTTCAATCACCCTGTGGTACTCTTCAACCCTGGTATCTACCAGCTATTTCTTCTTTCAATCTTTCTGGGACTACTTATCAATCTGATCCAGCCAGGAAACAAAATGAGGAACCTAAACCTTACAAATCCCCTTCCTTACCATCTGAAATTCTTCAAAAACCTGTGAAACGTTGATCATCACCTGAACCTCCTCCCTCTGATGTGGAAGAAATGGAAGTGGAGCGGGAACCACTCAGGGAAAGTTTCCACAACAACTCTGATCCTCCTCCTGTTCAATCTGTTCCAACTCCTCAATCCTTTGATCCTGTTCCAGTGCCCGCTTCACCTGATCATCCTCCCTCCACCCAGCCCAAAGTTCATTTTTAAAGGGGAACTTCCAAGGACCACCCCAATGCTGTGGAAGGAGTATTAAAGAAAATTTCTGATCTCAAAATTCCTGATCTATTTGTGGCTAAACTCCAGTCAATCTCGCCATCTGTTTCTGAAGGAATGAAGACATGGGTCTTTTGTTGACGTGTAGAGATTGGTCCTGAAAAATTAAACGTCTCCTCTGGAACCTTGATAGAGGACTCTGGTGGAACTAGTCCTTCTTCAGATTCCAATCTTTACTCCTATCCTCTTTGTTTCCTCCCCTGTTATCTTGGGGACTCAGCTAAAACTGTTTGTACTCTTGTGGACCCTGGATCTCAGCTCAACTTAATTCTGGATGCTATGGCCTGTAAACTCAAACTCACTGTTAGGGTCAGCTTCAATTCTGCAGTCTATGGGATAGGTAATCAATCTTGCGAATTGGTTGGTATTGCTGAAGATGTCCCAGTCAGGATTTGTCAAAATATTTTTGGGACCTGTCATTTTTGGATCACTTGTTTGGAAGGGCCTATGATTTTGGGAGAACCTTTCTTGATGGATTTTGGTGCTACTCTGATTTTTTCTGAAAAAATTGTGGAGACAATCCTTCTCCCTGATTCTGATGGTAGAAAGATTGAAGTTACTCTCTATTCTTTGGATTCTGGTCTTTGGGAAAGAGATTTGTTGGAGTATTTTCATATCTCCATATTTCCACATCTTCTTCTGTCTATTTCCTCTATTCTTTATTTACTTTCTGTTATATTCAATTCCTTTTTCTTTATTTCTTATTTTACTTTCTGTTATATTCACATTTCTTTCTTTCCATTCCATTCCTGTTCTCTTTGTATGTCACACACTAAACATGTCAGTGTTCCTCACCACTCAGTCTCCAAACCCGCGCCCTCTTTTCTTTCACACTGAATGTTCTCTGTATTCCTACCATGTCACACTGTACGTGACACCTGACTGCTAGCACCTATACCTGAGGAAAGAGGTCAAGCAAAGTAGAAGGATTTCTTTCCTCATCCTTCTATTTCATCTCACACCTCTGTTATTCCTCAGGTAAGATCTGTTTTCCTTTTATACTCTCTTTCACTATTTATTTCCTTTTGCTTATGAAACCATCCTTCTATTTCATCTCACACCTCTGTTATTCCTCAGCTCAACAAGATTTTCCCATTCATCCTTCTAAATCATCTTTAAAGGGGAAGCAGAAGGATAATTACAATTCCTCTCATTTCTTATGGGAATAGTTGATGCTACTAATAGTTGTAGTTATTTTCAGTCTTGGAATTTGACTCAAGGGTCAAATCCCATCCCTGAGGCTTATTCCTCTTCTTTCTCATCATTTTATTCTGATCTGGAAAGTATGAGAAATCAAAAACATGTAAAAATAGAAAATTACAAGAATATTTCTTCTCTGTCTGGATCTGTTATGTCTTCTGTTCCTTTTAATCTTAAGCCTGATAAATCATCTCTCATTTCTGGTTCAAATCTATGCAAAGAGTATAAACTAGATCCTGATCTTGATTCCATTGTTGGTGGTTTTGTTATGGAGGAATATGGGCTTCAGTGGAGGCAATTTGGGGTACAAGTAAGTCCTCCCAATTGTGCACTGCCAGGGCAAAATTCTACCTTCATTTTCAAAAACCTTACCTTGTGCCACAAATGTGATCAACATTTTATCTCCTGGTTCTCCCTTTATGAAAAAGGCACCCTTTGAGGATATTGCAGAACATTGGATGTGGAAAATGTTGGAACTTGGAATCAGTTTTTGTAATCAAGTCTCACTGGTCAACTCTTGGAGGAAACAAAAACTTCTCTTGTTTGCCACAAAGTAAAAACAAGTTTCCAATAAGGTCCAACCAGTCAACCAACCCATTCTTCTCAACCTCAATCCTCTTCTTATGGATCATCCCTTATCTCGTGATCCTTACTGTGGTCTTGCTCAATCTCTTACTGGTCCCTTTGTGCCCAATGTTTGAGTCATTGAAGAACATCTGAAGGTGGTCAACTATTTTTCCAGATGGATGGCTTCTTCCTGATGAGTTCAATTTGATCAAAAATTTCTCATCTCTAAGGGAAAAATCTATTGCTTTCTGTGAAGAAGAGAGAGGTCTCTTGAAAGAATCCTATGGCCTCCCTTATGTCAACCCTGTGGTTGAACATGATCCTTGGAAAAAGAAGAAAATCCCTATCCCTGCTGCTAAATTTTACAAATTTATCAAGTTGGTCCAAGAACAAGTTTTTCCTTGTCTATATGAGCAGTCAACCTCTAGTTATTCCAGCTGTGTCTTCCGTGTCCTCAAGAGTAATGGTAATCTTAGAATAGTTCATGATCTCCAACCTCTTAATAAGGTTACTATTAAAGACTCAGGTATTCCCCCTGCTACTAAAGAATTTGTCAAATCTTTCTCCCAGAGAGATTGCTATGGTCTAGGGGACATTATGCAAGTTTATGACAAACAATCCTTAAATCCTATTTCTTTCCCTTTCACTACCTTTGATACTCCTCTTGGTTTATTTCAACTTAATCAATTGCCTCAAGGTGCCACCAATTTGGTTGCAGTCTATCAGGCTCAGATGATGTGGATACTCCAGGATGAAATCCCTGATCACTCTGGTATCTTTATTGACAATGGTGGAATTGAAGGTCCAGTTTCTGACTATGATAATGAGCTCTTACCTTGGCATTCAGGAATTGTTTGTTTTATTTGGGAATATGCTACTACTTTGGAAAGCATTCTGTTTTGAATCAAGAAATCTGGCCTTACTGTCCCTGGATTCAAACTGGCTTCTTGTGTCCCTGCTCTGGAAATTGTGGTTCATGTGTTCTGCAAGGAAGGAAGAAGGATGGCACCAACCAAAGTCAACAAGATCATCTCTTGGCCTACTCCAATTGATCCTACTGAAGTTAAGGGTTTCCTAGGTGTTGTCACTTATGTTAGAATCCTTATCCAAAATATTTGCAACCTTATGCTTCCTAAACAGAAAAGATTCTGAATGAATTTGGACCCAAGATTGTGAACATTCTTTTAAGTTTCTCAAATGATGGTTGGAAAAGATCTATTTTCAAAAATATTGCTTATGGACCTTGGGCTGGCAAGATAAATCTGGCTGTCAATTCTAGTTATTAATCTGTTGTGGCTGTCCTTACTCAGGAAGATGAAATTGGTTGGGACCATCCTTCTCTTTATGAATCTTTTCTTTTTTAAGATTTATGGTCTATGTACTCTCAGCCCAAATTGGTACTTTGTAGTGTGGCTCAAATGATGAAGAAACTTCAAACATTCTCTGGGGCCATCATTTCAAACTGCAAGTTGATGCTTCATCCCTTGTTGAGATCATTAATGCTCCCAGCCTCCCCAGTGCTTGTATGACTTTTTGGGTGGCCTTTATCCAGCTTTTTTATTTTGATATTGTTCACAGGACTGGGAAATCTTTCACTATGATTGATGGTTTATCGCAAGGATCTCTGGGAGAAAATTAATCTGATGTTGGAACCAATCTTGATGAAGAATAACCTTTTATCCAACCTTTCTTCTCTTTCTCTTCTCAAGATTATTCTAGCTTTCAGCAAGGTTTCAGGCTTCAACTAGAGCAGTAACTTTTTGTGAAGATTGAGATTGGAAAGCAAGACCAAGCTGTATTTCATGCAGTCACAAATAAGAATGAGAACGAGTTTAAACAACCAAAATAAAAAAGAAATATAGGATAAAGAGGGTGACCAACAGAGGACAGTCTGACTGATGCGGACAAGTTTAATATGATGAAGTTAGATAGATGGGAATTGATGAGAAGCAGTCAGATGAGGGAGTGCAAAGCCAATTCTAAATAGATAGTGATTAGGGGACTAAAAGGAGGAGTGTAAGTCCCTGCATTGATCAATGAGTTTTCAGGTGAATGTTTTACTGACTGTGGTCAGAATGGCTGCAAGTCTTGAAGGTACAATGATTTGGATGAGAAATAGTTTGAGAGTTGAGAGAAGGGGATTCTTCATTGGTTGATTGATTTAGTTAATTGATCTTGATTGATGGCAAGATTATCTTATTTGGTTGATTGAGTTGTATTTGGATAATTGTTGCAATGATGTATTGTGGATCTTAATCATGTTGAGCCGTCCTCTAGAAATGAAGTCTTAGATTACTTGAGGTAAGGACTGACAGCGGTGGGCCAGAATTGTGTGCGGCAGAGTTGAATGCAAGTGTTGCGCGCAAAGAGACAGACAGCTTTTTCACAAGTAATTGTGAGTGGAAAAAGACAGTAAAAAATAGACAAGAGAAATAAAAGAAAGGAAAGAAATGTTTAAAAAATAGAACTGAGGTGATAAGAAATCAGAGAAGGTCAGAACATTAACACTTTTAACTCTCCAAAGATCTCCTGATCTCTCTGCTAAAGAATTTTTATCTCTTAAAAGAAAGATCCAATTTCTTTTTCCAAGGCTCTAGCCTTATGAAAAGTGGAAATCATTGTGCTCTTATTGTTTTTAATATCCCTTCTAAACAAGATTCTATCCTTGGAAGTCTCCATGAAGGTCTTGGTCATTTTTGGGAAACCAAAACTTATCAAAACATTATCCAAACAATTCTGGTGGCCATCTCTAAAGTAATCCATCTCCCAATGGTGCAAGAGTTGTGAAGTTTTCCAAAAACATGATCTTAGGCATCCAGTGGACATTTTTATCCTACTGTGGAGTCCACTATCTTTGGATGGATTGCTATGGATGTGGTTCATATTAAGGCAGGTGGTTCTAAGTACCTCATGTTGGCTAGAGATGATTGTTTGGGATGGGCTGAAGCAAAGTTTTTTAAGAATCTTAGATCTGAATTAGTGGCAGCTTTCCTCCATGAGACCTGGACAATAAATTATGGCCCGTCTCAATCTTACTCTACTGATGGTGACTCCAAATTTGGGGGCAAACTTGCTGAAATGATCCAATCTCTTCCTGGAAAACATAGAGTTACTACTCCTTATTATCCTGAAGCCCAAGGCATGGTGGAACAAGGCCATGTTCCTTTGAAGGCTTCACTTTTTAAGCTTTCTGGTCAAAGTGGCAAGCATTATCACAAATTCCTTCCTCTTGTTCTCTTCTCTGATTGAATCTCAACCAAAAGGACTAATGGATACTCACCTTAAAAAATCATCTTTGGCCAAAGAGAAGATCATCCTCTGGATCTGGAAATGGAATCTTTCTTGTGTATCCCTTGGGAAAAGGTGTCCTCAACTACTGATCTATCAGTTGCTAGATCCAAGCAACTGGACCAAAGTGAACATTTTTTTGATGAAGGTTGTCAGCTTGCTACTATTGCAGAGCAAGCTGCAAAAGTAACTAAAATAACATAAAAATAATAATAATAGAACTCACCTAAGAAGGAGTAAGAAAACCATAAATATTATTACAGAGATGGATTCTCCATCTAAAATTAGGTAGGGTCACTCACTGACCCCACCCTTGAAATCCAACTCCTTATATTTTTAAATAATTAAGGAAAAAAGAACCAAAATACTACGGCTCCAGTATTGAGCTTTTTGGCCAATTAAATATTTCACACACATTTTCACGTATAGTTTTCACACCTGAAATTCAGTCAGAATTGAGGTGTTGCGTATATTTTAGGAGTTACGGGCGGAAATGTGTTTTGTCACAATTCCCGCACGCAGCCACGGCAGCCACAGCACCCGCGTGCAGCTGAGATACAGCCATGCCAACCGGTAAAGGTTGTGTACGCAGCCCCGGGCCTCTGACAAGTACGCAGCCGTGGGACTACGGGCTGACATAGTGACAGGCAGCCCGGGTACCATGTAAACAGGCTACAACATACACGGGAACTTGTCACATATGTAAGAAAGATTCCCTTGGATAGTAGACTGTCTAAATATACATAATATTATATAAAAATACCTAAATAATCCTTACACGTATTTTTTATTTAATATAATGCAAAGAATCAAGAATGTCGAAAATAAGACAATGACAGCTTTGAAAAATGTATTAAAGTACTTTAATATATTTTTATGAGAATTACTATACATCAACATCTTCGTGACATACTAAGGACAATAATGATGTAATAATATTACATGAATACTCATGACTTATATTTTTAAGTAATTATCTTAACAAATCAACTGGACCTTGTAGATAAAGAGTAAAAACAATATTATGACTTTTACTCCAGTTATATGATACATAATGAGAACTTACCTGACATCAAAATGTCCGTAGAGATGTCTAATAATATAATTATTATATTACTGGGAACATATACTAATGATAATTAATTAAATAATACATAAATAGGACAGATTAGTGTTATTCACACGTCCTAATGTCCATTATAAGGTAGAATAATTCCCATAACCTAAGGAATTAGATGCTAACCGGGCTATAGAACCAAGGGCACATGACAGGAAACCCCTGGTTACCCTGCTAGCCTTAGTGTCCGTCCCTTTGAGCACCTAAAACCCTCAGAAGAACCATATTGGGACTCCAAAAGCTATAAATACAGAGCTCTTTTGAGGATGTTGATGGGCAGAGACCCAGTAATATTCATATCCAGACGCCGTGCCAAGGTAATCAAATACTTATAAGAGATAAGTAAGTGATTTATGGCAAAGTCTGATCAGTAACATTTTTCTTCCAACCTCTTTTTATCAAATAAAACTGCTGAACAACCTTATAACCCCAGTATAAAGGTTTAACCCATCAGTACACGTCCCAAACAGATACCCAAAGGATTTAATAATATACAAGTGAGTCTTATTATCCTTTCTCTGTCGTGGTAGCTTGGATACAAGGCCCTACCACTCCATTGTGTATTTTATATACATATTATCTTTGGGTATAATAATCTTTAAACTAAAGAACCCAAAGTAACCAGGACTACGTGTTTTCATACTGAAATCCCTGAAGAGAGGTGTTAAAGATCCCCAATATAATTATGGCCCCTCTATAAATATTTAATAATCAATTTTGATTCAAAAAAATAAATAATAACCAAACCATTTAACCTTGCAATAAGCTTAATCCAAGTATTCTAGGGATTTTTTGTTGCAATTATTAAATAATATATTTATTATTTACAATATCACCTCTAGTAGCTGAAGGATAGCAAGGGTCTTGGCAACCAGGAGGCTGACAAAGGTTATCAGAAGATGATGGATTCCAGAGAATAATCCATCCAGTATTTAGAGGAAAAGCACTCCAATCAAATCAGGGACTCCCTGAACTCTGGTGATCTAGTTTTAGCCTATAATCAATCTTTGGAGACCCAATGGGAAAAGCTTTTCTCAAATTGTTGGAATGGTCCTTATTGGGTGGTTTGCCAAGTTAGAGGTGGATCATATATTTTTAAGGAGCTCAATGGTACTCAACTGGCCAGAAGTTTCTTTTCTTATCAATTTGATAAGTTTCATTTTAGTGGAGACAACTTATCTCAGAAGTAAGTCCTCCCAATTGTGCACCACCATGGTTATTTGATGCGTTTTTTTGTTGTAAACTCTACTGTATGCCACATAAGTGAGCACCTGAGACGCCTTCTTTTTTTTATCTCTACCACTTCTAGGGCTCTTTTGGATGGATCAAGATATTTTCCAACTCTTCAATCCCTCTCAAGATCAAGAAATGGCCAATTTTCTGTTCAATTTCATTGTATTTTTACTCCTCTTTATATCCTCAAAATTGCAATGCAGACTTGGGACAGTCTGTAAGTTGGGGAGAGATGTGGTGATCAATCCAGGACACCTCATGGATTATGGAAATTTTTGAATTTTTTTTTACATTCCCTTATCCATCAATACAACTTCAAAAAAAAAAATTCCCAAATGATTCCCTGTTTCAGTTTCCAGTTCTCAGCCTTCCCTTCTCCTAGTTGTCTAGGAAGATCCCTCATTGCATAGACCCCTGTGACTGGTGTTCAAGTCCTTCTTGCTTTGCTCCTCATCCTTCAATTCCTTTTTCTTTCTTTTTCAGACAGCCATTGACTCCAATCATAATCATCATCATCATCCTCCAAATCATTAATCAAACAAACTTGGTCAATGGCCGCGAAAAACCACAAATCTAGCAAGCAACTCTAAGTAGGTCTTGGTCTGGGTGACCATCATGACAATCATTGTTTTAAGAGGGATAGTTGGTCTTCAATCCATCTCCTTGGAATCCTCCAACTCTCCCCCAATGCCCAAGACAGCCAATCTCATCCATGCTCCTTTGAAATACTCCTGGCTCATCAAATCCCATGATTCACTCCAACAGCAATCATTGGCTTGGGATGAGATTGAATCATTTTCAGAACTCTCAGTCATTGAAAAACAGGCCAAGAACTACTCAAGTGAGATCGGATTTGAGGACCTTCAAATCTCAAATCATCCATCTGATCTTCCTGTACCTCCTCCCACCCCAAGTTGATGACCAAGGATCAGTCCTCCAATTCTGTCAATATCAAGGACTCATCCTCTCATGCTCCTGATCCATTGGCCAATGACCGCAAGAATTTCTTGCAGTCTTTGGAACCTTTGCACCGCCCTCAGTGACAAATCCCTCAATCCACCTCCCAGCTCACCGGTCTCCCGCCCTGCTTGTCCATTGCCCGCGTGGGTCTCAGAGGTTGCCCAGGCCTGTCAGAATGTCCGTGAGCCTCTCACTTGCTACTCTCCTGCCTGTTACTATCATTGGCACGGGCCAGGGTCTTCCCATTCCTGTCATTCATTATTGAATTCTTTTTTTTTTGAGTTTTTTGATTGTTTATTTTTGTTCTTTGGTTTTCTTGTGATCACCCTTAAAAAAAAAAAATTTTCTTCTCTATCTGCAAATGTCTTGTAAATAGTCTCCAGACCTCTTTTCTTTAAAAGGAGGGGCTCTCCCCTGCCTTTTTACAAGAATCCATGGGATTGTGTGTGTATTTCCCCCCCATTATCATAGTAATCCGATCCTAATCCTCATCCTGGGTATATCCATGATTGCCCCTTGATCCTTTGAGCCTCCATACACAAATATTTGATCCTTCCATCTGTGACACTGTTTCCATCACCAACCATAGCCTTACTGGTTGAAGATAATTCTGTCTTCTGGAATTCTTGAGTGTGTTATACCACTCCTTGATCTCTTTTTCCCACCATACTGGTCTTGATCCTTCCTGATCATCTTCCTGGAGCCAATCACAATTGATTGAAGAGGTCTTATTAAGCTTAAAACCTTGAGTTTTTTATCTCCATTTATTTTTTAAATTTGAATTCTGCCACGCTACTCTTGAGTCCCTTGAGAAGTGTTGAGTTATTCTTGTTTAAATCCGTTATTGCTTTGCTTCTAGATCTTCACAAACAAATTGCTTTTTTTTTGTACAGCCACCCGCAGTTATCTGGTACCCTTCAAGCCCTTGATTGGGGAGAGTTGGGCAGGTTCATTGAGAACCTGGAGGTTGGTTGGGATTGAGTTGATGTTTCCTAATCTTCTGCTGATTACCCAATTTATTATCTTGTGGGTGTTATTACTTAAAACTGCCTTGTTCCATGGAACTCTGAGCAGAACTTTGACTTATTTTTTTTAATTCTTTCCCACCGCAATCTTGTCTCAGATAGTGTTGATTCCATTGCTACCAACTATTCCCAAACTCATCCCTTACATTGATTCCTTATTTACAAGTTCCTGGACCTCAATTCCAGTTACATTAAATATTATTGTAGCTCTTAGGAGGGCAGCCTAAACAGAAACTTTCCCATCCACATCACTGCCTGCGTCTCATCACAATTTTCAGTCTTACAACGTACTGATAAAGTGAATAGTGAGGGCGTCATCTCTCAGTTCTTCTCTGAGCTTCTTTGTTTTGAGGTACATGTGTCTTGGCTTGGCATTTGAAACAAAATTTCTGAGCTTATTTTCTAGTCCCTTGTTGTCTATGAGGTTCTTAGAAGAATTCAGATTGATTTGAAAAACTTTTCCCACAAGGTGTCAAAGCCACCTGCCTTCCAGGTAAAAATTGAGTAGCAAGTTGAGTTAAGCCTATTTCAATGTGTATGTTATATTACGTTGTTTACAGCTATTCCAGGATAGAGGAGAACCAAAAGACAGGCAGATATAACCAGATTGTGATTTGCGGCTGGTGGGATCCTCATCCTGGGAAGCATCACTAAAAAATTCAATTGTGTCTTTTGATCCATCATACGTAAGATTTAGCTTCAAGTTCTTAGTGGAATTGAGGTATTTCCATGTCTTCCTGAGTTCCTTCCAGTGCCTCAAGCCAGGTTTATTCTGAAAACAAGCTAATCTTGACACTGAGTAGCTCAGGTCTTGTTGAGTTTGCCTTGCAATATAGTTCAACAGTCCTATTGCCAAATTTTAGTTTATATTGAGTTTCTTGAATTGTTCAAGTCCTCATGAGAGGCATTTCCAAGCTGACAGTGATGAGTCAGCGGGGTGTAGCAGGGTCTTGATTCAAGTAGTTCCAGTTCCTCCAGGCCATGCATGATGTGTTTGGGTTGGCTCAGCAGGATATTGGTGGATGTCTGTTCAAACTTCATGCCCAGAATGGTTTTGGGTTTTTGGGCCTGTGAGTCTTTGAAAAAAGTATTGGAATTGTCATCAAATTAATCCACGTCTCCCACCAGGATGAGGTCATCAACATAGAAAAATAGAAACAACCAATTATTGTTTGATTTGTACAAAAATGGGTTGCTGTTGGACTCCTTGAAGCCCACCAATTTAATCTAGTTGGTGAGGGTCTCATACCAGTTCTTTGGAGATTGCTTGAGTCCATACAGGCTCTTTTTGAGTCTAAGATATTTTCAGGATTGTTGGCAACCTTTTGGAGTTCTAATGATCACTTCTTCTTCTATAGGGTCATGTAGAAACGCGGCCTTTACGTTTTATTTTTGGATGTTGAGTTTGTGTTTCAAATAATAAAGTAAGATTGCTCTTAATGATGCAATCTTGCCAGTTGGGTGAAGTTCTTGTCAAAGTCCAGGACATAGACTTGATTGAAACCTTTGATGAAGACCTGGGCTTTGTGAATGACAACATTGTCATGGGCATTTTCCTTGATTTTGAAGACCTGGGTAATGTCCAGAGGGTTCAAAGGTTCATTGAGTTTGTAGTCTTCCCAGACTTCCTGTGCTTCAAATTAATCAATATCCATTTTTATTGCTCCTCCCCACTTAGGGCTGTCCTTGCACCAAGCTTCTTGATCAAAAGTGTTGGGTTCAAAGTAGTGATGGAACCCATACCTTTGCAGGGGTCTGATGGAAGACCAGTTTCAAAGAATCTTTGTGGGCTCTTCAGCTTCCTCAGGTATTCTTTTGTTTAGCTCTGGGATGATTTGTTGAGTAGAAGGTTCTGGTGAGTTATATCTTGAGCTTGATCTAGAATTGGAGACTGGCAATTCTTCATCATATGAGTCAACTTCAGCGGGTGGATCCCAATAATTCATACAATCTGCCAAGACTTCATTTAACCCGGGCCTTATTTCACAGTCATTAGACTTGGACAAACTGAAGTTGATGTCCACAGCAGAGATGATCCCAAGGTCTTTGATGTTCTGCTTCAAAAATTGGACATCCTTCAATAGTACAATAAGACCATTGCGCAGGAGGATTTGGTAAGATAGGAGATCTGGGTTGTAACCAATCAATTTTCCTTCCATTCCTCTAGGGTTGAATTTTTTGCCCTTTATCTGCCTTTTATTTAGTACAATTGAGGTGATCCCAAGTGGTTTTAGATAGTTAGGTGGGAGTGGGAATTGTTTGATGAGTTCCCACTGGGATAGTTCTAGATTTTCCTTTGTGATTTGATTGAGGCTGATGCAAAATGACTTGAGTACTATGAATTTTGAAAAAATTGTCCTAAATTTTATTAAATCTTGTCTGCTTTTTTTTAATTTCTATCCTGTGTTTTTCTTGTCCTATTTTATCTCAATTCTTTCCGGAGTTTTTTTTTCTTGTCCTTAATTTAATCAAATGCTGTCAGTTATTCAGAAATAACTTTCCACTTTTTTCTTTGACTTGTCCTGAGTTTTCAAGTATTCTGTCCACATTTTAATTTTGGCAACAATAGTCGAAGACATTGGGTGCTGGAGAAGGCAGCAAATTTTTCAAGTTGCAGCTTTTGGTTACCAAAAAGGACTCCTTGGGGGGCTTGATGGTTGTTGGGCACCAGGACATCACATCTACACAGTATGCTATTGGTCCAGTTGTCACTCTTGGTTACCAAACAGGACTCCAGTCTGTCCAAGTCCCATCATCATTGACTTGGGCCTTGCCAGTTAACTCTAAAGCGGGCCCCCATCACCTCCTTAAGTCTTGGGTTCTCCTGCATCTCTCTCCTCAATTTGGTTGGTGAGTGAAGGAAGCTGGATCCCTGTCACTGTCTATTTTCCTGTTTAAGCAAAAACCAGGATAGGAAACCCAAAACAGGAAACCTTTTATGGGTAATACTGTGAAAGACTTATTACCCCTGCTGTGGTGTCAATTTATAGACACGGATTGGGAACTGCGTCGCTGCTGCGCGATCAGCATTGGGGGCGAGCGGGCTCAGCATTAGGGTATGCGGAGTGCTCAGAAGAGGCAGCTGCTGGATCAGAAGCAGCCGCTGTTTGGCTCTGCACCTGGTGGACGGGTTGGGCTCAGCATCAAATGCAGCGTGGGTGGCAATCCGCCCCGGAGATTGGATTCAGAAGGTAGTGCGCTTGACTTGGTTCGCGGGCACGCCGGTTTGGATACGTAGGGGCGGAGCAATCCGCGGGCTATGAAGGAACGGATGAAGCGCGCGCGCAAGCGCAAAGATCATGCTGAATATTACCGAACACCCATGACGGGCGCGGACAAATGGATACAGACAGGCGCGGGGGGCTCTGAGTAGGGCGCGGTGCGAGGACCGCGTCATGAGAAGGGCAAACCGGATGGACGGAACGGCGTACGGACAATGAGGGGAGTTTGGTATGGAGGAGATGGGGAGAGGAGGCTAGGGTTTCTGTTTCGGGATTGTTTTCTGTTTCTTTGTCATACTGTCATTTGCGCGTTTACTTAGGTTAGGGTTGAGGGGGAGGACTTATCCTCACTCCCAACTCTGGGTTAGAGGAGGGGAGGAGGCATGCAGAGGAGGAGGAATCACATCACATCATTGGATTTGATCACTCATCTCACCAAGAGATTAAAGGAACTCATACCAGATACACATCCAGGTGGAAAGTTCTTAGGATTGAAGGATTGGAAATTTCTCTCTCCCTCTCTACTTTTCTTTATCTCTTTATCTCTTTATTTCTATTTCTCATTTGAGTGCAACTTTGGACATCCTCATCTCCTTTCAAATGCAGGGAACCGTTAACTTCCAAACCTTGGGAAAATTATAGGGAGATAACGTTTATTCTTTCCACACCGCGCATCCATTTTTTTCTCAGCGCTGTCCTGATTTTTCAGAAGCCAGCAAATCTGGACATGCGCATCAAAATTTTAGGACAGTTTTTTCAAAATGCATAGTACTTCTGACCAGTATTTCTTGGGAAATTTTGCCAAACTCAGTGACAATCTCACACTTTTGACAAAAGTTTGATTGGCTCTTTTGACCCTACCATTTTGTTTTGGATGGTATGGTTCAGTGACAAGATGGGTGATAAATCTCTCCTTGAGATATTTTACTAACCCATTGTTTGTGAATTCCGTACTGCAGTCCAAACACACAGCGGATGGAGAGTAACCACACTTGTTCTTCTGATTCTCAATGAATTTTATTAGCACAGAGGCAGTGTCATCCTTACGGGTGAAGGGAATGCCTGAGATATAACCAGAGTCATCGTCTACAACCTTCAGGATTTATTTTTTGTGCCTGTGAGATTCCTGTGTTATTGGAAGAATCAAGTCTAAATGCATCACTTTGAAAGGCTTGGTAGCTGAGGTGGAGGTGGGCTTGAACGGAGATTTTGTTATTTTGCACAAGAGACAGTTGTTGAACTCAAACTTTTCCATCCTAGAGGTATCAAATTATATTCCTTTGATCTTTGACAGACAACCAAGGGAGGTGTGACTGTATGTTAATTGATGGTCGTTCAAGGTCCTTGGTTTGTCTGATTGTGTCCAGAAGCATCCTTCTTCTCTTCCCACTTTGAGCGGCTTGTCTAGAACAAAGAGATTGATGAGGATGGAGCCACAACAGACCTTTTCATTTCCTTTTTGCACCTGAAAGTGTCCCGTTTTTGCTTTCAATGTGCATCCTTGCTCAAGAAGCTTCCCTTGGCTGATGATTTTGACAACTATATCTGGAATGTACAGGCAGTTGGAGAGTGTGATAGAATGGTCCTTCCATTCCAATCTGACATTTTCCACTCCTTGGATTGGAAGGTTTGCACCAACCTTTCCTGTCAAGATGTATTCCCCTGAGTACCGCTCAAGAGTAGTGAAGAATTTTGACTTGTTGAAGATGTGAGAGGTGGCTCTTCTGTTGATCAATATGTTCTTCTCTTCTCCAATACTGGAGTCTACCATCTGGACACAGAAGCTTTGAAATATGTGTATTCTTGAGATTTCCTTTGTTTCTCTTTCCAATTTATTTGATTTTCTCTCCAACATTTGGAGGCCTTATCCGGGTGAAGATGGAAGCACTCCAATTCTGAATGATTTTTATCTTGCTTTGGTTTTTGGTACCCCTTGATGCATCTGTTTTCAAGGTGATTTTTGGTCTTGTTCAGCATTGTGGCCAACACCTGTTTGGAGGTACCATGCGGTGTTCCTCTTTTGGTAAGTTGTGCCTTGACTTTGTTGTGGTATTGGATGAGATGATTGCACACAAATTTGAAAGAGATCTGTTTTTCTAAGTGCATGAGCTTCTGCTTGAGGTCTTGTAGATTTGCAAGAAATTTGAACATTGTTAGATACACCAAGATATTGTTTGGTAATTCTATGCCAATATCAATCATCTTTTTGATGGAGGTCTTGATGTTGGTAACAAAGTTTGTGATCTTGTCCTCCTTGAAGGTTATGTGTAAGAAATAATTGAAAATTATTGCTCTGTTTGATGCTTGATACAAGGAGAATTGTTCTTTGATAGCCTGCCATATGTCACAAGGGCTGCTGACATGCAAGCAGGGCTTGGCACAGAGGGGTCTCTACCCACAGTAGGCTTAGGGGAAAGTTTACTGAAGGAGGCTACAAGGAGCAGAGGAGGATTGGGTTGAAGGGTGCTGAATGACACTTGCTGGGAAAGATCTCCAGTAAGAAGTAGTAAACTGATTTCTTGGGGAACCATCAGCAAGAGGGAAGAGGAGGCTTATTAAATAGACAAGAGGTTGGAACTACAACAGAGGTACAAGTGATTGGGGCTCAGACTATACATATGATGTCATGGGAACACTCTAGGTAACAGAGAGGGTTGATCAGGTATGCTACTACATTAGTTTAGGCTGCTTCTACATTGGGGCAAGGTTCCAGGACTGATCTGTCTAAGTTGGGAGAGTACAGTTGAAGGATGTAAAGTTTACATGGGGGTCATGACACTATGTACTAAGTAGAGAGAGTATGTAATACAATCTGCAAGAGGATGTACATAAAGATTCCCAAAGGATAAACCACACAGAGGAGGTATGGGTTAGACAGAGAGATAACCCAAAGAGGTATGGGTTATACAGAGAGATAACCAAAGAGGTATGGGTTAGACAGAGAGGTAGAGTAGATCCTGGGAGATTGAGTATGTGCAAGCCTATGGAGTCTATCTGTGTATAGTATGAGGTTAGACTATATGAAGATATGTACTGCATGAATATCCTGAGGTAAATAGTTACTGGAGACATATTGATGTGAGTCTCCTGAGCCCTGAGGTTGAAGTTACTGAGAAAGTAGTCCAGGCCTGAGGGTTAAACTGAGGTTAGACTGAGTTTGGTGTCAGTATGACACCATATCTCTTTTGCTGAATTGATGTTGGCTGCACTGATGACCTTTTTATGCGTTATATAATCCACCTTGGAAATAAGGATCAGCTCATTCTTGTCTTTGTCTTGGCTTGCAAGGATTCTGGAATCTGATTTGAGTATTTCCAGTACTCCTCTGAGCTTGAGAATTGCCATCATCTTGTCTTTCCAAATTCTGTAGTTATTTTCACTTAGTAACAGGGTAGTCTTGAGGAACTTTTTGAGCATTGCTTGCCAGAAGGGGTCCAACAAGAATCCCAATCCTGAAGCCATAGTCCTTTTTCTTGCTGGCAGTGTTGGTGGAACTTTGGCTTTTAACTGTGAAGCTTATTGAGACATGAGTTGAATTTCAGACCAGCAGGCTAAGAGACAAATGAGAGAGAAAAACATGAGAATTATGAAGATGAAAAGGAGCCTTGAAGGCAGTATTTGAAGCAGTATATGAGGGGGACACCAACAAAGAGAGATAGACAGCTGGCGCTTGACTATGGCTATAGTAAGAAGCAGCAAGAGGACACAGAGAAGCTGAGAAAGAAGAAAACTTGACAGATTGAGTCCAATGTGCGTTAAAGTGACTTGGACTGATCTCACCAGTTATAGAAAGGCAGGTTGAGGTCTTGAGATTGATTGTGAGAATTTTTTGAATTTTGATTGAAATCTTGGCTAGGATTCAACTTGAATTATATTGAGGATTGAGAGTTAGGTTGTTGATCAAGAGTTGGGTTTTTGATGATGGTAATTGAGAAGGGGAAGCAAAAGTAGAAAGGAAGGAAATACAGAGAGGAAGAACAGATGGAAAAGCCAGAAAAGGCCAGAAAAGAGGAAACAAAAATTGACAAGAAAAGAGGAAAAGAAAATTGACAAGAAGAAGGATAATTGCCTTGAACACCTTGATCAAGGAAAACCACCAGCAGGGGGGTTTTGAAGTGTCTCCCCCTCTACTTGGAGTGTGCACAGTGTTAGAGGTTGGAGACATGTGTCTCCGGGTTTCCCAAATGGGCTAATTTGAGCTGTTGTGCTATTTCTTACACTTATACCACACCACCAACTTGCTTGCACCCATGGGAAATTAGTGCAGTTGGCGCAGCCACTATTCATCTGCTGCCAGCTGCCATCCATGACACAGGCTGGTCTCTTTTTTTTTCTTCCCTGATATTTTGTTTCACATTTCTTGATATTCTCATAAATAATACTTTTTGTTTTCATTATTATTTCATCATCTGAAAACAAAATTATTATTATTCCACGTTCATTTGTTTTATCTCCTTGTACGTAGTAGACAGGGCTTCTTTCCCATAAAAGGAAGGGCTCTACCCTGACTTTTGGCCAGAATCCCATCATCATCAGAACTATAACCTATAAATAAATCCCTGGGGACCCTTTGGCTTTATCTGAGCATCCTAATCCTGGGTATATCTATGATTTCCCCTAGATCTTTGAGCTTCCATACTCAAATATTTGATCCCTCCCCTGGGACCTTATTGGTTATCACCAATCAATGGCCCTTCTGGTTGTAGAAGAATCAATTTTGTTGGGTTCTTGAGTGTGTTATGCCACTCCTGGATCCCTTTTTTGACCATACTGGTCTGATCATTCTTTTTGATAATCCTTCTGGAACCAGTCATGTTTGACTGAGAGCTTTCTGTAAGCTTGAAACCTGGAAAGTTAAACCTCCCTTTATTTCTGAAAACGTTGCATTATGCCATGGTATTGTTGAGTACGTCAAGAATTAATGGGTTATTCTTGTTTGAATTTGTTACTGCTTTTCTTCTAGAGATTCATAAAAAAAAGTGCCTTGTTTTTTACAGCCACCCACATTTATCTGGTACCCTTCAGGCACTTGATTGCGGAAAAATTGGCAGTTTCATTGAGAACCTGCCAATGGTTGGGATTGAGTTGATCTTTCCTAATATTCTGCTGAAGACCAGATGTATTAGCTTGTGGGTGTTGTTACTCACAACTTCCTTTTTCTATTGAACTCTGAACACACTTTAACTTATTTTTTTCAAGTCTTTTCCCACACCATCTTTCCTCAGATAGTGTTGTTCCATTTCTACTGACTACTATCAAATTAATCCCTTTCATTGATTCTTTATATACAAAGTTCTGGATCTTGATTCTGGTTACTTTTGAATATTTTTTCAAGCTCAGGAGAGCAGCCTAAACAGCACCTTTTTCTTCCACATAAATGCCTTCTTCTCAGCACCATTCGAATTCTTATACTGTTTTCTGGAAAAGGGCATCAACGTCCATAGATTTACCTGTCTATACAGAGTGAAAGGAATGGGTGAAGAGAAAAAAGAAGCGGCATAATGTGGCTTTTAGGTAGCCTGTTTTTGATGTTCTCCACGGTGGCATAAAATGGCTCCAAGGTGTTTCCTGCTTTCCAAAACCAGAAATTACATGCAGTATTATTCCCCCGTAGAGCAGGAAAAAACCAAAAGTTTTATGTCTGGTTTCTGGAAACTGGGAATCAAAATCCATAACTTTAACTGGATATAAAGAGTGAAAGAAATGTGTGAAGAGAACAAAGAACCATCATAATGTGACCTGAAGTTAGCCTGGTGTTGATGTTCTCTACAGGGGCACAAAAGGGCTCCAAGGTGATGCCCTTTTTCCAGAAACAGGAAAACACAGGCAGTGTTATGCCCCTGAAGAGCATGAAACAACCCATGATGCAAAGTAAATCAAATCTGGTAAAAGGTGAAGTTCTGTGTCAATTCCTTGCTTATTTTGGGGAACGGGGAAACAACACTGAGCTAAGTGGATTTCCAGTTTCCAGAAACCGGACATCAACATCCATAAATTTAACTGGCTATACAGAGTGAAAGCATTTAGTGAAAAAGTAAAAAGGAGGTTGAATTCAAAAAAATGCAATACTTGCTCTTTGATGTGTGCTACAGGGCCATGAAAGTTCCAGAAGTTGATAGCTTTTTTCAGGAAGGTGGTACACCTTTGAACAATTTCATTCCCCCATAGAGATTGAAACATCCTATGTAATCCCAAGTGAAATTAATCTTATCAAATTAACCACTTTGCCCCAATCAGGTTGTCTTTGTGTGTTTTCTGATCTTTTTCTTTCTCTTCAGGGGCATCACATGATTTCCACCTTCTTTTTTTTGAGTGTGAATCTTATTCCTGTAAATAGGATTGGGTGACATGCTTTATAGGATTATACTCAAAAGGCCTTGCTTGGTTTGTGGAAAAAGAGCTTTGTGTCTTGGCCATTTTATGCCCCCACACAAAGCTAAATGAAATGCAGGTTCAGGAACTTTATAACCTCCTCAACCCAGGGATGGGAAAACCACGAGGTCATTATTTGTCAATTAATCCTTATACAATGGCTTTATTTACTCATGAGTGCACTTCTTTGGACTTATTTTTAAGTGATATTGTAAATCCCATCCACTATGCACATATTTATAATAATTAAGCATTTCACACAACTTGTACAAAAATTTTTCACATTATTATCATTTAAATATGTTGGAATATTGAACCAACATGGTTTCATGTTTCCTTTTTACTCCATTTCTTTGATTTTTATTCTTTGATTATTTTTTATATGTCTTGTTTAATTTCTGTTTTCATCTCCTTTTATCTCTATCACACGCGCTTCATCTAGTTCATTTGCGTTTGCACTTTTTATCTCAATCACACACTTTGCGGGTGCAACCCTATGATGGATCTTATGCATATTCATTATAGTATAAACTCAATCCACATAAATACTACTCAGAGAAATTCTTCTCCTTTTTTTCTCCTGGACAAACCTTCTTTATTATTTCTTCTTTCTATCCTCAAGTTCTTTCATCCAAAATAAAGCAAAAAGGACTATTCCAATCAGAAGGTTTTTGGCCAACATGGACAACATATTGTAATTTGGTACAATGACCTTCTACATTCTCTGTAGCTTGATTCTCTGTCTAATATCTTTGTGTATTTCATTCTTACTCTTGAAGTTGTATGATTTCTTTCTTAGCTTGTATGTGTATGGTGGTTGTCTCCTGAATCTATAATCTCAAAGTTCCTCAGAGTCTTCTCATTTAGATCAGATTGGGTATTGTTCTCTTTAACTCTGGTTCTTTTATCTTGATTGTTGTCTAACCATCCTGTTTAGTTTTCTGGTTTTATATTATTAATCCTCTGATAGTTAAAGGTATCAATTCAACAAAATACCTCGCTTATTTTAAATTTTGAAAGATTGCCCACACAAGTACCATCCACCTTCCTTGGCTACACATCACCTGTCTTAATCCTCCATAAGTTCCCATCCTCACAATTCAGTCAATTAATCATACCCCATTCTGTATTGGCCTTGTTGAGGTTCCTCTTGCTGAAATAATCACCCCAGCTCTCCCAAAACTTGTAAATAGTGAATGAAGCTATTGGGCATCAATATAATCAAGGGATATATTTAAATAACAGGTCTTTCTCTCCATGTAGGAGTCCTTTCCCCTCAAATTTACTCAATAATATTACCCCTCCCCACCTGACCCTTGGCAGGCAATGATGCTTGAGGGAACTGCCTCATCAAATTCTCTTTGTGGAAACCATTTTCCATGTTGGTCTTTCCACAATTACCACATTTAAACTTGCTCTCCTTCTATTCTGTCCTGAACAGCATATATCAGACATACTTGATAAGCTTCTTGGTGCTCATATGATCATCAAAAGAACCCCCAATTATAACCCTTCAAAAAAAAAAGGGCTGCCCACTGGCCAACCTACCATCTCAAAGGCTAAAAATGCCATCAATTCTTGAAAACCCCTACTATGATCCAAACCTACTTGAAATCCCAAGTGGATGTGATCTCAATCCAATCCATCTCAATCCACAGATAGTCACCACTGAAATCCTCCCCCACAAGGCTCAAGGACTTGCATTTTTCCTTGTTAGTGAATGTCCAAATTCTACCTCTGCTCTGGCCTTGTGGCATAAATCAAACATGAATGCCTGGAACATTTTCAAAAACAAATCAGCGGCTCAAGCTTGGCTCTTTCTGATCGAAAATATGTTCCACCAACTGCTTGAGGCTCAATACTGGTGGGTTATATGGGTCTTTGGAAATCTTTACAAGAAATCTCCGTTATTTCTCACACTATACCTGAATCAAACTCTTTTTACCATCACCAATATAACCCTCCAGCCGTTCTGCCTCATCAGGAAACACTCATCATATGCACACCCTTCCTGATACAGAACTGGGAAAAAAAACTTAGAAATAATGATGCCCCTCACACCATCAACTGCCTAATCTACCATGGAGGTGAAAGGCATCCATTCATTCCAGATGTAATCAACTCAGCCTAGGTAATAATCACCTCTTATCCCCTTGTTTCATTTACTCATGAGGAGGCAAATAAAGAATAAAACCATTCTTCTTCTTTCATTTACTTTTTTTATTGGTTCAGGATAATCCTTGAAAATGCAAAGTAAGTATCACTGCCAGTACATTAAATTTTTGAAACTGATCATCTATCACTTGTTAGCACAATCTAGAACAGCAATGGAAAGGTTACTGAAGCAATCTTTGCAATTAGATCTGAAAGAGGCCTGTGCCTCAATAGGACACCGTTAAAGAACCATCCCAATGACCTGATTTCATTGCTGCCATTCCTCTGCACGTATATTGAAGAATCTCACAACCATCAGGTAAAAATGCTTTTACCCCATCTCAAGCTTGAAAACTTGAAACCACTCCAACTCATCTTGCCCCACCTAGTTCTCAGGATAATTAAAGAGAATTATTTTGATAGTCTACCAGATGCAAACAATCAAATTATCTACACACCCCCTGAAACCATGCTCACTAGAATATTACATTAATCAACAGGAAATATTTGTCAAATCACTCCCAAAGAAAGATTCCTATGTCCATGATTGTGGCAATAATCCTGGATTCCCCACTAGAGTCCAGGAAATCCGCGGAATTTGTGATCATCCAAAGTTAGCCAACTCAAAGCTGGTTCTCAGATCATACACTCATTTTGAAACAAAAGTGAAAGAAGAAGATTCTGATCCTTCAAAACGTGGTATATTTCAACATTGAGTACACCCTGCTGTGTGTTTTGAGGGCTCAAAAATTCAAAGACTAATCTACCTGATCATGGATGAATTGGAGAAAAGGGATAGCCCAAGAAAGACGGTTTTTTTTTGTTGGAAAAGTTTTGTATATTTGTAAGACTTCCTCCAAATAACCTTCAATTTTCACAAAGAGGCTTACTATGTTTTTCAAAAAATATTCAATTCTCAGCATTAAGATTGCTTTGAGCCATGAAAAGATCAAATATTTCCGCCTTGGTGGCACCTTGACAGCTGTCAGCTTGCCAATATTTCAGAGCAACCTAACAAGTACCAAAAATTATTCAAAAAAGGAATAGTAGAATTATAGAAAAAAACATTGGTTTAATTATAGAAATAAAACAAAGAGTCAAGTAAAGATCTCTAAAATCAATAGAATAATTGATTTCAACTTTCCGCTATTTGACAGAGCAACCTCCAAAGTAACAAAAATAAAATGAATGATAACTGTAAAAATTAATATTTTATTAACTTATAAAGAAGTGAGAAATTCATAAATATTATTTCAGATTTAGATTCCCACCCAAAATTAGGTAGGGTCACTCACTGACCCCACCTTTGAATTCCAACTCCCTCCCATTTAAAATAAATTACCAAGATTAATCCAAAAATCACAAAACCCAATGGTGGCCCTTTTTGGCGTTTGAATATTTCAAATTTATTGTCACGTATAGGTTTCACCCCTAAAATTCAGTCAAAATTGAGTTTTTATGTATATTTTAGGAGTTATGGACGGATATGTGTTTTGTCAACATTCCCGCATGCATTCCAGCGTCCCTCTCCCGCTGATTTGACTCCTGCGGGATCCAGACTTCAGAAAAGGGCTAGCAGATTGACAGCACCAGAACTACGCGCAAAACTAGCCTCAGAACCCAAGCAGAACCCTTGCTATGTGCCCTGAGAAGGTCTTATTACCCCAAAAAAAGTATATAAACAACCCTTTTCAAGTGATTTAAACCCCAGTAATTTCTAAGTATCAATCCAGACCCCTTGCAATCCCTGATCAAGTGTTTATTCAAGATAAAAAAGTGATATATGTCTATAGTCTGATAGTAGTATCAATAATTCTGGCCCCATCATTGATTCTGTGAAGAATATCAGCAAATAACCCCATAAATTGTCCTGAGACCCTTTCAACCGTGAATCTTTGCAAACTTCTTGAAGTAAGTACTTAAACTAGTCAGTTGGCTCCTCCTTGCACGCAGGCATAAATGCTGTAAGACAGCCAGTCCACTCATCCCCTTGAGTTAGTTTTTTGTGGGTAATCATTTAAGACCTCATTGTACCAAGGTCTTTACACTGTTCAAAAGAGCCCCTTGAAGATAGGTTGTTATCCAATAAGAATCCCTAGTGTGCACAAACTGTGGCCCCTCTTAAAAAATATATTGAAACAAATTTAATCCAACCAAACCAACCAAAATTTGCACTTGCTCTTAAATCAATTATTTGAGTATTTTACCGTAATTTTCCTGGAATTATTATTCCAACACCAATATCACTTTCTGTAGCTAAAGGACGGCAAAGTTCCTGGCCTCAGGAAGCTGAAATTAACTGGTTTTCGGACAGAACTTCAAACAGTATTTCAAAGCTTGAGTAGGAGTAACCAAATCTTCTTCATTGATATATTGATTTTTCTAAGGATAATCTTCAGAAATACACAGGGGTTTTATAAATAAAAAAACAAATGCATCAATCAATCAGTCAAAAAAAACAGACTCATTTTCTGTATGTCAGCCTCCTGGATTCCAAGTTCCTTGATATTGTTTAGCTACCAGAGGTGATAGAATAAATAATAAATATATAATTCAATAAATGCAGCATAAATACATAAAATATTTTGATAAAGCTTATTGCAAGGTTAATTGGTTTGGGTATGGTTTATTGTTATAAATCAATATAGATAAATTCATTATTAAATATTTTTATAGAGGTGCCACAATTATATTGGCGATCTTGAAAACCTCTCTTCAGGGAATCAATTATGAAAACACGTAGTCCTGGTTACTTTGGAACCTTTAGTTTAAAGGATATTTTTCCCAAAGATAATATGTATATAAAATAAAAAGTGGAGTCGCAGTGCTTTGTAACCAAGCTGCCACGACAGAGAAATGATAATAAGACTCAATTTTATGTTATTAGATTTTTTGGTTACCTGTTTGGGACGTGCACTGATGGGTTAAACCTGTATACTTGGATTATAAGGTTGTTCAGCAGTTTAAATTGATAAAAAGGGTTGAGGACGGATATTATCAATCAAAATAAAGCTATAAATCACTTACTTATTTCTTATGACTATTTTTTTACCTTTTCACGGTGTATGGATGTAAATATAATTGGTTCTATGGGTATGAATATCCTCAAAAGATCTCTTTATTTATAGCTTTTGGAGTACCAATATTGTCCTTCTGAGGGTTACAGGGGCTCAAAGGGACAGAAATGTAGGCTAGCAGGGTAACAAGTGGTAGCCTGTCATGTTTTCTTGGTCCTGTAGCACAGTTAGCATCTAATTCCGCAGGGTATGGGAATTATTCTACGTTATAATTGATTTTTGGACCTGTGAATAACACTAATCTGTCCTTTTTATTTTTAAATTTAATTAATTATGCTTAGTAAATGTTCCAAGTAAGTTGATAATTATTTTAATAGACATTCCTAAGGATATTCTGATTTCAGGTGATTTTTCATCATGTATTAAATAATTGAAGTAAAGTCATGATATTGATTTTACTTCTTATTTTCAAATTTCAGTTCATTTATTAAAATAATTACTTAAAAATATAATTCATGGGTATTCATGTGGTATTTTTACATCATTAGTTTTCTTAGTATGTCACAAAAATATTCATCTCTATAAATTCTCATAATAGTATCTTAAAGTATTTCAATAAATTTTTAGAAGTAGTCATTATCTTATTTTCCATATTTGTGGTACTTTGAATTACATTTAATAAAAAATATGTATAAAAGTTATTTAGGAATTTTTATATACGTTTATGTATTTTTAGACTATCTAATATCTGGGGGAACATTTATTACATATGTAGAATGTTCCTGTGTAGGTTGTAGCATGTTTACGCGGTACCTAGGTTTCTCAGGCCGCCTGTCACTTTTTCAACCCATAGTCCCGCGGCTGCGTACTTGTCAGAGGCCTGGGGCTGCGTACAAGGCTTTGACAGGGTGACAGTGCTGTAGCTCAGCCGCGCGCGGGTGTATTGGCTGCCGCGGCTGCGTGCGGGAATTTTGACAGAACACATTTCCGTCTATAACTCCTAAAATATACACAACACCTCAATTCTGACTGAATTTTAGTTGTGAAACCTATACGTGATAATATATGTGAAATATTTAATTGGCCCAAAAGTTCAATAGTGGTGCCGTGGTATTTTGGTCTTTCTTTCTTTAATTATTTATAAATATAAGGAGTTGGATTTCAAGGGTGGGGTCTGTCAGCTTGCTACTATTGCAGAGCAAGCTGGAAAAGTAACCAAAATAACATAAAAATAATAATACAACTAACCTAAGAAGGAGTAGGAAAACCATAAATAGTATTACAGAAATGGATTCACCACCCAAAATTAGTTAGGGTCACTCACTGACCCCACCCTTGAAATCCGACTCCTTATATTTTTAAATAATTAAGGAAAAAAGAACCAAAATACTAAGGCTCCAGTATTGAGCTTTTTGGCCAATTAAATATTTCACACACATTGTCACTTATAGGTTTCACACCTAAAATTCAGTCAGAATTGAGGTGTTGTGTATAGTTTAGGAGTTACGGGCGGAAATGTGTTTTGTCACAATTCCCGCACGCAGCCGCGGCAGCCAAAGCACCCGCACGCAGCTGAGATACAGCCGTGTCAACCCGTCGAGGTTGTGTACACAGCCCCGGGCCTCTGACAAGTACGCAGCCGCGGGAATACGGGCTGACATAGTGACAGGCGGCTTAGGTACCGCGTAATCAGGCTACAACATACACAGGAACTTTTCACATATTTAATAAAGGTTCCCGTGGATAGTAGACTGTCTAAATATACATAATATTATATAAAAATACATAAATAATCCTTACACATATTTTTTATTTAATATAGTGCAAAGTACCAACAATGTCGAAAATATGATAATGACAGCTTCAAAAAATATATTCAAATACTTTAATATACTTTTATAAGAATTGCTATACATCAATATCTTTGTGACATACCAAGGAAGATAATGATGTAATAGTATTAAACAAATTCTAATGACTGATATTTTTAAGTAATTATCTTAACAAATCAACTGGAACTCAAAAATAAAGAGTAAAATCAATATTATGACTTTTACTCCAGTTATATAATACATAATGAGAACTTACCTGACATCAAAATTTCCTTAGAGATGTCTAAAAATATAATTATTACATTACTGGGAACATATACTAAGGATAATCAATTAAATAATACATAAATAGGACAGATTAGTGTTATTCACACGTCCTAATGTCCATTATAAGTTAGAATAATTCCCATACCCTAAGGAATTAGATGCTGCCCGGGCTATAGCACCAAGAGCACATGACAGGCTACCTCCGGTTACCCTTCTAGTCTTAGTGGCCGTCCCTTTGAGCACCTACAACCGTCAGAAGGACCATATTGGGACTCCAAAAGCTATAAATACAGAGCTCTTTTGAGGATATTGATGGGCAGAGACCCAGTAATATTCATATCCAGACGCCGTGCCAAGGTAATCAAATACTTATAAGAGATAAGTAAGTGATTTATGGAAATTTCCGATCAGTAATATCCGTCTTCAAACCTCTTTTTATCAAATAAAACTGCTGAACAACCTTATAACCCCAGTATACAGGTTTAACCTATCAGTACATTTCCCAAAAAGACACCCAATACAAGTGAGTCTTATTATCCTTTCTCTGTCGTGGTAGCTTGGCTACAAGGCCCTACCACTCAATTGTGTATTTTATATACATATTATCTTTGGGTATAATGATCTTTAAACTAAAGAACCCAAAGTAACCAGGACTAAGTGTTTTCATACTGAAATCCCTGAAGAGAGGTGTTAAAGATCCCCAATATAATTGGTGCCCATCTATAAATATTTAATAATCAATTTTGATTCAAAAAAATAAACAATAACCAAACCATTTAACCTTGCAATAAGCTTAATCCAAGTATTCTATGGATTTTTGCTGCATTTATTAAATAATATATTTATTATTTCATCTATCACCTCTGGTAGCTAAAGGATAGCAAGGGTCTTGACATCCAGGAGGCTGACAGGGTCAGTGAGTGACCCTGCCTAATTTTGGGTGGAGAATCCATTTTGGTTATTATTATTTTTATGTTATTTCTGTTAATTTTTCAGCTTTCTCTGCAATAGTATCAAGCTGACACTGTAGATGGAGATAATAAGTGATTTTCATGATGGACTGGGTGAGTACCAGTTTAAAACATCTATATATAGCAATGACTTTCTAGTTGAAGTTTAACTGACAATTGCCAACACCTTCCACCTTTTCAATTTTTTCAGGATCAGTACTCTCCAAGATAGTATTTTGAATTTTAACAGGAAAAATCTTCCCATGGATGGATTTCTAGCCCTAAGTACCCACTTAAATTAGGGTTCCGCAGCCAAAAAAATGGGGATTGGGGCCTGTGAGCCCTCTTCTTGGCATGTAAACAGGAATTTAAAAGGTCAAAAAATTGTACCTTGAACTAAACTCTTTTCTTGGAGGACAGAGTTGGATTTTAAATTCAGTTGAAGCCACACTTGATGGGTTACAGTGGGTTCCGAAAACCTCTTTTTTGTGTGTGTAACTGTAACCCCCTGTAAATCTCTGTTACTTCAATTTGTCAGGAGGGGGGGAGTTACAGTTACGCATATGGTGATTCCACTGAGTTTGGTTGGGTAATCAAATCATTTGTTTTTTTTTGTTGAAAAATGGTTTGCAGGTTCCCAAAGCTGTGTGGTTGCTCTAAACCCATGCTTCTCAGGTGGTCAACCAATGGAGGTTTGCCATCAAAATTGCAGTGGCGTCTTTCAAATGAAGCATCCAAGAGTCTTTCATTGACCTGAGGTCATCCCGTTTGTTGTAACAGTAATGAGGATCACAGAAACAGAAAAATTGCTTCATGTTTCCCTGAGTTGATAAGCAACTTGGTCAAGTTGATGACCTCACCAAATATGGCCCCCTTGGCTATTGCCCCATCTACCAGTTTTTCCCAGCCATAAAAAAATTCTTGTCACTTGAAAAGTGGGATTTGACCACTCAACAAAACTCACTGGATACACTTTACATTTTGTAGCAAAACAAAAACCAAAAGGCTTGGAATAGATCATTGCTATTTTTATGTGTGATCATATTTCCAAGTCAGATAATGACTTGTAATCTTGGCAGGTCAACTAATCAAGAAGGCATTCTCCCTCAAAAACATGATTCATTTTTCCAAGGAAGGAATATGCCATGCCAAAGCTTAGGTGCTGAATTTCTCAACCATGATACTTTTTTGAAATATCGGTCTTGTAAAGAATCCCAGATTAACATAGGAGGAAGTCAATTTGTCTGCAGGATGATATGCTCTTGTATTCAGGACATCAAAACTTAAATTTGAAAGGTGTATAGGGATTATACTTATGTGCTTTGATTACTGTGTGATTGAATAGGGTGTATCAGAGTTGAGCAAACCAGACATTTTTTAATGGCTGTTTTCAAACCAAATCCCCCATTTCAAACCCTCAATTAAAAATCAAAACACCCGCTTATTTCACATCAGACGTGTCAAAGTTAGCATGAAATTAGTGGTTTTTTTTCAAACAACGTATTTAAAGGCTTCCACCAACTGTCCACGTCATCCAGCCCTGCCCTCCCACCTCCTTCTAACTTCAACCTCATTGGAAAAAAAATTGATTCATCCCTCTTCATCTTGTCATCACTATCCTCATCACTTAATCACTCTCATCACTTTATTGCTTTCATCACATCCAGCTAACACTCATTGTATCACTATCCTGATCAGTTCATCACTCTCATCCATTTATCACTTTCATCACATCCAGCTAACTCTCATTGGATCACTATCCTTACCACTTCATTTCTCTCATCTGTTGTGGTGACCAAAACTGGACACCTCAGGACCAGTGCAGAAAATTTTAGAATTTTTTTATGATTTTTTTAGCTATCTTTCATACTTTTTTTTTTTAAAAAAAAAAGAAGAAAAAGAAAATATTTTGCAGAATTATTTTCTATTTAAGTTTCCAGTTCCCAGCCTTCCCCTCTCCTAGTTTTCTAGGAGGGTCTCTCCGGTGTTTAGACCCCTGTCCCCGTTGTTCAACTCACTCTTGCTCCATTCTTCTCATCCAGTTCCTTTTGCCAAAAGTGTGGGCAAGACTGGCTTGGCTCAGCTCAACCATTTCCAGCACTGGCATTGTTGTCAACATTGGCGGCAATTCCCATTTTTTGGTCATCCCCATCACAAATCCCAACTCAAAGCTCTTCAATCCATCCTCCAGAAATCCTCACCTTCACTCTATTCACTCAGACTTTGATTTTGATGCTTGGTTTGACCTCTCCTGTTAAATCAGCCTACCTCCACATCATCCTCATCCTCATCCATCCATCCCAAAATCCACCACCACCCCAATCAACCAATATGGTCACTCGCGCAAGTTCGATCACGGAAAAAACCAATCATCACCCCCGCTGTGACAACTGCCTATGCTGTCTGCAGCGCCTTTCCCCTGATCTTACCCATCTGGTTCATCTTGCCTGTTTCCCATCCTCCTCCAATCATCAGCGCAAGATTTTCCACAGGAACAACCTCTATCCCCTGACGCAATAGGTTGTTCCCACAACCAGTCTTGCATCCTCATCTCCCCATTGATTGGTCATCCAACTATCAATCATCATCCTCCCCAGCTGCTCTTGCGCAACTGTCCAAGGTCAGCAATTTCCGGGGCCCGTCAGCCTGCCCCCCCAATTCCCCACCTGCTGCTCTCCTGCCCATGCCCATCATTCGAATGGGCTGGTGCTGTATCATTCCTCCTCATCCAGATTTTTATTATTATTTCATTTATTTTTTTTTGTTTTTTTTTTCAGTTTCTCTTTTTGTCTTTTTTCACATGTCCTAAAAAAAAAAAAATGAGTTGTGTTTTTTTTTCTGCTCTATGTGTGTTATCACTTGTACATAGTCTATAGGTACCCATGGCCCATGAAAGGAGGGGATATCCCCTACCTTTTTCAGAATCATCCATGGGAGTGTGTGCATATTTTGGCCCTGTTATCATAGTAATTAATAATCATTATTCTGGGTATATTTTTTGATTGCACCCTGCTCCATTATATTCTGAGTCTTTGCCCCTCTGAGGCCTGAGCCTGATCCTTATCACCAACCAATAGCCTTGCTGGTTGAAGTGAATTCTGTCTGTTGGAATTCTAGAGTGTTTTACACCACTCTTTGATCCCTTTCTATGACCATACTAGTCTTGATCCTTCCTTGATCATCTTTCCCAAGCCAATTACATTTGATTGAAGAGGTTTTATTAAGCTTAAAACCTGGAGTTTGTTTACCTCTTTTATTTTTCAAAGATGCATTTTGCCAGCCTAATGTTGAGTCCCTTGAGATGTTTTAAAGTTATCCCTGTTCAAATTGGTTCTCTTTTTGCTTTTATAGATTTTCAAAACATTGTGCTTTTTCTTTTACAGCCACCCTCAGTTATCTGGTACCCTTCAAGCGCTTGATTGCGGAGAGTTGGGTGGTTTTATTAAGAACCTGGAGGTTGGTTGGGGTTTGAGTTGATGATCCCCAATCTTCTGCTGACTACCAGAGTTATTAGATTGTGGGCATTTCTACATACAACAGCTTTTTTCTTTTTTACTTTAGACAAACTTTAAAACTTCTTTTGTTCAAATATATCCCACATAATTTTGCCTTTGATAGTGCTGTTCCATTGCTACGGACTATTATCAAAATTTATCCTTACTCCTTGATTCCTCACTTAAAGTTTCTGGACCTTGATTGCAGTTAAATTTAAATATTTTGGTAACATTCAGGAGGTCATTTTAAACATCACCTTTTCTCTCCACAGAACTGCCATGGCCTAGCATTGTTTGGAGTCTTACACCTTTTATTGCTTTCATCACATCCATCTAACTCTCATTGGATCACTTTCCTCATCACTTCATCACTTTATTGCTTTCATTACATCCTAAATCTATTTGCTTTATCCCTCTTGTCACTTGATCACTCTCATCTCTTCCTATTCTCTTTGGTTAATCACTACTTTCCTCTCATCACATCATCACTTTCACCACTCAAACAATCTCATAGCCCTTCATCCCTCTTACTATTTTTAAATGGCCCCTCAGCAATCCTCCACCCGCAAGTCCACTAAACAATCCAATGGACCAAAGCAAACATCCCCCAAGAACTCAAAATCCTGAAATCCTCCCCCATCAGCTTCCAAAGGCTCAAGTAACCTCAAGAGATCTGATCACATCATCCTGTCAAACTGCCTCAAAATTCTGTCCAAATACAATGCTTGCTTTGGATCAAACAATGAAACACACATTGGCCAACCTCCATCCTCTGAGGTCAATGGTTATCTCCTGATGGCCAATGAACTCAAGAATAAAACAAAAGGTAGGCTGTATATGTCATCCAATCAGATGAGGGAGCAATTCAAGAATTATCAAGCCAAACACAAGAAGGCCCATTCCATGTCAATCTTCACTGGCTTTGGTATCACCAACTCTGACAAAGCCAAGGGAATCAACTCAGGGGTTGATAATTTGGACTCCATTTGTCCTTTTTATATTCAAATGGATGAGATCTTTTTAAAGAAGGCCAACATCATCCCCTTAGCCACTTTTGATTCCCAACAATCCAATTCAGTTGACGCTGAGGACTTGTCTGGGGATTCTAAGCCTAGCAATGATGATCCCAGAGAAACCTATGAGTGGCCCCCATCCAATGCGGAGGATGATATTCAAACGCAATCAGCTCCAATCACGTCTACTTCTGCGTTGATTGAGGAGTCAAACCCAACCTAGGACACCTCCCCTCCTACTTTTGATTTCTCTGTTCCTGGGGTTGAAGAACTGGAGAACTTGCCCAATGAGGAGGATGTCATTCCCGTATCACCATTTCCATCAAAATCTGCTCAAGTAAGGAACCAAGTTCTTTTCTCTTCTGTACAGTTAATCATGACTGATTTAGAGTTCAAACAAACAGGCTCATCCATTCCTGAATGGACAAAAACTCAATTCAATGCGGCCTCCAACATCCCCTTCAAATGAGAGCAATGATGTTCCCACAAAAACCTCTTCTGCAAAGGGAAAGCAAAAGGCCTCCAATTACATCAACATCAAACCCAATAGCATTCAAAAGAGTAGAAACACTTCAAATTTTTCGGGCTTTGAGGATATCATGGAGAAGCAAGATTCAAGTAAGCCAATTGGATTATCCTTGCTTTCAAAATCAAGCGCATTTGTCTTTCCCTCTGGAAAACAGAGAAATTGCAAATCAAATATGAAAAACTTCACTTTGAAAAGGAGAAGTGGGATTATCAACTGGAAATTGATTTTCAAAATCAGAAAGACAAGAGTTTGGCTCATCTGCAAAAATGGGATGCTAAGTGGAAGTTGTAACAGGCTGAGCTAGAATTTGCAAAAGTGGAAAAGGTGAAGGATTGACATCAAGTGCTACTGAAAATGGAGAGGGAACAACTGGCAACAGAAAAAAAGGATAAGTGGTCAATGGCTGCAGCATACATTGTTAGCAGTAGAACAGTAGATAAATTAACGCAGATTACTCAAATGCTTGGCTTGTAAATATATTTTCTCTTATGAAAAACTTAAAAAGGAAAACAAATCATTTTTTATTACAAAAATGCTTAAGACTATTTTTAAACCCCCAAAAAAAATTATTTTTAATTTTTATTTATATTTTTTTCCCTGGAGTATATTTTCCCACTCCCCAAGTCCCTGAAAGTGTTTCTAGTTGTTTTGTTGATTTGAATTAACATTGCCAGTCTTGTAAGTGGCATTATCCACAGAAAGAAAAGTACAGTGCTTGTACTAATTGGCTTCCCAAACCATTTTGACCACACCTTTTTGCTTGAAGTCAATTCCAAATCCCAGGTCAGGAAAAACAAATTGGCTATCAGATAATTGACATTTTTCCATGTTTGAAATAATTTGTCCATTTGATTTCCTGGTTGGAAATTCAAGAAAAAAGGCATACTCAGAGATGTCACCTTTTTCAATGTGAGTTGAGTTTTAAAAAGAGTTGGATGTGAATGTGACATGCATAGAGGAGTCAAAGGGAGTAGGCCAAGAACCAAATTCAAGTGATGCAAAGGAGGGGATGCCATTGTCCTTCATTATTTCATGGTTTGATTCAAAGGGAATTCTGTCCAAATTGCAAAACATTTGTCCTTAAAGTTGAGAGACTTTTTCAGCCTTAAGATTGAGAAAAGCTTACTCTTGAGGGGAAGATTGAATAGATGATTTTTTAAAAAAGTGTCCAAATAAATCAAAGGGGTGCATTGATTTTTGCCATCCAATTGCCCACATTTTTCCACCCCAAGATCTTGAGGGACCAACCGTGTTGAAAGTTTTTTTTGACTGGTGAAGGAAAGTCCTCACAAATTTGATGTCCTTTTTGTATTGATCAGAAATTTTATCAAATGAGACAAATTCAATTATTGCAAAAAGACTTTTGTTATCAGACTTATTGAGAAAAATTACTTTTCAATGGTAGAAGAAATGGAATTGATTGATTGTCTGCTTGACAAGTTCACAATCAGCTGGTTAGGGTGTTCAATTTTTCTTTTTGTTTCCAGCAGTAATTGAAGGATACAGATCCAAAGGTTGTACTTTCCGTTCAGACCATAAAACCTTTTCATTGATTCCCCCCTCTGCAAGTTCCAAAGAGATTTTGGATGCCATCATTTGGTCCCTCTTTTGCTTCAAAGCCCTCTGCTTTCCACCTCTCTTTATGTTTGTTCCCTCATCTCCTTGCATCTTGTTCCCTGCAACGCGACTGCTCCGTTTGGGGTGAGGATCAAAAAGGGATTCAATTTGGAGTATAGAACTGTGAGTGTGGTGGAAGAAGCAATTTAATTGAAGGAAAAGCAGTCGTAAAAGGATTACCAAAAAAAAAGGGTAATGTTAAATTCACGGCTCATTGAGCTGTGCACACGGTTTGAAATGGGCTGTATGGCACGCCACACGGTCCAATTTGGGCTGTGTACAGGCCCCCACAGCTCACAAAGTCGTGTGGCCCTGCCAACCTGGTCTGGTGCCGTGTGGACTTCCACATGACTACATTCAAGCTGTGTGGAGTTTTAAATGGCTCAAATGTAGTTTTGTGGCATTCCACATGGCAACAAACCACAGTGAGCAAAAAAAAAGAAAAAGGAATGAAAGGGTACTAACACAACCCATAAACTAAATAAACCTTCCAAAAAAACAGGAATCAACCAAAAAATCAAAGAATGTTCATTTTGTGGTAAAAAAAAAGATAAAATAAAATAAATAAATTAACAAAAATCAAATAAAACTGGTACTATCCAATGGACTAGCCCTAAAGTAAAAAGAACCAAAAAAAAACAAGTAAATGGACTAGCCCTCAAGTAAAAACACCAAAAAAAAAAGAAAATTAACTTGACAAGCCCTAAAGTGAAAAAACCAGAAAAACACAACTAACTTGACAAGCCCTCAAGTCATTTCAACTTGAGTAGTCCTAAATTAAAAGGGCACAAAAATTAAAGAATTCTTTTGAGCAGCCCTAAAGTAAAAGTGCCCAAAAAATACAAGTCTTTTGACAAGCCCTAAAGTAAAAACACCAAAAAAAACAAGTTCAACTTGTGTTAATCTGATCCCATCCCAAGCTTAAAATAAGTTAAGCCTGCAATGGAATCAGCCAACACAAGTTGAACTGAATTACCATTAAACTCTCATTCAAAAACACTCAATATAATGATGTTAACTCAAAAAACTCAACATAATGATGTTCAATATGTGATAACCCTTTATGTTAATAGAACTTATTATCTGCATTAGAATTAAAATTTATATGAAACCCAATGTTTAAATGAAGTCAAAGTCTATTAAAATCTAGAATACATTTTAGGTTTATCTTTGAGATGATCAACCCATCCAGAGTCTTTTTTAGAAATCAAGGAATGTTGTTTTGCTACAATGGGAAGGATTGGAATCATTTCTCCCTCAAGTACTAATAGAACCCAGTTGTTATTGTTTACAAAGAAAATGAACATTGGAAAAATGAACATTGGATCTGATTGATCAGTAACACCATTTTTCATTGGAGTATAAGTATCACATGACTCCAATGAAATGAAACATATAGGTTTGGAATATGTGTCTGCTATGATTTGACCCATGTCCAATTTAGCCAGCCATTTTGGGAAGGGAATCTTTTCATTAATGTATTCAAAATCAAATCTTTGTTTAATCTTTTCAGCCTCCTTTGAACCACCAAGCATCTTAATGCAGCATTCTTTATGTTTCTTTAATAATTCAATCATTTCCTTCCTAACTTTAAACCAACCATGTTCTTCATAACCAAGAGATTTGGCAATTAATCTAAATCTGCAATTCACATCTCCAATTGATCCCAAACCTCACCCAAGAACTTATGGAATTTCTTGGGTATTTGATTGAGGTATTTCACTTTTGTTTCCTATCATTAAAACTATCTTAGTATTAATTTCTTTAATGGGATCAATGAAATGAAAACTCACCAAAGATGAAATTCTGGTTGAGCTTTGCTACATGTTCTCATCCTCTGAAGAGGATTCTGATTCCAAATTAAGTGATCCCAATTTGCTTTTAGTATCTTCCTCTAAACTATGAAATTCAGTTTCAGATTCTGCCAACTTTTACTAAAAATTCATCATTAGTTAGTAACTAAGTTCATTAAACCAAAAAAAATGAATGTATCTCAAAAGAAAAGACTTACAATCTTTTGTCTTTTCTTTTTTGGAGCCCTTCTAATTCTTTTTTCCTCTTTGAAAGCTCAAACCAAGATGGTTCTTGCCACGTATCTGTCAATTTTGGCCTGCCCCTACTTGATTGTAAGACTTTAGGTTCAAGTCTTGGCTTGGATCAATATTTAGTAATCTTCTGAATGATCTACTTCAATAGTCTGCTTTGCTCATGATCTGGAGATTCCAAGATCATTGCATTTACTTTTTCACTTAACTGAGTAATGCTTAGCATTTCACTGACATTGCACTTGAAAAATTCAAAAGGATCAACCATTGGTGAATTAGGATTCATTGATCAAAAATCATTAATCAAAGTGCATTAATCAAAGCGCATTAATCAAAAAGCATTAATTGCATAGTGATTTGAACAATCCAACTTAAACAAACCAACTTAAGCAAACTTACAGAACTAGAACTGCAAGGATCATAGTCCAACCCTCACTGATGATGAACATCTTCAGGTACCATTGATCCTCTGAATGCTAGATGCTCAACTATTTGGTGGGAACAGGGAAAACCCATAGTCTTGAAATATGACTTGGTTCAGATTTTGCCATCATGATCACGTTTAAACTTCTCAAATTGTTCCCTAAAAAGATTGATTGCCTCTAAAGACAATTTGAAACCCAATGGTAACAGTTTAGGTGGAAGAACTGTCCTTAACTTAATACAAGAGTTATAAAGTGATACTGTAACTGAATTAATTTGATTCAAAACTGTTCCTTCAATGCTTTTCCAAACATCCACAAGGTTTCCAAAAGAGTTTTCAAGGAATAGTTTGAGAGCCGCATGGGCCCCTTCAACCAAAGAAGTTTTTTTGTTTCCAAAATCTGGGTTTATACAAGTCCACGCTGTTACAAATGTCTCTTTGATAGCAAAAATTTTATTTTCCATATACTTGAGTACATACTCATAGTCTTTGAAGAAACACTATACAATTCAAAAGTTAAGAACCCAAAACTAGGAAGAATAAGAAGCATTAATTTGGACCTACTTTGAGTTCCGCATCATTGACCTCCGCCTCCTCTTTGGTCTTTGAGGCCCCATACTTTTCCCACAGAGTCACAAAGATTTTCCATACTTCAACGTCATCAAAAAAGCACACTTTACAGTTTTGTTGTATGTTTTTAGACAAGTGCCAACTGCAAAATTGTTTTGATAACTCTGGGAAACTAGTTTTAATTTCACGAATCAGAGCTTTTTCATGGTCTGTCACAAAGACTTTTGGAAGTCTGTCAGGATCATAAGCCAACTACTTCAATGCATTTACAGACCAACTGTAGAAATTAAACTTTTCATTTGTTATAAAAGCAAGAGCTTTTGTAAAAGTTTTCCAATTGGCTGTCATTCCTACAACATGCAATAGTGGGGTTTTATACTTTTTTTTATAATTACAATTCAACATAGCAATATGATGGAATTGTTTTTAAAGCTTTTCTGCCTCAGGATGTGCTAAGTACAGTGCCTCCAAGTGACCCTCTCCCCTGAACTTTGACCAGTGAATCCAACTTTTTTCTTCAAGCTGTTCATAGAGTACCTTCAGAAAACTTTTCCCCTTTAGTTCTGCAAGCGTTACCTTCCCCTTAGTGTTATAGATTTTTCTGTCATCAACATGATCCTGCCCATCAATCTTTCTCAATTTTCTTTTCAGTTGTAATTTATTGAGCCCATCATTCATGCCCTCTACTAGATTGTCTAAGGCCACCCCCAAGATTCTCCTCAGTTGAGGATGCACATAGGGATTTTCAGATGGTTGATAGTTATGTTGGTTTTGTTTGTAAAAGACGCGCCACAAGGCGTCTGCCTTTGTGTGACTTGCATGGATTAAAAACTTTCACCCAAACTTCCTTGTGTCAGTCTTTCTTGACCGTTTGGTAAGAAGACTTCCTGAATAGGAACCATTTTTATCACAGGCTAAATCCACATATTTGTCATTGTTTGAGTTGAAAACTGTTAAAGTGTAACCATGCTTCATTGTTCATGTTTGAAAATAGTTTTTTGCCTCTTCCCTAGTAGGGAATGCTTTCAAGGGAGGTGGGTCAAGTGGATCTGCCATAGTTACATAGTTATATTGATGGAATTCACTCCATCAGTTTCAATCAAATTAAATATGGCAAAGGCCAGTAACATAAAATGTTACTCACCACCAGCAGCCATGTCCATTAGTGAATCATTTTGTTCCTAGATTTTCACCCTTGATGAGGATGCAATTGTTGCTTCAAATTTTTCATCAGCCAAACCCTTTTTTTCTTTTTCAAAAGCTTTGTTGATGGCACTATCAATTTAGAAAATCCACGCAGTCATTTCAGAATAATGAGGGCTTGCCACTGTTCCCATGCAAAAATATGCAATGGTATAATTCAGTATTCAATCCAACTTTCAATTGATCAAACAAAGTTTGCTCACTTTTGAGTTGAGAAAGAATAATTTGCAGATTTTTATATGATTTATGATTATTCACTTTAATTTAACTTGGGTTTCACTTTAATGTCTCTTTGGGATAGCTAGGTGTGGAACAACAGTCCCACAAATTATGCATTAATCCCAAATTTGGGTTGATAAGACCCAAGTATGGTCCAGGGGGTTCCCAAATTCTGGAATGGCTTCAGGGGTTGTGCACCCCCAAACATGGCTAATTTGAGCCATTCGCAGGGGTACACCGCCAATTTGAGCCCTGTACGGGGTTACACAGCTCATTTAAGCTGTGTCTGGGGGTTATACGTCTCCTACACAACCCCTGGGGGTTGCACCTACTTGAAACAGCCTTTTGTAGTCATCTTTGGGCCCCAAAAGCTCATTTGAGACTTTTGGGGCCCTAAACAACTACCACAAAGTTGGAGCCGTTAATTTAACATCACCCAAAAAATTTCAGTCACATGATCACAAAAAAAAATTACTGGGTTTGGGGGGGAGGGGCCAAATTGGAGGGGGAGGTTTGTTGAAGGACGGGTTGCCAGCTGTTGATTCAGAGGGGGGAAAAAGGGGGGGAGCAGAGGGGGGAGCAGTCCAGGGGGGGCCAGATGGAGTTGGAGTGGGAATAGCATCACCCAAGGTAGCAAAAAATGAAATTATCTGTTGAACAAGTGATTGGCGTGGTTGAGACCGGCCTTGACCCCTGCCAATTGACTGAATGCTTGGCTTTGAGGATGAAGGTGCACAGGATAGGGCAACAGCACCAGCGGCCACGGCAGAATAAACTGTTTCATTACTGGATATGAGGTTGGGATTTTGCAAGTAAACAAGCCTGAGAAACTTGGAATGTTTGGCTGCCCTGAGACCACAATTTTCACGGGAGATGGAGGATGGAGGGCAAGAGGAAACTGATGAGACAGATCTGGATTGCTTTTGGTTGTCCTGGCTGGGGTTTTTGACATGACTAGAATGAAAAAGCTTGGCCTGCTCACGTTGAGCGCAGTTGGCCTCAAACTTTTGCAGTACAGCCCTCTCAGCTCTCTGATACCAGGAACATTGCAGTCCTTTAGCTACAGAGAGTGATAAAAATGCTGGAATGATAATAATAATTATTATTCCAATAATAAACACTTAGAAGATCAAATAAATGATTTAATGAGAGCAGTTGCAAGGTTCAATTGGTTTGGTAGTAAATGTTTTTCAATATGATATAAAAGTGGGGCCACAGTATTATAAAACTGGGAATCTTTACAGACTAGCAACCTCTCTTCAAGGGGCCTCCTTAGGCAGTTTAAGAACCTTGGAATAAATATGGGTGCCTTAGAAAGGACTTATTCCACTAATGGTGGGGCTTAAAAGCACAAATGGCTTAGAAAGGAAGGGTAAAACTCACTCTGAGAACTTCACCACGAAAATCCTGGAATGATTGGAAGGGTTTCAGAGCAGATAAGGTAAATTTCTTGACTAAACTTCAATGGTTGATTGGTTAATAAGGGTAAGTAATACTACTACAGACTCAGTCATAAATCACTTGCTTGTCTTCATATTAGCACTTGATTAACAATGACACGTTGTCTGATTGATAATAAATAATTCCTGGTAACTGATGATGGAATAATGGATCCAAAGAGGTCTGTATAAATACCTTTTTGGGGTGATTTTGGTCTTCTCAGGACACGTAGAGAGGGTTCTGCTCGTGGGCTGAGGCTGGAAATTCATTCAGGGCAAGATTAGCACGTCCACCTGGTGCTCTCAATCAGCTGTCCTTAGATCTGTTGGATTTTTGTACTATTTTAGCCACAGGATCTGTTAATCTGTTATGGTGTAAATTTGATCATTCTGTACTCATCCTTCATTTGTACTATTGGTATTGTTTTAAAGCGTGCAGATGTGGATGTTTAAAGATTTTCCATTATCTGCCGATAATGTAGATAATTTTTATAATTTTTATGAACACTTCTTGTAGTGTTTTGTGGTCTTCAAAGATCAAGATCAGTGATTTACATGGTAGTCCTTGATATTTGATTTATTATTAAAAAAAGTTTAAAACTTAATTTTCATTAATTTTATTTAAGTTTTAATCTTTTTAGATCATTAGTAATGCATATGTTCTTTTATTACATATACTAGGCAACCCTAACTAGGTTGTAGCTCTTCTGAGGGGTACCTGGTTGTCAGATTAGTCGCGACTGATCCAGGCGCAGGGATCAGTTAGTACAGATGCGCGCGGGGTATGATCCGCTGCGTGCGTGGCAGAATCAGCTGCGCGGGGGTCTCTAGTACGCGGGAACATTCTGCTACTAGTATGTAGGGTTATGTAATGATGCCGGGCTGCCCGCGGGAATTGTGTCATAACACATTTCCGCGTGTAACTTCTCAAATTTACACAACACCTCAATTCTGAGTGAATTCTAGGTGAAAACCCTATACGTGACAATACGTGTGAAATATTAGAATGGCCAAAAAGTGCCATACAGGTGTCGTAATTTTTAGTACTTTTCTTTTTAATTATTTTGAAAATATAAGGACTTGGAATTCAAGGGTGGGGTCAGTGAGTGACCCTACCTAATTTTGGGTGAAAAATCCATTCCTTTAATAATATTTTTGGATTTCTCACTCCTTATTTTGTTAATTGAGGTATTCTTATTTTTCATAGTTTGTGTTACTATTTGACTTTTTTGCTCTGTACATAGTAGCAAACTGACAAGCCCAATTTGGCCTCCTCTTGGCAATCAGCCAGGGAATTCCAGCAATATCTTTGGCCTTTTCCCGGGAATCTTCTCCAGGCCATTTTTCTAGAGCGCAGGGGAGAATATTGGCAAACTAGATGGACATACAAGCAATCAGGGATCAGTAAGCCAAGGGTGATAGAACAGGTGAGAAAGATCTTGGAGTGGGAGGGGGGCAGGGGGGCTTGAAAAAAAACAGGGAGTGAGGGAATGTATGGGATTTCTCGAATCCTGGTCTTAGTTGAAGTCCAAAGATGATGTTGCAGGACAGACATGATAATGGTTCACAAGACCCAAGATTTTTTTGATCAAGTAGGTAATGGTGGCCTGAGCGCAAGTAAAAGCAACTGGATCAAGAAGGAGGGTAGTGGGGGGATCTTGAAGGGTTTTTAAGGATGCAATGAACATTTTAAGATCAGAGAATACACTGAGAAGAGGGATTGTAGATGGAGTTGAAAGAGATGAGCAGGTAGGTTAGGACCATCAAGTCACAAACAAGAGCTAATTGGATAAGATTAGTGGATTATGAGAAGAGAAAATCTAGGGATGGTGGAAGGGATGATAATCATTGATTGAGTGGAGTGGAATTGAATTTTCAACAACAAGCAGAAAAATATACTCATTTACGCCAGTGGGTTTGATGGGGAGCAAGTTGGGACAGAGTCTAGGAGAGGAAATGTGGGGGATGGATGGGATTGGATCTATTTACCCTTGTAACCTCATGAGACCTTGACAGCCTTCACCTTGATCATCTAGGCTTACCCCAGCTGGACCGCCAATCTTGTTCCAGATGGCTTGAAGGATTTGTGCGGAGCAACTGGTGGCGCGGATCAGTTGAGCCCGCCATACGCCAGGCTCAAGTCCACGTAGTCCGGGAGAGCCATAGACCAGATTGAAAATTGAATGGAGGAGATTGAAGGAGGGAACCAGGTTGGTACAGGTGGAGGTTGCAAGTGGGGGAGGGAGAGAAAGGACGGAGCTGAGGAAGGGAGTTGGGCCGGTGTAGGAAAGGGAGAAGATGGCTTTAGCTGTGGCTTTGGGTGAGGGTGAGGGTGATAAGATGATGGGTAAGATTTACTGGGCGGAGAGTTTTCTGGAGATGGATGGAGTGGATGGAAAAGTGGAAGTGCTTGTAGGGCTGGGCTCAAAGTGATCTCATGGTCTTGCTTGCCTGCTTGGGGTCAAGGGAAGATCAAATTGTGGGAATGTGGAGGAAGCTGGAGATTGAAAAGAGGATGAAGTATTGAAGGGGTCTAGACCAAAGATTGGTGGGGTGAGTTGGAGGGTGTTCTTTGTCTAATTACACCAAAAGAGAAAAAAAAAGCAAGTGAGTCAGCAAATGAATCTTGGGTGAACAACCAAAACCAAAAAAATATGGTGAAGGGATTCTTCACCTATTTTGAAATCAAAAATTAATCATCAAAGCAAGCAAGGGTGAGAGGAAGAATACGCTCTCTCATAGAAGAAGATGAGGGACAAGATGAGGCAGGGATGACTTGAGGCAGGTCAGGAATATCATCTTCAAATATTTTGTTCCATTCATCTTTGATTTTGGCCAAAAGGTTGTGAAGGATTACACAAGTGATAATCCAGTTGCTGAGGAACTTCATTTCTTTGGGATTATGAAGCTGGTTCTCCATTTCCCTTAAGCTGGCCCATCTTCCTTTTAGGACTCCAATAGCATGCTCAATCCAAACTCTTGATTCGAAAAGATGATAATTGAAATGATTTTTTCATTGATCATTGGATGAAACATTCTGGTATGATGGAACCACATATTTCCCACTAGCATAAGCTGAATTGGCCAGAAGTTATTGATATTGGTCAAAGTGGATCTCTGGTTGTTGGGCAATCCGCATCCAATTGAAAACTTATTAATCATGACAAGAACCTGGAAGGCCATCATGGAGGTATATGAAATTCTTGTTGTTATCAAAAACAAGTTGCACTTCCAAAGAGTATTTAAACAAACTTAAAAAACACCTTTTTTCAGTGTGTGATGAAAGGTTTAATCAAAGGCGTTGGAAAATAAATGAATCAATTGCCTTTTTTTTTCTGATCAAAATAGTGGTTGAAATCTAGTTTGGGTTTTTGTTTCAAGGGGATGGTGGTTCCATCAACAAAACCAATGCAAACAGGAAATACTTTGGTCTCCATTACTTGAGATATCTCCTTGCATTCTTCTTTGGTTGGCCAAGAAAGGACTAAGAAATAGAAAGATAGGATAGCAACCACAACTCTTTTGGTGTATGAGTCAATGGTTCCATAACCAACTGAGAATAGATTTTCTAATTGAGGAATTTCCTCTCAATTTCCATTTGATCCCAATCCACAAAGAGCAACAGCCAGTTGGATAGCTGGATTGCATTGAGGATTCTGAGAATTTTTCTGGAAGATTTGGTGGTCTTCAATCATCTCCAAAAGTTTTATGAATGAAGGAAATAGATTTTGGAAAAGTTGCTTGAAGCTTAAGTTGGGGAGGAGATGAATCTTTTGCCTTTCATACATAGGGTTGTGGATATTTTCTATTCTTGGAACCATGTATTGCTTTTGAAATGGAGTATTCAAACCCAATCAAGTTGATTCCAAATTGGAGTCTGATGCGAGTATGAATGGGAGTCAAATACTAACAAAAGTTCAGTCAGCTTTTTTCCATATTCAACTTGCTTCCGAGAAGGTTGATGGGAAATGTTGAGAAAGATGATGATTTGATGTGGGGTGATGAGATGATGATGGGATTTGTGTGAAGATTGAGATTTGAAGCAATAGATATTTTAAGCAATAGATATGTGAAGCAATAGAACTGTGAAGTGATGTAGATGTGAAGCAATGGGGATGAGATGTGTTTGATGTGATTGTCACCTTGCTACTATTTCAGAGCAAGCTGCAAAAGTAAAAAAAATAACATATAAATAATGATAATACAATTAACCTAAGAAGGAGTAGGAAAACCATATAAAGAAATGAATTCTCCACCCAAAATTAGGTAGGGTCACTCACTGACCCCACCCTTGAAATCCAACTCCTTAAATTTTTAAATATTTAAGGAAAGAAATACCAAAATACTATGGCTCCATTATTGAGCTTTTTGGCAAATTAAATATTGCACACACATTGTCACGTATAGGTTTCACACCTAAAATTTAGTCAGAATTGAGGTGTTGTGTATATTTTAGGATTTACGGGCAGAAATGTGTTTTTTCACAATTCCCGCATGCAGCCTTGGCAGCCAATGCACCCGCGCGCGGCTGAGATACAGCCTTGTCACTCCGTCAAGGTCGTGTACGCAGCCCTGGGCCTCTGACAAGTATGCAGCCGCAGGACTACAGCTTGACAGAGTGACAGGCGGCCTGAGAGGCTCAGGTACCGCGTAAACATGCTACAACCTCCACGGGAACTTTCTGCATATGTAATAAATGTTCCCGTGGATATTAGACAGTCTAAAAATACATAATAGCATATAAAAATACATAAATAATCCTTATACTTATTTTTTATTTAATATAATTCAAAGTACCAAGAATGTCGAAAATAAGACAACGACAACTTCTAAAAATATATCAAAATACTTTAATATAATTTTATCAGAATTTCTGGACATTAATATCTTCGTGAAATACTAAGAAAACTAATGATGTAAAAATATTACATGAATTCAAATGACTTATATTTGTAAGTAATTATCTTAGTAGATTAACTGGAACTCGAAAATAAGGAGTAAGATCAATATTATGACTTTTACTCCAGTTATATAATACATAATTAGAACTTAACTGACATTGAGATGTCCATAGAAATGTCTTTTAATATAATTATTAAATTAATTGGAACATTTACTAAGGATAATTAATTAAATAATACATAAATAGGGCAGATTATTGTTATTCACACATCCTAATGTCTATTATAAAGTGGAATAATTCCCATACCCTGAGGAATTAGATGCTAGCCGTGCTATAGCACAAATAACACATGACAGGCTACCCCTGGTTACCCTTCTAGCCTTAGTTTCCGTCCCTTTGAGCACCTAAAATCCTCAGAAGGACAATATTGGGACTCCAAAAGCTATACATAATGAGCTCTTTTGAGGATATTGATGGGCAGAGACCCAGTTATATTCATATCAAGACACCATGCCAAGGTAATCAAGTACTTATAAGAGATAATTAAGTGATTTATGGAAATTTCTGATCAATAATATCCTTTCTCAACCTCTTTTTATCAATCCAAACTGCTGAACAACCTTATAACGCCAATATACAGGTTTAACCCATCAGTACACGTCTCAAACAGAAAGACAAAGGATTTAATAATATACCAGTAAGTCTATTATCCTTTCTCTTTTGTGGTAGCTTGGCTACAAGGCCCTTCCACACCACTGTGTATTTTATATACATATTATCTTTGGGTAAAATATTCTTGAAACTAAAGAGTCCAAAGTAACCAGGACTACATGTTTTCATACTGAAATCCCTGAAGAGAGGTGTTAAAGATCCCCAATAAAATTGTGGCCCCTCTATAAAAATATCCAATAATCAATTTATTCATATTGATTTAAAACAATAAAAAATAACCAAACCACTTAACCTTGCAATAAGCTTAATCCAAATATTTTACGCATTTTTGCTGCATTTGTTAAATGATATATTTATTATTTACTCTGTCACCTCTGGTAGCTAAAGGGTAGCAAGGGCCTTGGCATCCAGGAGGCTGACAGTGATGGAGATGGGAAAGGTGTTGGTTTGCTGGTATGGATGGGTGTTTTGAATGTGATGGATGGTGGATGGATGATGATGCATAAAAAGCAGTTCTGATGTTTGAAATCCGCCATTTTTGTGAAACCCACCGTGTGGAAACACAGCAGTTAGTGGTTATGTGTATTTCATAAGACTGCCATTTTCAACAGCAGGTTTTTTTAAAAAAAATGGCAGTTTTCTAATGGCAGGTTTTCTAACTCTGATACGCCCTAATAAAAGAACAAGGAAATTGCTTGCTTCAATTGAGATTGTTTGAGACAATTTGTGTGGTATTTTCTGTAGAGTGTCTTACTGGAGAGTTTGTTGTTTTCTCTCTTTATAATTGCATTTTTTTTTCAAATGAGTATTGCGTATAGAAGGGGGTATAAAATGGTTTGAATCCAATTTTCAATGAGAAAAACAATCAAGACACATGTAAACTTTCTGAGGATGTGCATTTTTTTATTTTAATTGAATTATGAGTCATATTGCTGATATTGTTGAGATGAGAAGCAAGAAGGATATCTGAACTGATTGATTGACTATTTGTAAGTGAATAGAAGTGCATGAGCACTCAAAATTTTATCTCAGGAACTCAGGGGCAATATATAACCCCCAGATTTCCCACAAATAATAAATCCATTTTCCAAGAAAGTTCATTCATTTATCAATTCATATTCCCAGTCCAACTACTACTCCTCAATTTTTGATTTTAAAATCCAAAATAATATCTTAAAGGGTACTGATCCTGAAATAATTTAGAAGATGCAAGGTGTCAATTTTCAGTTAATATTAATTTGAAGAAATATTGCTATAAATAGATGTTTCAAACTGGTACTCACCCAGTGAATCATTAAAATTGCCCATGAAATACCCCTACAGAAAATTAGTTTGTGTTTATTTGAATGGTTGATTGATGCATTTGTTTTTTATTTATAAAACCCCTGTGTATTTATGAAGATGATCCTGATAAAAATAAATATATCAAGGAAGATGATTTGGTTACTCCTACTCAAGTTTTTTTTAATGTTTGAATTTCTGTTCAAAAACCAGTTAATGTTGTATATTGATCATAGGAAGTCCAATTTGTGTGAATGGATGAAATCCAGACCATGTTTTTACTTCATTAATTTATTTTGTATTGGATGAACAGCAGAAAACAACCCCAGGTGATCAGATTCAGCACAGTCAAGACAATGAAGAAAACCAGGGTCAAAGAGTGGGGCAAAATTCTCAGAATGAGGATATTTACTCTGAATATACTGGTGAGTAAATGGTTGAAACTCTGTATGTTTAATTTTCTTCATTTCTTAACGTGGGGTCATTTAACAGGATTGAGAAAATAAACTGGTACATAGTGTGGGCATAATTCTGGAAAAATATGAACTATTTCAATAATCCTATATTAAAATCTCATTCTTTTCATAAAGGAAAAATGAAAGAAATATTAATATATATTAATATTAATTCTAATGTGAAAGAAAAGGGGGGAATCAGGATCTGCTAGAGGCAGTGATAAGTCATATTTCTCACAGTCTGAAAGTGCAAGCTCATTGGTCCAAAAAATGTTTTAGAAAAATAGTTGAACAAAAACTTGCATCTTCAAACATTTCTCATTGAGAAGAAGGTGAGGGGTATTACTAATATTATGAGATTACAATTTCTCAATTCTTATTTTGATTTGGGAATTATCTCCCCCCCCCCCCCCCTAGCAGAGAAATTAATCATGTCTTCAAAGGAATTCAGTCCAGGTATTTGTTTTTTTACAATTTTTTGTCTGAATCTTTTTTACCTTGCTTCATCAATCCTGTAGTATCCCCGACTTCAATAATATTGGAAAGTGTGGCCTCTGGGGGAAGATCTTCACATGGGGAGAGGGAAAGTGTCAGTTTCAGTATTAAAGCAGCTTTTAAACAATCTGAAGTTGAGAACTCTGAGAATTGGCGCATGAAGATGAGGTTTCATGAATTTTAGGAGGCTCAATCAGAGAGATTGGATAGTAGGATAGGAAGACCATGGGGAGTTATATTTTGTGTTATTTCAATCAATTGATTTTATTAGCAATATCAATTTTTTTATGAAGAATTGATTCAACAGTCAGCAGAAATGAGTCTGATTTTGTTGGTGATATTAATTTTTTTATGAAGGATTCATTCAACTGTCAGGAGAAGTGAGACTTTTTTTCAGTAGGAAATCATCTCCAGGTAGCATGTGACACCTGTTGATTTATTTATTCTCAATTGTTTCTGAAATAATATATTTTATTTCAGTATTAGGAATGATTTTCCCCCTGGTTGCCTCCCCAATGTTTTCCAAAGCTAAAATTGTGGCCTCTGAAGGGATTTTTTCACGTGGGGGTAGCCCATGCCTGGCCTCCAGGATAGTGGCTTCTTTAAATGTTCCAGAAAATCAGAATCATGTATTTTGGAGAATGAGATTTGAAGCAGGACAAATGGACAGGTCAGAATTCCTGTCTTCAGATGGGTAAATTGAGGAAGTTTTGAAAGGATCAGGTATTCTAGCTTCCCAGAAAGGAAAAAAAAGGGGTGTGTTTATTTTTTATGCTTTAAGATTACCATGAGCTTTGAATCATTTGTTTCATTTTCCATTTCATGATATGCAGAGCTTTCAAAATTGGTTGAATCTTCAAGTGGTATGTATCAAAACATCGGCAAAGGCTGATGTTGATGAAACATAAGTTGATTTTTAATACAAACAGGGGCTTCAGTTTTTTTTTCCACCCAAAGAAACAATTCTTTAAGTAAGGGTTCAGTGGAAATAAATCTGATGACTCCTGGTGATCTGTTTTTTTAGTTGGAAATGTTTTGTAAGATTTAACTTTATTTCAATTTTTAACCAAGCACAAGTGTCAGGAGAGCACCGCCAGAACCTTCTTGTGGTTATTGTCAATGAGGAGGCATAAGTTTCAGGATCTAATCTCATGGTAACACCAGGTAGGTTTTTGAAATTTTGAAAGTTTAAAATGTGTCACTGTCTATGATCTTGATGATAATTTTTCATGAATAAGCCAGTAAAAAAGATTTGGAAATGGGTATGATAGGAGGGCCCCCTGTTCATCAATCAATTTTTGATTCCACTATGATGAATCCTGGTGCCTATTTTAAAGCTCCACCTCCAAAAATCACTACAGATTTGAATCTATATTTGCAGCTAGTTTTCTCTGTGAGGAAAGTTCTGATCTATTTTTAAATTTTGCAAAATTAAAAATAAGATATTTGGATAGAATGGAGAAACTTAGAAATAGAATTCCAGAGCAGGGGACTTTACAGCTCCAGGGAAGAAGGGGTCAAATATTTGGAATTAATCTTAAAGGAGGCCAGCAATTTGATTTCAATTGATCTGGATCACAAAGGCCTCAAAATCCTCCAATTCAAAGATGCATGCAATCTTTACCAAACCCTTCAGAATGGATGGGAAATTCACATAAAAAATCTGAAAAATTAAGGTCACGCAATGAAATGGGAATAGAGGGCATAGTTAAAATAGTTTGATATGGGAAGGATGGCCCACCTGTTTATCAAGAGATAAATAGATAAAATTTTAAATTGATTATTTTCTCCACAATTCTGAATAAGGATTTGAGAATGAATATTTTATGTTTCCTATTCAGGCCCAGAGATGGGTAAGAGGGTACAAACATGTGATGATGACATAGGAGGAAATAGTAGTGCAGATGATCATTGGTCTGCAAGTTTTTTAGGATAAGATTTTGAGTGCAATAAAGCCAAATTTTTATTAATTTTAGCTCAACTGATGCATTTTGGAGTTTTTCTTTTTTTTTACCCAGGCCATGGATTTTTCCTACCCAATTTTTCAGAAGTTCAATTGTTAAATAGCACATGAATTTAGCATTGTTAGGGAAATGCAGCATGGGATCATTGAGGGGACGGTGGCTTGAGTGGATTTGTCTTGGAAAGTAACTTCAAATAAGAATTTAGTTTATCTTCTTGGATGTCCAAGAATGTCATGAAGACATCTCAGAAAAACCCAGAAGTGAAAGATGCACAGGAGCCCACATTGACCCAGGGTGGAATTGATATGAGTAGTTTGGAAGTTATGAAATTGGGAAATTAGTTTCCAAAAATTCCTTCATGAATTTTCTTTTTTCAGAAAATCTTCAGCAGGATGACTGAAATGTGACCCATTCTCCAAATCAAGCTTTTCTACCCCAATTTTGGAGGGAGCACAGGCTCATCCATTTGTATCAACAAGGGCCTCCCCTTCTTTCCCCAAAGAGGCACCAACAAGAGATGCGGTGTAGAGACTCCAAGGGATAATGGGATTATTTATCAAATATCTTGCTGGCATTCACTAGAAGGGGAATTTAGTATACTAATACTCTTGAATAGATAGAGGTAAGCTAAGGTGGTTTTGAATTGCCTGCCCTTCTGAACTAAAATAAGTCTGCACAATAATTTTTTTAATTTGTGGCTGGTTTCTTTGAGACTTAAAATAGGTCTCTTATCACACCTATATTAATTATTAATAGAGATTTTTAGGAATTGAAAGACTAATCCAGGTTGGATTGGATTATTGGCAAGCTTCCACCAATTGATGATCTAGAATTTTCGACTTTTTCTGACTATTTTTCCAATTCCAATTAAAGGATTTAAGGGTTGACTAAAAGGTGTTTAACCAGTAGGAGGACCAAAAGATGGGCTTGCCCACAGGGAGCTGGGCAGAAAAAAAAGGTTGGTTGGTTGTTCTGTTGTGTTCTTACTCTTCTATGAATTTTCTAATCAAAAATAAGGGGTTTTCCCTCTTAAAAATAGGTGCTGAATAACAGGCCTTTTTTCAAGAACCCTTCTTCAAAGACACCAGGAGTTTGGTCAAATTTTCAACAATAATTTCGTGTTTGATTACTTTTAACTTGATTCTGGTTCACTAAAAAGCTGGTACTTATCAGGCAAAGGCCATAGATCTTAGGGGTCATAGATCATGGGTGGGGGCTGAGGCCATACTCTGGGGCTGATGCCATACCATACAACTTGGATAGGGCAAAAGAGCCCTCCTTAAATGGACAAATACTTCCTCAGGGGATACTCAGGGCTCCCTTGAGTGCGGCTCTGAGCCTCTCCCTGCACTGTTGAATCACAGGAGGGTAAAGTTACATGAGACAAATCATTCTGGTGATAAAATGTGTAAATCAGGCTGAGAGATAACTGTATTTTTTAGTTCAATCTTTGAGAGTCAGGCTAAGATATGAGATAAGAGATAAGAATGGTGTGATATGGACGCTTCTGAGTGCTTATCTTGTATAAAAAAAATGATTCAGAAGTTGCCTGCAGCTTGAGTTAATTTTGCTGGTTGGGAAAAGCATGAAACATGCTTGGCAGCTGCAAGCCCTCTTTGGTAGCTTGAATGGTGTGACCTGAATGGGTTTGGTGGTGGAAAGTCATGTGCTGGGTGTTTCTTAGGACTCTTCTGAGCCCTTATAATGTATAAAATGTTGCAGGAACTACCTGCATGCTGTTTCAATGTAATTAGTTGTGGAGATATGAGGTATGCTGTTTTATGGCATGTCCCCTTGGGTAACTTGAGAGTGTGGCTTGCAGGTGTTGTAAGTTTGATATGGTGACATACTGAGTATCAGAGTGCTTGAGAGGACGCTCCAGAGCTCTTATCTGGTGGTGAAAGGTCCAGAAAAGTCATTTGCACTGAGTTGTTATTGCTTGTTGGTGAGAATTGAGATATACTTGGCTGCATGAGCCCCTACTTCTGTTGGTGCATGTATGTGTGATGTATGGTTGGAATGGTGGAAGACTGAGTATCATAGTGCTTGAGAAGACGCTTCATAGGGCTTATCTGCTGGTGAAAGTTCTATAAAAGTAATTTTTACTGAGTGGTTATTGCTGGTTGGTGAGAATTCAGATATACTTGGCTGCATCAGCCCCTACTTCTGTTGGTGCATGTATGTGTGATGTATGGTTGGAATGGTGGCAAACTGAATATCAGAGTGATTGAAGGGACAATTCAGAGGGCTTATCTGGTGTTTAAAGTTCCAGAAAAGTCATGTAACTTGCTTTCATAGTACTGGTTGTAGTGTAACATTGGTACTGATATGGTTTAAGTCCTGCTGGTATGGGGTATGTTGTTTTGTTGTGTGGTTATTTTAAGCATAATCTTTTGATTGTATATTCAATTAAGACTTTTCATTAATCCATGTGAGATAATCCAGTCTTTGCCAGGTGTTGGGTTGTTTGTGTGACAGGTGTTGATATGGTTGAAGGGGTTTATCTGGTGATTGATTTGGTTTTTCAGGTTGGTTTGAGTTTTAGAGCATAGTTTATGAGGGGTTTGGAATTTATTTATTATTTTTTTTTTGACTTAAATTTGATATAAGAATAATAATTAATAAGATAAAATGAGTCTGATGGCTATAGGACAGGTTTGGTTTACCACAGCGGATGTGTTGGTAAATTCAAAAAATGAAGTTATTTCACAGCCTCAAGACTCCCAAGCCTCTGGAATGTATTCTTCAACTTCAAAATTTGTGGTGAATAATCTTTAACCAACATATCCACACCTCCAACAATGCAATACTGCTTCAATTCCTCCCAAACCTACTTCAACAACCGCCCTGGATGTGATTTAAGGGACTACTAAAGCAGCCAAAGATCTACCAATTCATGAAATTTCACCTCCACCTCAATCTCCCGATGCCCCTCAAAGCCCACCTTCACAGCTGGCTGACACAACAAAATCTTCACAAAATTTTCCATCTGGTTCCAATTGTGTGTTGAATCAAGGGAAATTAAGAAAAAAAACTTAATCATTGAACGTTGGATGTAAATTATATTTGATTTCCAGACCAACAAACCTCTGGAACTTCAAGTGGAAGTGGTGGTCTTTGGCTACTATCAAATATCATTTAAATAGTCTAACTTCATTTTTTGGGATATTTTTACAATTAATGCAATCAAATCAAGCTGATCAGTTGGCTATCAAAATACATGAGTGAATTATTTTGATTTTTCATCTGAAAGAAATCAACTAAGAATTCTATATTTCTTTAGCCATGGAAACAGAAAATGAGCCTGAAAATTCTGGAGAATTTTTTTAATAATTTATATTACCTAAACAAGATTAAAAATTGACTAACTGGTATGATAACCTCTTTGTTCCAGTAGAGGACTATGCACAGAACTCACAAGCACAAAAAAATGAATGAATCTGAGCCAGGGCCTTGCTATCTTCCAAGAGGAAAAATAACCAGTAGAGGCACAAGAATCAAATGAACAACATCCACCAGAGACTGATACCATGCGCACTTTGGTCCATTCTCATGCCATATTCTTGCTTCAAATGAATAATAGGGATGTAACCCCACTACTGGGACAGCACACCAGAGATGAGCTTGATTTAGTGTTTCAGCGCGGGAAGGGGATTTAATTTAATAAAAGAATTCCAACTGCACAAGCCTCACCTGAAAATCACACCCAAGACATGACCAGTTTCACCCAAACCCAGCTTTGCAAGCTTGTTCTGGCTCAGTTTACTTTTGACTGAATTAGTGGATGCAAGAATCCATTCAAGCAAGTGATGGATTTCTTATTTGTTTGTATGCTAGATGTTGCACATCATACTGGCAAATACAAAAATGTTTTATGGTCCTATAAGCATTCCAACCATGAAATTGTGTCCATGCTCTTGGAAAATTACTTTCTTCATTTACAGGGTAGGGGAGATTAATCCAAAAGAGCTGAGAGGTTTCTGTTCAGGAATTAAAGTCCAAGAAAAGGAAATTCAGAATACAGGAAAGAGAAAACCAGTCAATATCACACTTGTGGCAACCAAACTGACAATGTATAATTCAAATTTGGAGCTAGCAAACAGGAGGCAGAAATGTTGTGATGGGAACAATCATGTGGCCCTTGAAGAAAGTTGAAATTAACCTGCAGTGTGCATGCTCTGATACCTAAGAGGTGATTTAAAATTGGATACCTGTTCCCAGGAAGATTCACGTGAAACCGTTTTCCAATAGAGCTTCTCAATTTATGGAATTCACTGACAATCAAATATTGATTGGAAGCCGGATTGGTAAGGCAAAAGGTCAGCCCAAGTTTATTGATAGAGCATCTTCCACCATATTTGAGGCCAATACAAGGATTCCATCCAAATTATCTTGACATTTCTGCAATCAAAATTTGCTCAATACACTACAGCCTGCATCAAGATCTTTTTTAAAAATAAAAGGTATTGAGGTGATTAAAAATGACCAAGCACCTGCATCCTGAAAAATTAATTAATTTTATCATGAATATTGTCTTTCATCTTTTTTTCATCCATTTAAAGACATATCCTACATGTTTGAAGAAAATTATTTCTACTCCTGTAGTATCTGAAATATCTGCCTCCAATCTTTAGTTGTGATTAAGGTTGCTCTGAAAAAGAAGAAAAATTAGCTTGATAGTTGGGATTTCCAGACTTGATCAATAATTGTGATTTTACTTTCTCTGCTAGTTGTTCCTTTCTCTTTGGAACCTGACTCAACATTAAGAGCACATAAATACCATCAATGTATAAAAATTTCTTGTGAACAGGATCTCACCGTTTGAATCTTCCCCTCAATTGTTTTTTGAGCAATCATGTAATACACACAGAATTTTTCTTCAGGCCCAATCTATGCAAAAAATTATCATCCTGAGCCTGGTTTGTGTGGTTCCATTGTGCCTTCTAGTGGAGGTGGATTATGAGCAGCTACTTTAAATTTTACACCAAGGGAATGTATCACATACCTTGATGAAAACAATGTTTCAACATGTGATTTTAATACCCAGCCCTGCAGCTAGGATGGAGGACAGGAGTGTTTGGGTTGAGGTACTGCTCAAAAAATCTTCCAGGAATTTCTTTTTCTCAGCAGCTGTCATGGTTTCATCCAAGCAGAAATATCTGATCTTTTTATGACTCACAGCAATCTGGATGCTGAAAATTGAATATTTTTTGAAAAACATGGTAAGAATCTTTGTGAACATTGAAGCTTATTTAGAGAAAGTATTACAAATCTAAAAAATGTGTCCAACAAGAAAGCACAACCATCTTTCTTGGGACATCCCATTTATGAAATTCATCCATTACCATGCTGATTATTTTATTTAATTTTTGAGCTCTCCAAACACAAAGCAGGGTGGACTTGATGTTGAAGTATACTAATTTTTGAAGGATTGGAAAATTTTTCTTTCACTTTTGTTTCAAAATTAACAGGTTATGTGAGAACCAGATTTGAGTCTTCCAACAGGGGATGATTACAGATTCAACAGATGTCCTGAATTCTAGTGAGGAATCCAGGATTATTGTCAGCCTCCTGTATGCCAAGACCCTTGCTATCCTTTAGCTACCAGAGGTCATATAATAAATAATAAATATATTATTTAATAAATGCAGCCAAAATCCCTGAAATATTTGGATAAAGCTTATTGCAAGGTTAAATAGTTTGGTCATGCTTTATTTTTATAAATCAATATAGATAAATTTATGATTCAATATTTTTATAGAGGGGCCACAATTATATTGGGGATCTTGAACACCTCTCTTCAGGGAATTCAGTATGAAAACACATATTCCTTGTTACTTTGGGCCCTTTAGTTTTAAGGATATTTTTCCCAAAGATAATATGTATATAAAATACACGGTGGAGTGGCAGGGCTTTGTGACCAAGCTTCCACAACATAGAAAGGATAATAAAACTCACTGGTACATTATTAAATCCTTTGGGTATCTGTTTGGGATGTGCACTAATGGGTTAAACCTGTATACTGGGGTTATAAGGTTGTTCAGAAGTTTTAAATTGATAAAAAGAGGTTGAGGACAGATTATTAAATCAGACTAAGCAATAAATCACTTTCTTATCTCTTATAAGTATTTTATTACCTTTGCATGATATCTGGATATAAATATAACTGGGTCTCTGGGTATCAATATCCTCAAAAGATCTCTTTATTTATAGTTTTTGGAGTCCCAATATTATCCTTCTGAGGGGTACAGGGGCTCAAAGGGACGGAAACTGAGGCTAGCAGGGTATCAAGTGGTAGCCTTTCACGTTTTTTTGGTGCTGTAACATGGGTAGCATCTAATTCCACAGGGTATGGGAATTATTCTACTTTAAAATTGATGTGTGGATGTGTGAATAACACTAATCTGTCCTTTTTTATTAATTATTTAATTAATTATCCTTAGTAAATTTTCCCAGTAAGTTAATAATTATTCTAATGAACATTACTATGGATATTATGATGTCAGGTGAGTTCTCATTATGTATTAAATAATTGGAGTAAAGTCATGATATTAATTTTACACCTTATTTTCGAAATTCTGTTGATTTAATGAAATAATTACTTGAAAATGTAAGTCATGGTTATTCATGTAATATTTTTACATCATAGGTTTCCTGAGTATGTTACACAGAATTTAATGTCTAGAAATTTTCATAATAGTATATTAAAGTATTTTAATATATTTTCAGAAGTAGTCATTGTCTTATTTTTGAAATTTTTGGTACTTTGAATTATATTTAATAAAAAATACATATAAAGGTTATATAGGTATTTTTATATGATTTTATGTACTTTTAGACTATCTACTATTCACAGGAACATTTATTACATATGTTGAATGTTCCTGTGTGGGTTGTAGCATGTTGACGCGGTACCTAAGTTTCTCAGGCCGTGGTAAACCCATAGCCCCGTGGCTGCGTACTTTTTAGAAGCCTGGGGCTTCATACACAACCTTGACAGAGTGACAGAGCTGTAGCGCGGCCGCGCGCGGGTGCATTGGTTTCCGCCACTAAGTGGGGGAATTGTGACAGAACACATTTCTTTCTTTAACTCCTAAAATGTACACAAAAACTAAATTCTGACTGAATTTTAGGTGTGAAACCTATACTAACAATACATTTGAAATTTTTATTTGGCCAAAAAGTTCAATAGTGGTGCCGTGGTATTGTGTTCTTTCTTTCCTTAATTATTTAAAAATATAACGAGTTTGATTTCAAGGGTTGGGTCAGTGAGTGACCCTACCTGATTCTGGGTGGAGACTCCATGTTTGTAATAATATATATGGTTTTCCTAATCCTTCTTAGGTTAATTTTATTATTATTATTTTTGTGATATTTCTGTTACTTTTGCAGCTTGCTCTGCAATATTTGCAAGCTGAAAATTATTGGCAAGTTGATGGACATGGGAATCTTTATTTTGGATTACTTTGAAAAAGGTTTCCTTTTGAATATCGTAATAATCTTGTGCAGAAGGTTTTAGGGGGTGTGTAGATTATTTGATGGTTTTCATCTGGTAGACTATCAAACTCATTCTATTTGATTCTCCTGAGAACCAGGTGACACAAGAGGAGTTGGAGTGGTTTGAATTTTTTAAGCTTGAGATGTTGTAGAAGCATTTTTACCCAATGGTTGTGTAATTCTTCAATATCCGTTCAGATGAATTCCAGTAATGAAATTGGGTAATTTACATGGTTCTGGACCAGTGTCCAAGTGAGGCATAGGTTTTTCTGATCTCTAATTGAAAATATTGCTTGATTCACCTTTCCATTGCTGTTCCTGATTGTGCTATCAAATGAGAGATGATCAATTTCAGGAATTGAATGTACTGGCAGTGATACTTCCTGTGCCTAATCAAGTATTATCCTGAACCAATAACAAAAAGAAAGGTTGGATTCCTTCTGTGCCTTCTCATGAGGAGATGCCATGAGGGGATAAGTAGTGATGATTACCAAGGCTGATTTGAGGACATCTGGAATGAATTTATGCCTTAAATCTCAATTTTAGATCATGTGGTTGATGGTGTGAGTGGAAACATGTTCTCTGACTTTTTCTTCAAAGTTCTGTATCAGGTGGGGTGGAATATGATGAGATTTGCCAGATGACGCAGAAAATATGGAGGGTTATCTTGGTTATTGTAAAAATATGTTGATTCAGGTATATCATAATGAATAAGGGATATTTCTTGTGAATATTTACCAAGAACCATACCATCAGCCAGTGTTGAGCCAAAAGCTGTCCGTGGGACTGATTTTGGATCAAGTAGAGCCATTCTTGAGTTGCTGATTTTGATTTCCCAAATTTTCCAGGCGTTAATTTTTGATTTATGCCACAAGGCAATAGCAGAGGTAGAATCTGATGATTCATGATCAAGCAAGAATTTTCATCTTGCTAGTTGACAAAAGCAACCTGTCAAAGAAGATCAAAAACAGAAATTAAATAATAAAATTGGAAGGAGTGGTAAATCCATATATATTATTGCAGAAGTGGATTTCCCATCCAAAAATAGGTAGGGTCACTTGCTGACCCCACCCTTGAATTCCAACTCCTTATATTTTTAAATAATTCCAGAATAAAAAGACCAATAAACCACAACACCACTATGGCACCTTTTGGCCATTCTAATATTTCACACATCATGCCATGTATAGGTTTCACACCTAAAATTCAGTCAGAATTAAGGTGTTGTGTATATTTTAGTAGTTGCAGGCAGATTTGTGTTATGTAACCATTCCCGCGCACAGCCCCGCATTCATCTAGCAAGGCTACACACACCTGACATTCAATATTTAGGTGCATGTCAAGAAAAACGAATGCAAAATGACTGATGATGGAACCCCGCACGCAGCTGTCAAGCCTGCGCGCGTCAACATAAGTTGTGCTAATTCCAACAGCCAGGTACCGCAGGAATGTGCTACAACCTTCATGCATACATCATGCACATGTAACAAGTGGACTGAAAGATAGAGAGATGTTTGAAAGCTAAGAAATTTGGATAAAAATATGAAAATCAAAACAGTAAAGCAAATAAATTGTGAGAAACAATAATAAAGCTTGTCACATAAATAAGATTTCCAAATGTTTATGAACCACAAAATACATCAAGAAGTCTACCAAAGAATTATTAAAAATGACCAACATGTGAAAAAGATGGCTTAGAATCTAAAAATACCCACTTCTACCCATGCCACGCAAAAGAAAAAAATAAAAAATAAGGAAATATGTCTGAACCATAAAAATAACAGATAAATACTTAAATACCTCCTGACAATTATTCCACATAAAAATATGACACATGCAAGGCTAGAAAGTTGACAGCACCAAGACTACGTTCCAAAAAAGTCCTTGTTAGCCTTCCAGCCCCAGCACACAAGCACTACCCTCTCTACTTGCCCTGAGAAGATCTTATTACCCCAGAAAAGTATATAAACCAACCCTTTTAGATGGTTTAAACCCCAGTAATTTTTAAGTAACCAATCAAGACCCCTTTCCATCTGTGATCAAGTGTATATTCAAGATAAAAAAGTTATTTATGGCCTCAGTCTGATAGTACAATTATTAATTCTAACCCATTGTTTATTCCATTGAAGAATATCAGAAATATTCCCAACAATTGTCCTGAGACCCTTTCAACCGTGAATTTCTGAAATTTTTCTGGATTGTCTGCTTAAATTATGTCAGCTCTCTGATACCCGGAACCTTGCAGTCCTTAAGCTACAGAGAGTGATAAAAATACTGGAATAATAATTATTATTCCAAGAATAAACACTTAGAGGCTCAAATAAATAATATAATAAGAGCAGTTGCAAGGTTTAATTGGTTTGGTAATAAAAGTTTTTCAATATGTATATAAAAGAGGGGCCACAGTATTATACTACTGGGGGTCTTTACAGACAAAGCAACCTCTCTTCTAGGGGCCTCCTTAGGCAGTTTAAGAACCTTGGAATGAAGATGGGTGCCTTAGAAAGGGCTTATTCCACTAATCGCCAGGCATAACAGCACACTGGCCTAGACAGGAAGGGAAACACTCACTCTGAGCATTTTATCACGAAAATCCTGCAATTATGGGAAGGGTTTCAGAGCAGATGGGGTGGATTGGCTGACTAAACCTCAAGGGTTGATTGGTTTTGAAGAAAAAAATAATAAGACTACAGACTTGGTCATAAATCACTTTCTTAGACTCTTCATAAGCACTTGACTAACAATGAAATGATGTTTGATTGATAATAATAATTCCTGGTAAACTGATGATGGAATAATGGATCCAAAGAGGTCTGTATAAATATCTTTTTGGGGTGATTTTGAGCTTCTCAGGGCGCGTAGAGAGAGTTCTGCTCATGGGCTGAGGCTGGTAAGCCAGTCAGAGCATGATTAGCACGTCCACTTGGTGCTGTTAATCAGCTGACCTTAGATCTGCTGGATTTCTGTACTTTTTTAGCCACAGGATCTGTTAATCTATTATGGTGTAAATTTGATCATTCTTCACTCATCCTGCATTTTTACTATTAGTATTACTTTGAAGGGAACAGATGTGGACGTTTATTGATTTTCCATCATCTGCTGATGACTTAGATAATTTTTAGTAATTTTTATGAACACTCCTTGTAGTGTTTTGTGGTCTTTAAAGATCAGAGTCAATGATTTATGTGGTGATCCTTGATCTTTAATTTATTATTCAAAAATGTTCTAAACTTAATTTTTATTAATTTTAATTGATTTTTGATCTTTTTAGATCATAACTAATGCATATGTCAACTTTTTACATATTCCAGGCAACCCTAATTAGGTTGTAGCTCTTTTGAGCGGTACCTGGTTGTCAGATTAGTCACAACTGATCCAGACGCGGGGATCAGTCAGTTCAGATACATGCAGGGTAGGATCCGCTGAATGCTTGGCAGAATTGGCTGCGCGCGGGTCACTAGTACGCGGGAAATTGCTACAATGAGTTTGTAGGGGTATGTAATGATGCGGGGCTGCGCACGGGAGTTGTGACATGACACATTTCCGCGTGTAACTCCTAAAATATACACAAAACCTCAATTCTGAGTTAATTTTAGGTTTAACCCCTATACGTGACAACACATGTGAAATGTTAAAGTGGCAAACAGGTGCCATACTGGTGTTGTAATTTTTAGTACTTTTCTTTTTAATTATTTTAAAAATGTAAGGACATGGATTTCAAGGGTGGGTTCAGTGAGTGACCCTACATAATTTTGGGTGAGGAATCAATTTCTTTAATAATATTTATGGATTTCTCACTCCTTCTTTTTTTAATTGAGATATTCTTATTTTTTATATTTTTGTGCTGCTATGGCAGGTTGCTCTGTACATAGTAGCAAGCTGACATTCCCCCACTCCAAGATATGTCTATATCTGAAAAAAAATTCTGTTTCAATGCCTTCTTCTGGCTCTTTAGTTCCTTAGGTGTATGGGTCCATCAGGGATATTGTGTTCAGGTAACCATTCATCCTTATCAGCTGATTCTCCCTTGTATCTAACTAGTTAGATTCTGATATCTTTCCCATTGATCCTTTCTTTTTTATCTTTAATGATCTTTATAATTTTCCCTCTGTCTTTTTCAGGTTCTTCTGCAGCAGGTATTTAAGGTAAAGGAGTATATTCTCCATTCCTTGGGTGGTAGTGTTTGATGAGACTTACTGGGAAGACTGGGTGTTTCCTAGAAAGCTCATCACTAAGGATTACTTCCACAGCATTCTTACCATGAAGTTTATTAATGGTGAAAGCTCCAACAAAAGCTGCTCTAAGCTTTCTATTTCCAGCTCAGTTGACAAAGTTGGTAGTAGAGATCAAGACTTGATCACCAATCTTGAAATCCAGCTCCTTATGGGTTTTATCCCACCTTTGTTGGTTATACTTGACAGCATCCTGGACACTCTTAACAGCATGTTTATTGGCTACATCTATCATGTTTTTGAAATCAAGTGATTTAGGATGAATATTTGTTATCTGGTGATTTAGGTTATCCTTGGGTAATTTAGGAATCCATCCTCTTTCCAGCATGCAGGGTGCTTCCTTAGTGGTAGAGTGCTTGCTACTGTTGTAGGCCATCTCTAGTGCAGGTAAAAGGCTAACCCAATTGTGGCAATAACCATCAGATTCTTTTATTCTAGACCAAAGCCACAGAATCTCCTGAGCATGTCTTCCAGGGTCTGAATCATTCTTTCAGCTAAGCCATCTTTCTGAGGGTGATAAGCTGTAGAGAAAGCTAAGCTGGTTCCCAGAATTTCATAAAGATTTCTCCAGAAATCAGAGGCTAATTTAGGATCTCTGTAACTGATAATGATCATGGGAACTCCAACATCAGCAATGATTCTGTTCCAAAATAATAGGGCAACTTCAATAGCAGTGTCTTCCTTGTGATTAGGTAGAAAATTTGCTTTCTTGGAGAACCTATCCACAATGACTAGGACTGAGTTGTAGGAATAGGCTCCTCCTGTTGGTAGTCCAGTTACAAAGTCCATGTTGATGATCTCCCATCTTTTCTTGGGTTCAGCAATCTTTTGCAGTAGACCAAACCTTTTCCCAGTGGTCCTGTAGGACTTCTGACAAGTTTCACAACAAGTATCATACTGGATAGTGGAGTCTCTCCAATTGATCCACCAAGCAGTTTGTTTAACCTTATCTAAGGTTCTATCAGCAGATAAATGACCAGATGAGCAGTTATCATGGCATTCAGCCGGGATGTGTTTGATATGGTCATCCTTAGTTAAGACTATAACACTTGAATGTTGATGCCTGTAGTATACTAGACCATCCCATATGGTGATCCTTCCGGCTTTGTCTGGTTTCAAGAGGGGTTCAGGTAGGCTAATGATCAGTTCAGATGGTGGAGAAGTACTTTCCATAATGGTGATCAGAGTTTTCATTCCAGAATTGTAAGATTCTGTGATTGAATTGAACAAGGATTCATCCAATTCACAAAAGTGCATTCCCTTTATAGGAGCTTCAATTTTCAACATGTTAATGTTAAGGATAGGGAATATATCATTAACCTCTGGGTCATAAGCAGGGTTACTTGGGTCATTGGGTAAAGCATTCCTGCGCAAACTATCAGCATTCTGGTGTTTATCACCAGCTTGATGAACTATGGTCATCTGACCTCTGTACTGTTGTATGGCTATCTGCCATCTTAACATGTGCCTACTAGGGGTCTTCTTGTTCATCAAAGTCCTGAAAGCATTGCATTCTGTAATCACTGTGAACTTGGTGCCTTCCAAGTAGTAATGAAGTTTTTCCAGAGCCCATACTAAAGCAAGGCATTCCATTTGGCTTGCACCATCCCTTTTCTCTGTATCCTTAACTTGTCTGGATATGAAGAGTATAGGTTTTTCCACCGGTTTTTCATCCTCTATATTTTCCTAGTTTAATGCAGCTCCTGGCCTGTCCATACTAGCATCTATATAGAGCTTGAAGGGTTTAGAATAGTCTGCCTGAATCAGTACTGCAGCTGAAGACATGGCCATCTTCAGTTCCTCATAATTCTTAACTCTTTCATGAGTCATTTTGAACAAGGTGGTGTTGTTTCAGATTTCATACAGACACTTGGTTAGAAGAGCAGACTTTGGTAAGTACTTCCTATAGTATCTGCAAAAGCTAATAAAAGATAGGAGTTCAGTTTTATTCTGAGGCATTGGCCTATTCATTACTGCTGCTATATTTTTTTGGACAGCAGCTAAGGTTAGTCCAGAGACAATGTGTCCTAAGGCTTTGAGTTCTCCGTAGCCAAAGTTGCACTTTTTCATTGATACCTTTAATCCAACAGCAGAGATGGTTTTGAGGACTAATCTTACTTTATCCAGGTGGGTATCCCAATCATCAGAGTAAACGATAACATCATAAATTTAAACCATAATCAATCCTTGTCTGATGAACAATCCTAAAACTGTGTCCATAATCCTTTGGAAATGAGGAAGAGCATTTTTTATACCAAAAGGCATCCTTAGATACTCATAAATTCCCAAATGACAGATAATTCTCACGAATTTAAGGCTATCAGGGATGAGAGGTATTTGGTGAAAACCTTTCAGCATGTCCATGGTAGTGATGTACTTAGCTTTTGAAAGGTTATGCAGAGCATGGTCAATCCTTGGAATTGGATAATAATCAGCTTGAGTGTGGTCTTTCAGCATTCCAAAAGCTCCAAACATCTTTTACTTTATATTATGCCAAGCTATAATTACTGGAGTAGTGATATCTACTCATTCATTTTGTCCTAATTTCCTTAATACTTGTAGGTCAACCAACTCTTGGATGTGAGTTTCTAGAGATGGTCTAGATTTTGGAGTAGAAGGGTAAGCAAGTCTCCTGAGGTTAACTGGGTAAGGAGGCTTAATGGTTAGAGTAAGAATAATTTTATGTCCTTTGATGTTGACAATGGGGTGATCCTTGGTACATAAAGCATTCTGATTTTCAAAGAATACTTGTAGAATGTCCCGTCTTTTTTCTTCATTGAGAAGGGGATTCAAAGCTGCTTGAGAGAAGTATTCCTGATTGAAACTCTCTAAGTGTTTTTCATAATTTGAATCAGAAGTTTGAGCATTGACATGGCATATTTGAAACTTCTTGTTCCAGTCCCCCTATGGTGAAGTTTTTTCCCTTGCTTTGGAATACATCTACACCATACATGCAAACAGAATCATTTACCAAGGATAAAGTAATCAAATACTCCATTTTGGAGCACTATAAATTCAATGTTTGGTTTAAGTGATCCTTTAGAGTGAGGGAGTATGATATCAGAGGACCATACTCCAACAATATTAAGAGAATAATTACAACTGCGGAACTTAGCCTGAGGTACGGGTAATAAGTTCAGTTTCCAGTTTGGGTCTTGTTTCCCCAAATAATTTGAACCAACACAAGAGCAAAAAGCTCCACTGTCTAGAAGTAACTTAACAGGGGAACCTTGAATTAAACCAGTAGCATAGCATGTTTTTCCTGAAGTGTAACTTTTACCGGCAGAAAGTTTTAGATTCAAGGCCTTTGCCTCAGAGATGTGATGAATCTTCATGTTGGGATTCCATTTTTGAGGAAAGTTAGAATCCTCATTAACAGAATTTATGTCCAGAGAAGACTAAATACTTATTCAATAACATTGATGGGGTTAGTGATCATCAAATCACACTCAGAAAGTGTACCATCAGTATCATGAAGGTGAGGGTCAGGATTATCATACTCTTCTCCTTCAATGGGATTAATCCTTTTCCTAGCTAGAGGACAATCAGGTCTTACATGTCCTGTTTGGTTACAGTTTCAAAATACTTTTTCCTTTGACTCTGGAGTCTTCTTGACCACCAAGTTAGTTGGATTGGTGGCAGGGGACTCCTTATTTTTGGAAGTATACTCTTCCTTGTTCCTAGTATTTTGTTCCCTGGGGAGTCTTTTGACTCTCTTATCTAGACCATTCATATCAATAGTCCCTTCCAACACACCTATCAGGGTAGAAAGATCAGAATCCATGGGCATCCTGCACCTTACCCTTTGGTTGATTTTTCCGGGAAATAAATTTAGCAGTCTTTAATTGACTCCTTCTTTATCAGCATCCGGATAAAAACAGTCTAACCTCCTTTTCTGGTCTAAGCACCACTTATGAGTTTTTTCCTTGGATGGATCAAACTGGGAGGTTTCAAATGTTTTCATCATCTTTCTTTTCCAAATCCTGGTACAAAATTGTACTTTGATCAATTCTTTCCAAGAACTCCAGGATAAAGATCCAACTTCTTCCCTTTCATTGATAAACCAATCAAGAGCCAATCCTTCAAATAGTCCGGGAAATCTTACCACAAATATTGTATCAGGAAGTTCATAAGAAGCAAGGGTATAATCAATAAACTTAATGAAACTGACATGGTTGTATTCTCCTTCTCTGGTGAATTGAGGCCATTCTCTAATGGGAAGAAGTAACTTCAAAGCCTGTTCTATTTCAAGAGTAGGACTGGGCCTAAAAGATTCATTCCTAGTTGTCATGGTTCTGGGAGGAATACTAGGAGTACTTGTTAACCTTGCAGGTCTATTTTGTTCCAGGTCAATGCCTGGGGAGTTAGTAGAATTGACTGTAAGATCTTTAAGATCATTCTTAATCATACCTAACTCCAAATCAAGTTTTTTGTTTAGTAAATCAATTTTGTTAATCAGGTGAGCTGAAGGAGTAGGACTAGTTTTCTTAACTTTTTCCTTAAGCTGGTTCATGGTTGCAAGAATATCTTCCTGAAGAATTGATTGGTTATCATCAATATGTTTCATCAGGTCCAACTTACTAGATTTGATAGTATCCTTGAATTTTTGTATTTCTAACTCATCAATTCTCATAGTCTGAGACTGGGGATCAATCACTCTGGAAATACTCAGACTCAATCTGTCCAATTGTTGATAAAGTTTGTCAAAACATTGGCTGATAACCGTAAAATTGTGAGACAAATTTACAGAAAAGCTATTAAGAGCTTCTACATCTAATTGTTGTACACCTTTTTCCACTTCTGGGCTAGGGATATTATTCTGTCCCAATCCTTTGGGTTACTTAACTTCTGATGGACTGAGGACCTCTTATTTTTGGGGTCCTTTCCCTTTAAGGAAGCTCACTGATCCCAAGGATTCTAGTTCTGCACGTATCCTTCCATTTCTTTCTTTGGGATCAACCTTTGCAGAGATATCTGAGATTTCTTTGCCAGAGAAATAGATTTTCTCATACCTAGCTGATCCTCCTGGGTCTGAGCCAACTTGAATTGTTCCCAATAGCTCACATGCTCTTTCACTAACACTTTGACTCTTTCCTCCTTGGTTGAGTCCAGCTGGGGTGGCATAGGAGGACAGGTATCCTCCTGGGATAAATTGTTGGGCAATGGGTGGTTCTCCAATGCTCTGTTGGTCAAGTTGGTGGCCCCTGTTTTCTTTTGTGTATTTATATTTTTAATAATTATATATATATATTTAATCAGTTAAAGTTCAATTCAAGGGTACCAACGCTTTGTTGGGATCACAACTGTCCTTGGGGGGTATTCCAACGGTGTCTGAGTGAGTTCCCATCAGATCCTGGGATAAATCCAAGGTTAAATCCAGGGGAACACTTTCTGGGATGTCCTCTAGAAGGTCCCGGTCAATGAGATCACCAAATGCCAAATCCACTGAGATGGATAAAGACAAAAAAATATAAGTTTAATATTTTTGTGTTTTTACGTGGCAAGATGATATTTTGAGAAAAATAATCACTTTTATTAGTTTTGAATTTTTCTTTATCTTCAGGATTATTTAGTTTATAAATATAAAGCTTCCTTTGATAAATTTTCCACTCCTTATTTTGCCTTAATAAAGAATTGAAATTGATAATTCTTTCAAGCTCAAGTTCTTTGTCCTTGATAACCTGATGTTTATAATAAAGCAATTTCTCTTTTGGTTGGTCAGGAGTTATAATAACAGGGACAAAGTTACAGAGTTTTTCTTCTTTTTTTCTTTTTAAGAAGGTTCAAATAATAATTGATCAATTCTTGGTTGGTCTTAAGATCCACTAGAGAAACAAATGATCAAAAATATATGTTATAATTATTTTACCTTATTTTTAAACAGATAGACTGGTCCAAGGAATAAATAATCAAAGATTAATTCTTTAAGGATATTTCAATGCCAGACCCCCATTTTACAGCTCTCTGATACCAGGAACCTTGCAGTCCTTTTGCTACAGAGAGTGATAAAAATACTGGAATAATAATAATAATAATAATAATTCCAAAAATAAACGCTTAGAGGCTCAAATAAATAATATAATAAGAGCAGTTTCAAGGTTTAATTGGTTTGGTAATAAACGTTTTTCAAAATTTATATGAAAGAGGGGCCACAGTATTATACTACTGGGGGTCTTTACAGACAAAGCAAACTCTCTTCAAGGGGCCTCCTTGGACAGTTTAAGAACCTTGGAATGAAGATGGGTTCCTTAGAAAGGGCTTATTCCACTAATGGCCGGGCATAACAGCACACTGGCCTAGACAGGAAGGGAAACACTCACTCTGAGCACTTTATCACGAAAATACTGCAATAATGGGAAGGGTTTCAGAGCAGATGGGGTGGATTGCCTGACTAAACTTCAAGGGTTGATTGGTTTTAAGAAATAAATAATAATACTACAGACTTAGTCATAAATCACTTTCTTAGGCTAATCATAAGCACTTGACTAACAATGAAACGGTGTCTGATTGATAATAATAATTCCTGGTAAACTGATGATGGAATAGTGGATCCAAAGAGGTTTGTATAAATACCTTTTTGGGTTGATTTTGAACTTCTCATGGCGCGTAGAGAGGGTTCTGCTCATGGGCTGAGGCTGGAAAGACAATCAGAGAAAAATTAGCACGTCCACTTGGTGCTTTTAACCAGCTTACCTTTGATTTTCTGCATTTCTGTACTATTTTAGCCCCAGGATCTGTTCATCTATTATGGCGTAAATTTGATCATTCTGCACTCATCCTGCATTTGTAATATTAGTATTGCTTCAAAGTGAACAGATGTGGACGTTTACTGATTTTCCATTATCTGCTTATCACGTAGATAATTTCTATTAATTTTATGAACACTCCTTGTAGTATTTTGTGATCTTTAAAGATCAGAGTCAATGATTATGTGGTGATCCTTGATCTTTCATTTATTAATAAAAAATGTTCTAAACTTAATTTTGTTGGATTCAATGATCAGATCAGGGACTCTGACTCAACTCAGAAAGTTGAGGACCGGATTTGTAAGAAACAAAGTCAATAAGGTGAATTGCAAGGTTATGGAAAAGAATGGTTTAAATAGACAACTAGAGAGCCCCTCACATGGGGGCCTAGGGACTTGATGACTAATTGGCATTGGCAGAAAGTATATGGACAAAAGACAATGTGATGAACTTATGGATTAAGCCAATAATGAAGAATTCATAAGTTAATAAAGGACCAGGTGACATGTAGTAATAAGATTCTGTGACAGAAAGGATCAAGGCATTCAGCAGAAGACATAATACTCCAACAAATTTTTATTAATTTAAATTAAGTTTTTGTCAGCCTGCTACTTAGCACAGAGCAACCTGACAAAGCAACAACAATAATAATATTAACAAAATTAAAAGGAACAAAGATAAATGAATCAATAAAATTATTATAAAATAAAGGAGTAGGATATACATAAATATTATTGCAGAAATGGATTCCCCACCCAAAATATGGTAGGGTCACTCACTGACCCCACCCTTGAATTCTTACTCCTTATATATTTTTAATTAATTCAATAGAAAATGGTAAATGACCACGGAACCAGTATGGCACCTTTTAGCCATTTTAATATTTCACATGATATGTCATGTATAGGTTTCACACCTAAATTTCAGTCGAAATCCAGGTGTTGTGTGTAGTTTAGGAGTTACACGGGAAATTGTGTTTTGTCACAATTCCCGCACGCAGCCCCGCGTCCCTACAGCGCTGGTCTCCTGCGTACGCGAATTCCCGCACGCAGCCCCGCGTCCCTACAGCGTTGGTCTCCCGCGTACGCAAATTCCCGCACGCAGCCCCACATCCCTACAGCGTTGGACTCCCGCGTACGCCAACTCCCGCACGCAGCCCCGCGTCCCTACAGCGCTGGACTCCCGCGCAGGTAATCCCGTGACCTAGTCACGGGCGGAGCGGTACAGTCCCCCGCGCGCATCTGAGCAGCGGATCAGTCCCCGCGCGCATTTGAATGGACTGATCCCCGCGCCTCCTGCCGTGATCAGTTTGACATCCAGGTACCGCTCAGAGGAGCTACAATATAGTAGGATCTACACTACTTATGTAAAGCTACCACACAAGCATGGATTATAGTTCAAAAACCTTAAAAATCAATTAAAATTAGTTATTAACCAATTTTTAGTATTTTTTATTACTTAAATAAAGATCCAGACTTACCACGAAATAAGTTGATCAGAACCTTCAAAGACCACGAAACTACATAAGGAGTGGTCGTAAAAATTATCAAAAATTACATACAGGATCAGCAGAGGATGGAGAATCAATAAACATCCACGTCTGCTCACTTTGGACCAGTACTTACAGTACAAATTGAGGATCAGTGCAGGATCAGCAAAATGACTAATCTATTGATTAACAGATCCTGCAGCTAAAAAGGAGCTGTTCCTTGACAGATCTAAGGCCAGCAGGCTAACAGCACCTTGAAGACGTGCCAATTTTGCCCTGATTGCCCCCCTAGCCTCAGCCCATGGCTAGTACCCCTTCTAGAGGTCCTCAAGCACCCAAAAAAGAATATTTAAACAGGCTCTTTTTGCCCTTCTGTTTCCAATCAGTTAATCAGTTATCAGGAATTATTTATTATCAATCAGACATGGTGTCATTGTTAATCAAGTGCTTATATGAAGATAAGCAAGTGATTTATGACTTAGTCTGTAGTAGTATTATTTACCTTTATTAACCAATCAACCATTGAAGTTTAGTCAAGCAATCAACCCCATCTGCTCTGAAACCCTTCCAATTGTTCCAGGATTTTCGTGGTCAAGTGCTCAGAGTGAGTGTTTCCCTTCCTGTCTAGGCCACTAGTGCTGTTAAGCCCGGCCATTAGTGGAATAAGTCCTTTCTAAGGCACCCATATTTATTCCAAGGTTCTTAAACTGACCAAGGACACCCCTTGAAGAGAGGTTGCTAGTCTGTAAAGATCCCCAGTAGTATAATACTGTGGCCCCTCTTTTTATATTATATTTAAAATATTTATAACCAAACCAAACAAACCTTGCACTTGCTCTTACCATACCATTATTGGAGCTTTAAAGTGTATATTCTTTGGAATATTATTGCTCCAAGTTCTTTTATCACTCTCTGTAGCTAAAGGACTGCAAGGTTCCTGGTATCAGAGAGCTGACAGTTTTGATCTTTTCAGATCATTACTTATGCATATGTCACTTTGTTACATATGCCAGGCAACCCTAATTAGGTTTTAGCTCTTTTTAGCAGTACCTGGTTGTCAGATTAATCACGACAGATCCAGACGCGGGGATCAGTCAGTTCAGATGCGCGCGGGGGTAGGATCCGCTGCATGCGTGGCGGAATTGGCTGCACATGGGTCTCTAGTACGCGGGAAACTGCTACTATGGGTTTTTAGGGGTATGTGATAATGCGGGGCTGCGCAAGGGAATTGTGACATAACACATTTCCGCGTGTAACTACTAAAATATACACAACACCTCAATTCTGATTGAATTTTAGCTGTAAAACCTATACGTCACAACACGTAAGAAATGTTAGAATTGCCAAAAGGTGCCATAATGGTGTCGTAATTTTTAGTAATTTTCTATTTAATTATTTTCAAAATGTAAGGACTTGGATTTCAAGGGTGGGGTCAGTGAAGGACCCTACCTAGTTTTGGGTGAGGAATCCATTCCTTTAATAATATTTATGGATTTCTCATTCCTTATTTTGTTAATTGAGATATTCTTATTTTTATAATTTTGTGTTGCTATGACAGGTTGCTCTGTACATAGTAGCAAGCTGACAAATTAGTAAGTTATCTCCTCCTTGCCTCCAGGCATAAGCGCTGTGAGTCAGCCAGTCCACCAAATTCCCTTGAGTAAACCCCCTTTGAGTAATCACTTAGGACCTCATTGTCCCAAGGTCTTTACATGGTTCAAAAGAGACCTTTGAAGAGAAGTTGTTATCCAATAAAGATCCCCTGTTTGTATCAACTGTGGCCCCTCTTTAAAAACTGGGGGTCTGGCTGGTAAATATCCTTGAATAATTAATTTTTAATTAATTAATTTCTTTGGATCAGATAATCTACATAAATATAAGCAAAAATACTTATTATTTTTTTGTTGTTATTCTTCCAGTGGATCTTAAGACCAACAGGGAATTAATCAATTATTATTATAAACTTCTTAAACAAAGAAAAGAAGAGATGACCTGTAATTTTTTACCTGTTATCATAACTCCTGAGCAACAACAAGCAAATTTAAACTATTATAAACAACAAGCTTAAAAAGATAAAGAATTAAAACTTGAAAGACTTATTAATTTTAATTCTTCACTCAAGAAATTCATGGCATGGAATAATTATCAGAGAGAGCTTTATTTCTTTTAAAAAAGGTAAAGGAAATAAAGAAAGTATGCTCAAAATATTTATATATATTTTTTTTAAAAAATCTCAAAAAAAAAATCAAACGATTGATAAAAAATTCATAAAAATTAAAAAAAACTATAATGAAACCAAAAACTTCTTAAAATTTAATTTTTAACTTATTTGAAGTGGAAAGAACTTTTTCCCTTGTGGATTTTATTGAGCAAGACCTGTTAGAAAACAGTTCTCACCAAGGATCTTTGGATTTAAGCTAAAACCTCATTGGTACCCACAAAGAAGCCCCTGGATTACCTACCAAGGACTCAATCAACCCTAAGAAAGCCTCAGTACCGTTGAATTTAAGTCCAAGTGGGCTAAAAACTAATTTAAAATAAAAATAAATAAAAAAATTTGTATAATTTTATTCCAAAGTTTTGACAAAACTTATACTCATTTTTGCTGGATGTTTCAAAACAAGCCCAACACCTGCGCAAACAGACAAGCCCCCTTCTATGAACCTCTTCCCGGAGGAATGCGTGCCCATAAAAGTGCCTGTAGCAAGCACAATGAGGGCGCTCAAACTTGCAACTTGAGTGTTGTGAAATCCATCAGCACCCGCGCCCACCAAGTCAACCAACAAACTGTTGGAAGTAAGCCCTTTGCCCCAAAATTTTTCCCGTGAGGCCACTCCTCCTCCCACGCCTCCCAGTCTGGACTTGGCCATGGAGTCCAACATAAAGGATCTAGTAAAAGATAATCTGAGTCATTGGGAAGCTTAAAAGCTAGCCCAAGAACAGGAGGAATTAGCAGCCATGAGAAAGGCTATTCCACTGGCCAAGTCCCCTGAAATAGCCCTGCAGAAATTGATTCCCAGAGCAGAGGTAGAGAAATACATGGAAAAATGGAACCCTTGGGATCAACCAGCCTAATTGAAGGTAAAGGACCCCAAAATCTGAGGTCCTCAAATCATCAAAAGATGAGAAACCCAAAAGATTGGGAAAACATAATATCTCTAGTTCAGAAATGGAAGAAAGTTTATCACAAGTAGATTCTGTGGGGGAATGTCGGCTTGCTACTATGTACAGAGCAACCTGTCACTAGCAATACAAAACTTTGAAAAATAAGAATATCTCAATTAAAAAAAGAAGGAATGATAAATCCATAAATATTATTAAGGAAATTAATTTATCACCCAAAGTTAGGTAGGGTCACTCACTGACCCCACCCTTGAATTCCAAGTCCTTACATTTTTAAAATAATTAAAAAGAAAAGTACTAAAAATTAAGACACCAGTATGGCACTTTTTGGCCATCCTAATATTTCACAAGTGTTTTCAAGTATAGGTTTTACACCTAAAATTCACTCAGAATTGAGGTTTTGTGTATATTTTAGGAGTTAAACGCGGAAATGTGTTATGTCACAGTTCCCGCGCGCAGCCCCGCATCATTACATATCCCTAAATACTTGTAGTAGAAGATTCCCGTGTACTAGAGACCCGCGCGCAGCTAATTCTTCCACGCACGCAGCGGATCCTACCCCACGCGCATCTGTACTGACTGATTCCCGCGTCTGGATCCGTTGTGGGTAATCTGACAACCAGGTACCGCTCAGAAGAGCTACAACCTAGTTATAGTTGCTTAGCATTTGTAACAAGTTGACATATGCATTAGTAATAGTCTAAAAAGATCAAAACTTAAATAAAATGAATAAAAATTAAGTTTAGAACATTTTTTAATAATAAATCAAAGATCAAGGATTACCACGTAAATCACTGACTCTGATCTTTGAAGACCAAAAAAAACTACAAGGAGTGTTCATAAAAATTAATGAAAATTATCTACGTGATCAGAAGATAATGAAATATCAGTAAACATTCACATATGCTTGCTTCAAAGCAAACCTAATAGTACAAATGAAGGATGAGTAAAAAATGATCAAATTTACGCCATAATGGATTAACAGATCCTGTGGCTAAAATAGTACAGAAATCCAGGAGATCTAAGGACAGCTGATTGAAAGCACCAGGCGGACGTGCCAATTTTGCCCTGACTGGCTTTCCAGCCTCAGCCCACAAGCAGAACCCTCTCTAGATGCCCTGAGAAGCTCAAAATCACCCCAAAAAGGTATTTATACAAACCTCTTTGGATCCATTATTCCATCATCAGTTTACCAGGAATTATTATTATCAATCAGACACCGTTTCATTGTTAGTCAAGTGCTTATGATTAGCCTAAGAAAGTGATTTATGACTAAGTCTGTAGTATTATTATTTATTTCTTAAAACCAATCAACCCTTGAAGTTTAGTCAGGCAATCCACCCCATCTGCTCTGAAACCCTTCCCATTATTGCAGTATTTTCGTGATAAAGTGCTCAGAGTGAGTGTTTCCCTTCCTGTCTAGGCCAGTGTGCTGTTATGCCCGGCCATTAGTGGAATAAGCCCTTTCTAAGGAACCCATCTTCATTCCAAGGTTCTTAAACTGCCTAAGGAGGCCCCTTGAAGAGAGGTTGCTTTGTCTGTAAAGACCCCCAGTAGTATAATACTGTGGCCCCTCTTATATATACATATTGAAAATCTTTTATTACCAAACCAATGAAACCTTGCAACTGCTCTTATTATATTATTTATTTGAGCCTCTAAGCATTTCTTTTTGGAATAATTATTATTATTCTTATTCCAGTATTTTTATCACTCTCTGTAGCTAAAGGACTACAAGGTTCCTGGTATCAGAGAGATGAAAAAGTTCTTATTTCCAATTGGATCCCATTTGTTTAAGAATTCAGTACAGACACATGAGCAGAAAGCCCCAATATCCAGTAATAACCTTATAGGTCTGTGTCTATACAATCCCGTTGCATACCAAGTTTGACCATTAGTATAACTCTTACCACTGATAGTTTTAACTGTTAATGGTTTAACTATAACTTTGCTTGATAGTCGAATTGAAGCAGCAATCTGTAAAGCATAATGGATGAATGGGAAATCAGAAACAACTGGTAGAGACAAGATCCACTTTGGGAAAAACCAACACAGTGAGGAAGTTGCCCGAGTAGCCTATGGCTATATGAGTGCGTGAGAGAAATATATGACAGAGCTGAATAGAGATCAAAGACAACCAGTTAGCAGAAGATTTCCTGATGATCTTCAGTTAGAGCACATTTCACCAAGTAAAGAAGAAGATTTTGTTCTCTTGAATGTTGACTCTCTAAGTGACAGTATGTGGTCAATTGAGTGAGTTGATGAGTCAATTATTGAGGTTGATACAAGAGTTGAGTAATCTATGGTTGAGGATGATTGTGTTGATGAATATACCGTTGAGTTTAGGGTGACGGGCGTATGGTCAAGTTGAGTATGATCAGGAGACAGTAAGAGACAATGAGGAATAAAAGAAAAACAAGAAATAAGAATTTGAAAAGAGAAGAACAAGAATTGGTGAGACCATTTGGTTGGACCCCCGCGGGAGCATTGAACCACCCGTGGGAGCCTTGGGCCTGTCACAGTTTCCGCCTGTGATCTCTCCGCATCTTCCTTTACTTAACATTAACGTCCGTGATATGTCTAGGAATTATGGTAGGATCCCATTTTTGGGGCAAACTAGATTCCTCATGGATGTTATTGATTTCTATAGAAGTGCCTATATCTCCTTCTATAGCATTAACAGTGTTGGTCAGGATCAATTCAAATTCAGAAAGGGATCCTTCAGCATCAGCTATATCTTTATAGTTCTGATGCCCTTCAACCTCCAGCTCTCCTTCCAAGACTTCTATCTTTCTTTTTGGTAATGGGGAGTCTTGTCTGATATACCCTGTCTTGTTAAAATTGCAAAAAGTTCCAGGCATTCTCTCTTTGTCCACATTCTCATTAGGTTTCTTATTATCAGAATTATTTATCAGAAGGGTTTGTTCTCTGGTTTTGTTAATTTCAAAGTTCTCTTTAGGTCTAGAAGGAACCTTCTTGTCTAACCCATTCATTTCTATGACTTCTTCTAACACGTTGCTTAGAGTTTGTAAGTTGGCATCCATACTCATCCTGCATCTTACACTATGGTTAAGATTTCCGGGACACAAGTTGAGGAGTCTTTCCTTCACTTCCTCTTTATAAACATCTGGATAGAAGCAATCCGTTCTTCTCTTCTGTTCCAAACACCATTTGTGAGGCTTATCTTTGAAGGGATTAAATGAGGAATTTTCAAAATTGTTCATCATTTTTCTATTCCACATTCTAGAACAAAATTGATCTTTAATTAGAAGTTTCCAAGAATTCCATGGTAAGGATCCTAATTCTTCTCTTTTACTGATAAACAAGTCTAAAGCTACTCCTTCAAGTAGTCTGGGAAGCCTGACTACAGCTATAGCTTCTGTTAAAACAAGAGATTTAATAGTATAGTCAATAAATTCAATGAAATTTATATGATTGTATTCTCCTTCACTGGAGAAGTTAGGCCATTCAGAAATTGGGGGTAAGAGTTTGAGCGCTTGTTCCCTTTCAGGGTTAGGACTAGGCCTGAAGGTGTCACTCCTATGCATTCCTAGTTAGGGTGATGCATAAGGAGTAGTTTTTTGTCTGGGAGGTTTTGGTTCCTCTGTGGTACTCCCCAAGGGGTTGGTCAGATGGACTTTTAATTCTCTAAGATCATTCTTGATCAGATAAAGTTGCAAGTCCACTTCATTTTCAAGCAGATCTGATTCCTCACTAAGGGATAGAATGGAGCTGTTAGTGTTAGTTACTAATTCCTCTTTTAAAGGTTGAAAAGACATAATAAAATCTTCTTGGATACCTGATAACATATTCTCAATTGTTTGAATCTGTCTGATTTTACCTTGATTAATTGTTTCCAATCATTTTTCTGTATTTTCTTTAACATCTTCCATTCATAAAGTTTTTGTTTGGTTATTAATTAATTTGGCCACTAATGAGGTAAACTTGTCCATCTGGGTATAAAAACTGTTGAGAATTGCCTTGAACAGTCTCCTCCTTCTGACTACCGCGCACCCTAGAAATGCCGCGCGACCTGAGATGAGTGTGAACACTCTATTCTGAGGACCACTTAGTTCTAGATTTTTCCTTTTCATTTTTCTTCCCGAGTCCGTTCTTGTCTCTTCTTTGAATCCTGGGGGCTCTTCTGCATCCATTCTTCTCCGAATAACCTCCAACGACATCTACCTGAATCAACCTCCTTCTTCCTTTTATTTCTTTATCTTCTCTTTCTTTATCGTCTCTTTCTTTCTACTTCTTGTTTCCTCTCTTCCATACAAACTAAGCCTTGCCTCACTTGCTTCAGTCCTTGATCTATCATCTCTGCTGCTTGATTATGGTCCATGTGCTCTTGCCTGGTAAGAGATCTATCCGGACGACTTATTCATCCAACAACTCGACTCTGACCTCTGCCCGTTTCAGCTGTCTACTTATCTCCTCTAGTCTCATCTTTTCCTCTTCTGCTCTTGCTGTCCTGTTCCTGATCATAGTCCTAGCTCCGCTGGTTTTTAGTTCCAAGAAATCCAACTCTAAAATTATCACGGTTAAAAGCCGAAAAACTCAAGCTAATCAAAAATGAACAAACCAGTTGGAGCCAACGACTATTTTCACCAAGTTGCACTCAAAGCCTTGGTTGATGCCATTCCTCCACTCAATGAAGACAATTATTCCATATGGCGAGACAAGATGTTGATGCTCTTTGATCTCAAGGAAATTAAGGAAGTCATAACTAGGAACTCTGGCCAACTAACAATAAAGCAAGACCAAGAAATCCGAGCTATTATTCTCTCTAAACTAGACAGTGTCACCCATGCCAACATGGTCAATTCAACAAAAATCTCATCTTCCAAGCTACTCTGGGCCAAGATTACCCGTCGATTTGCCTCATCCGAAACTGCAAATAGAGCCCAAGTATTCAATCAATTTCTACATACTCCCTTTAAAAAACATGCAATAGAAAGTTTCATCACAGATATCAGAAAGGCACTTACTCGCATGGCGGATGTGGGTATAGAATTGCCCAAAGATATACTCGCTTATCTCACACTATTCAAGTTCCCCCCCCTCCTGGAGAATCTCAAGCAGCAAATTATGCACGTGGAGAAACTGATAACGGTAGAAGTTGTCTTCAATCACCTAACTCAATATAATAATGAGCGAAAGGCCCAACAGAAGATAGGCAAGTCAGCTCCAGATGTCACTCTAGTAACCACCAAAGGGAAAACGGAGAAAGATGATAGAAAGGTTCGACTCCGATGCAAAGAAGGCTACCACGACCCAAATGCTCCACATCCAGAGGCGTCGTGTTTTCATCTCCATCCTCAGATCGCACCAGGATGGTGGGTAGAACAACAGAATGAATGGAAAAACAAAACCAAAAAGAACCCAACCATCAACTATCACGCACTGCTCACTCTCTGGATCAACTCCAACAATACTCCAAATCTTCTATTGGACTCCGGTGCAAATATTCATATATTCAACAATCTCAAATTCTTTACTTCTATTAATCTCCAAGATGACCCAGAGGAAATCAAGACTGGCAAACTAGAAGCTAAATTGAAAATTCGAGGCACTGGCACGGTCCGACTGGAATGGAACGAGTCAATCATAACTTTGGACGAGTGCATGTACATCCCAGACATAGTGGTCAACTTAATCAGTCCTGGTCTTCTTGCAAAGAAGGGATGCAATCTTTTTCAAGAACGAGATCGATTTACGGTCTCTCAAGGCGACAAGGTGGTTCTAAAAGGATTAATTCGCGACAATCTATTTGTAATCGAGAAGCCTCAAGTTGCGGGCAACAATCTCTCAGTAAATCTCACGAATCAATCCACCAGCCTTACTACTACGATTGAACCTCAATCTCTCTCAGATCTCCACAAAATGCACGGCCACGCTGCAATTTCGACTCTCAAACCCATTCTCAAAGATTGTTTCTCTAAAGAAGAACTGAATAACTTCCAGTGTGATAGTTGCGTAAAAAGCAAAATCACCAAATCTCCGTTCTCAGCAACGTTGACTCCGTTGTCAAAACCGCTTGAAAGAATACACCTCAATCTGATTGGACCAATTACCCCTCAATCTAAGGCGGTTCATCACTACATCTTAACACTTGTAGATAATTTCTCTGGCTATCTCGCAGCATTCCCCCTTCTATCTAAAGATGAAACCCCAGACGCTATAATCATCATCCTGGAGACGGAATATAAACGGCTCAATTACTACCCGACAGAGATCTTCTCTGACAAGGGTACGGAATTCACCAACAAAAACTTGAAGGACTTCGCCCAATCCAAACATATCAAGTTACTCACGTTGGAACCTTACCACTCTCAACATAATGGTCAAGCGGAACAAGCCAATCAAACTATTGTCGAATACGCGCGAGCAACCTTCTCCTCTTCCAGACTACCAAAGAATTACTGGCACATAGTAATCCGAAGCTGTTGCTTCATGTTGAATCAAATCCCAAGGGAAGGTAATGACCGGTCCCCCTGGGAACTCATGTTTAATAAGAGTCTCCCCACTAACTTCTTAAAACCTGTAGGATCACCAGTAATATATTTAGGAAATCATCTGCAAAAAGGAAGGAAATTTAACAAAAAAGGATTAGAAGGAATTCTAGTTGGGTTTAATCCAGTTTTCCATTCTTACCTTGTACTAAGCTTATCCGGTGCCGTTATTGAAACCAAACATGTCCAGTTCCTCAAGAACACAATGTCTCAATTCCCACTTCTCAAGTCTCCTGGACTCGATCTTGTTTCTCAAGCCTGCTTGGAATCTGTCAACTCCGACTTCTCCTCCACTCAAAAACAATATACCATTTGCGATTTGCTAGAAGACGCTTCTGAATCAGAATCAGATCGGGAGGATAACGAGGGTGCGGACTCCTCCAATTCACCTGCTCCAAATTCACCTTGCCATTCTACTCCAGCAGAACCTCTCAAAACACCCGCATATCAAAGGCCTAGACGCGAAATCAAAAAGCCTCAATGATATGGCTTCCACCACTATTATGAACCTCCCTCCTATAAGGCGGCTCGCAAGTGTCCTGAGTGGCCCAAATGGAAGAAGGCTACAGAAACCAAATTAGAAGGCATAGAACTGCAAGACGTCTGGGAAGAATATTACGGAAATCCGGACAACATCCTCAATACAACCTGGGTTTTCAAAGTCAAGGAGAATTGCCATGGCGAACCGGTGAAATACAAGGCTCGGTTGTGCGTCCAAGGTTTTGATCAAGTGTTAGGAGTGGACTACAATGAAACTTTCGCACCAACTGGAAAAATCGCCTCTCTACGATTGGCCTTGGTCTACGCCGTGAAAGAAAAAATGAAAATCACCCAATTCAATGTAAAAGGGGCATTTCTTCATGCTCCTCTGGAAGAGACGGTCATTATAAGAACACCAGAAGGATCAAGTAGAAAATCTCCCTATCTAAAATTAAAAAAATCCTTGTACGGTCTGAAACAGTCCCCCAAGAATTGGTACGAAACCCTCACGCTATGGATCAAGTCTCAAGGGTATGAAGAGTCAACCAGTGATCCCTGCCTCTACCGCAACACTGAAAAAAAAGAAATCCTATACTTCCACGTGGACGACTTAATACATGTAGGCAACTCTGATATCTTCGAATCAAGCTTCCTTAGGCGGTTCCAGAACTTGTCCGCTCATCCACCAAAAACAATACTTGGAATGCTCATGGAGATTGAAGACAATCAAATCCTCCTGAGCCAACCTAATCATATCAATCGGGGACTGGAAGGGCTTGGCCTTTCGTCCTGCAAAGAGAAATCGTCTCCGCTGACCCAAAACTTCCATCTCAAACCCGCCTCCGATGATGACCATGCAGAATTCAGCCAGCTGAATATCAACTACCAATCCACGATTGGCCTTCTCAATCATTTATCTCAGTATACCCGCCCGGACATTTCCTTCTCTGTGTCTAGTCTGGCCAGGTTTAATGCTAAGCCCGGTATGAGTCACTGGCAGGAGGTCCGAAAAGTATGGAAATATCTCAAGACGACCAAAAATCTCAAGCTTACCATCAAGTACGATCCTAAGCAAGAAATTCTCTCCAGCTTCAGCAATGCCACCTGGGGAGATGATCCGATTTTTCGAAAATCTCAAACCGGATACATCATCTTCCACTATGGAAGCCCGGTCATCTGGAACTCAACCAGGCAGCGTAATATCACCTACTCCTCCACGTAATCTGAACTGAATGCGCTTCTTGACTGCTATCTCAAAGTTAAATGGATCAGACATCTCGTCAATGAAATCTATCACGGCTTGGAGTTCAAACCCAAGCTGTATATAGACAACAAGGGCCTGGACAACAAGATAAAAAGATTTGGCTCCCACTCTAAATCACGACATATAGATATAAAGACAAAAGGTCTCCGCAAAGACTTCATGAATCAAGAGTTCAAACTGGAACTTACCCCTAGTCAATCCATGGTCGCGGACTCCCTCTCAAAAGCTTCCTCCATCAGTTCTCCCAAGCTATTACAAAGAAAGATATTTACTAATTGAGACAGGTTACCCCGCGGAAGATCCACTTACCAGCCACGGGGAGTGTTGAGAATTGCCTTGAACAGTCTCCTCCTTCTGACTACCGCGCACCCTAGAAATGCCGTGCAACCTGAGATGAGTGTGAACACTCTATTCTGAGGACCACTTAGTTCTAGATTTTTCCTTTTCCTTTTTTTTCCCGAGTCCGTTCTCGTCTCTTCTTGGAATCCTGGGGGCTCTTCTGCATCCATTCTTCTCCAAATAACCTCCAACAACATCTACCTGAATCAACCTCCTTCTTCCTTTTATTTCTTTATCTTCTCTTTCTTTATTGTCTCTTTCTTTCTACTTCTTGTTTCCTCTCTTCCATACAAACTAAGCCTTGCCTCACTCGCTTCAGTCCTCGATCTATCATCTCTGCTGCTTGATTATGGTCCATGTGCTCTTGCCTGGTAAGAGATCTATCCGGACGACTTATTCATCCAACAACTTGACTCTGACCTCTGCCTGTTTCAGCTGTCTACTTATCTCCTCTAGTCTCATCTTTTCCTCTTCTGCTCTCGCTGTCCTGTTCCTGATCATAGTCCTAGCTCCGCTGGTTTTTAGTTCCAAGAAATCCAACTCTAAAATTATCAAAAACTGTCCAAATTTGCACAAACAATCTTGAAATGATGGCGCATATCATTACAAAAGGAAGTAATAACATCAGAGGTTTTTTTAGACCAGTTACTGGGTTCAGAATTAGAGGCTAATTGTTTTACACCTTTTTCCACTTTGGAGCAAAGGATATTATCTGATCCCAATCCTTTTTTCCCTTTGGCTTTGGGTGGGAAGAAGATATCTTCTTTCCTGATCCTTTTCCTTTCAGTTGGGATAATGGATCCCAAGGATTCCAAATTTCTATGTAGGATTCTAACTCTTTCCTTGGGCTCATTTTCTGAAGAGCTATCTGGGTAGCTTTTGCCTGTGAGATTATATTTTTCATAGATACCATGTCCTCTTTGGCTAGGGCTTCTTTGAACTCTCCCCAATATTTCACGTGCTCTCTGAATAAGCCTTTGATCCTGGCTTCCTTGGCCAGATTCTGCTGGGGTGGCTGCAGTGAATCTTCTTGTAATGGAGGGGGGCTTAATTCTACTACCTTCTCCGGCTCTAGGTTGGGGGAGGGCAGAATTACTTGGGGCTGTTCCTTGTTCATCAAAATTTGATTCATGGGTTCCAGTGCCCTCATGACTGTCATTATTTTTTGTCTCACGGTTACTGGGTGCTCCTGGAAAAGATCTATAGGAGGGAATTCTCCCTGAGGCTCATGTGTTACCTCTATTCATATTTAATAAAATTTTTATAAGTATTTTTCTACAGAAAAAAATCCATAAAAATAAGTTTTGTTTAAAAATAATTTAAGTTGATATTCCAAGGAACCAGAAATTTATTGGGATTAAATTGGTCCTTCATAGGTAATCCTACTGGGTCTTGGTGTGTCCCAATGAGGTCTTCACCCATCAAATAAATATTTTCAGGCCGTCCAGAGATATCTTGGACTTTTTTATTCAATAAATCAGTTTCAGTGCTAGTGGTTTCTGGTATAGGGGGCTTCACTGATGGTAAAAAGGTTATTTTATTGGTCAATAAAATGTATTAATATTATTTTTACAAAAATAATATGGTAATACAAGTTTATTACTGTTATATTTTCAAAATTAATTTATACAGTATTTCTTCCAAGCTTTATGTTTTCTTAATAGAGCCTGAAAGTTGATACGCCTTTCAAGATCTTCTTGTTCAAGGAGTTTATCTAAGTGTTTACGTGCAGAAGAGATATTTAGTTTCTCAGCTTGAGTTAAAGCTTTCCAACCATTAGGTTTATAATTTTTAATATATTCTTCTTTTCTCATCTTTAAAAGATTTAAATAACAGGTTATAAATTCTGCATTGGTTTTTAAATCCACTGCAAAATAATTTAATGATGAATCATGGTTCAAAAGTCAGATAAATTCATCTTTGATTTAATTTTACGTGAAATGTCTGGTCCAAGGAATTAAATATAATAAAATGGAATATTTCCTGGCCATACCCCCCATTTTCAGCCTCCTGGATGGCAAAACCCTTGCTATCCTTTAGCTAAAAGAGGCGATACAATAAATAATAAATATATTATTTAATAAATGCAGCAAAAATCCGTAAAATATTTGGATAAAGCTTATTGCAAGGTTAATTGGTTTGGTTATGGTTTATTGTTATAAATCAATATAGATAAATTTAGTATTAAATATTTTTATAGAGGGGCAAAAATCATATTGGGTATCTTTAACACCTCTCTTCAGGGAATTCAGTATGAAAACACATAGTCATTGTTACTTTGGGGCCTTTTTTTCTAAATGATATTTTGCCCAAAGATAATATGTATATAAAATACAAGGCGGAGTGGCAGGTCTTTGTAACCACGCTGACACAACAAAGAAAGGTTAATAAAACTCACTGTTATATTATTAAATCCTTTGGGTATCTGTTTGGGACATGCACTGATGAGTTAAACCTTTATACTGGGGTTAGAAGGTTTTTCAGCAGTTTAAATTGATAAAAAGCGGGTTTAGGATGGATTCTATTGATCAGAATAAAGCCATAAATCACTTAATTATCTCTTATAAGTATTTGATCACCTTGGAATGGTGTCTGAATATAAATATAACTGGGTCTATGGGTATCAATATCCTCAAAAGAGCTTTTTATCTATAGATTTTGGAGTCCCAATACTGTCCTTCTCAGGGGTATAGGGGCTTAAAGGGACGTACACTAAGGCTAGCAGGGTAACCAGTGGTAGCCTGTCACGTGTTCTTGGTTCTGTGAAACAAGTAGCATCCAACTCCACAGGGCATGGGAATTATTCTACTTTATAATTGATGTTTGGATGTGTGAATAACACTAATCTGTTGTTTTTATTTATCATTTAATTAATTATCCTTATTAAATTTTCCCAGTAAGTTAATAATTATTTCAATTGACATTCCTACAGATATTCTGATATCAGGTTTTTCTCATTATTTCTTAAATAATTGGCTTAAATTCATGATATTGATTTTACTCCTTATTTTCAAAGATCAAATGATTTACTAAAATAATTACTTGAAAATGTAAGTCATGGGTTCTCATGTAGTATTTTTACATCATAAGTTTTCTTAGTATGTCACAAAAAAATTGATGTCTAGAAACTTTATAATAGTATATTGAAGTATTTTAATATATTTTTAGAAGTAGTCATTATCTTATTTTCGACATTTTTGGTACTTTGAATTATATTTAATAAAAAATATTTATAAAGGTTATTTAAGTATTTTTATATAATTTTATGTACTTTGAGACTATCTACTATCCAGGGGAACATATTTTACATATTTAAAATGTTCCCTTGTGGGTTTTAGCATTTTTACGCAGTACCTAAGTTTCTCAGGTGGCCTGTCACTTTGTCAACCTGTAGTCCCGCGGCTGCATACTTTTCAGAAGCCCGGGGTTGCCTACACAACTTTGAAAGAGTTACAGAGCTGTAGCTCAGCCGCGCGCGGCTGCATTGGTTGCCGTGGCTGTGTGTGGGAATTGTGAAAGAACACTTTTCCGTCTGTAACTCCTAAAATATACAAAACACCTCAATTTGGACTGAATTTTTAGTGTTAAACCTATACGTGACAATACATGTGAACTATTTAATTGGCCAAAAAGTTCAATAGTGGTGATGTGGTATTTTGGCCTTTCTTTCCTTAATTATTTAAAAATAGAAGGAGTTGGATTTCAAGGGTGGGGTCAGTGAGTGACCCTACCTACTTTTGGGTGAAGCATCCATTTTTGAAATATTATTTATGGTTTTCCTACTCTTTCTTAGGTTAATTTTATCATTATTATTTTTACTTTATTTCTGTTACTTTTGCAGCTTGCTCTGCAATGGTAGCAAGCTGACATAGACCTGGTTACTTTGGAACCTTTAATTTATATTCTTAAGGGAGCTATTGCCCAAAGATAATATATATATAAAATATATGCCTGAGTGGCAGGGCCTGGTAACCCAACTGACACAACAGGAAAAGCATAATAAAAATCACTGGTACTTTATTGGATACTTTGGGTACCTGGTTGAGAACTGAACAGAAGGGTTTAAACTGTTTTGGGGTTAAAAGGTTGTTCAGCAGTTTAAATTGATAAAAAGAGTTTTGGGATGGATACTATTCATCAGACTAAATCCATGGATCACTCACTTATCTCTTATAAGTATTTCATTGCCTTGTCACAGCATCTGTATTTAAATATAACTGGGTCTCTGGGGTATCAATAGCCTCACAAGAGCTCTATATTTATAGCTTTTTTGGGTCCCAATTCTGTCCTTCTGAGGGATACAAGGGCTCAAAGAGACGGGTGCTAAGGCTAGCATGGTAACCAGTGGTAGCCTTTCATGTTTTTTTGCTGCTGTAACATGGGTAAAATCCAATTCCACAGGGTATGGGAATTATTCTACTTTTTTATTGATGTTTTGAGAAGTGAATAACACCAATCTATCCACCTGATCATTATTTCATTAATTATCCATAGTAAATGCCCCCAGGATTTTCATATTTCATCTTAGTAGACATTCCTACAGGTCATATGATTTCAGATGAGTTCTCATTATGCATCAGCTGATGGAAGTAAAATCATAATACTGATTTTGATCCTTATTTTTGAAAATCTCTTGATTACTTGGAATAATTAATTACAAATATATCCTATGGCAATATTTGTAATATTTTTACATAAATGGTTTTTCTCAGTATGTCACGGACATACTGATGTCTTGAAGTTCTCACAATTTTATTTTTAAATTATTTTAAGATATTTTACAAGTCGTAGTTATCTTGTTTTTTGACATATTTGGTATTTTTTATTATAAATAATAAAAAAAACAAAAAGTTAATTTAAGTATTTTTATAAATTTTTATGTAGTTCTAGAATATCTATTATCTACATGTACATTCATTAGATATTTAGTATGTCCGTGTATTGGTTGTAGCACTTTTATGTGGTATATTGGCTTCTCAAGCCATATTTCAGTCTGTCACTCCAGAGTCCCATGGCTGCATACCTGTCAGATGCCCAGGTCTGCATACACAGCTTGTCAGGTTACACGGAAAGGGTGGCAGTGCTGCTTCTCAGCCACGCGTGGATGTTTTGGTTTCCGCAGCTGCATGCGGGAATTGTGACCAATCACATTTCTGCCTGTAACTCTTCCAAATCACAGAATTCTTGGATTCTAACACAAAATTCACTGTGAAACCTATACGTGGGGTTTCATGTAAAATATTAAAATGGAAAAAATCCCAAGGCCATGCCTTTTTATAAATTTTCATAAATTATTTCAAAATGTAAGCAGTGAGAATTTGAGGTAGGTGTCAGTGAGTTACCCAACCTTAAATTTTATTTAGAATCATAATTTGAAATAATATTTTTAATATTATTTCTCATGTAATATTTTATTTATTTATTTATTTTATTTTGTTAATTTTGCAGCTTGATCTGCAATAGTAGCAAGTTGACACTCAATTATTGCTGGGACAGTGGATGACTTAGCATAAGTCATCCACCTCCCCAGCTTCTCCACAAGGATTTCCCATGTCATGTGATTCCTGCGTGTGCACAAGTTTAGGGAGGTGTGCAACTTATCATAAGTTTTCCACCTCCCATTCTATTCCCTATATATTTACTATTCCACAAACCTAAATCTAATTTCATGGCAAGGTGGAAAACTTAGCATAAGTCATCCATCAATCCAAATTTATCCCATCTTACATTCCAACCAGTAAAAATTTTGTACAGCTCATGAAAAATTTATAATCATTTCATGAAATAACTGGTAAGAATTTTGGAGAAAATATTTGATGTTTGAATTATATACATTGAAGCACATTTTTAACCATATCTGTCTTTCTTTCCATTAACTCTGGTTCAAATTTCAGAAGGATAACAATTTCCAAGCTTAAGAGAAGCCTTTGCTAATTTTTTTTATTTGGAAGGAGAAAATAAAATGAGTTTGATGTTCATTTTTTTGAAGTCTGGGTGGAGGAAAATAATTTTGATGAGTAAAAACAGAATTTTGACATAAAATTTCTATAATGCCCCCAGCTTTTGCATAATCAGCTATAAGACCAAGAGTTGGGAAGGAGAGGCCATGGCCTGTTTCTTTAGAGGGAGGATGGATTGGGTTTCCAGTAGGTTTTCCAATATAAGAGAACAACCCATAAATATAACCATTCAAATCATGCTGCTCTGTATGAGGAACATTGGAAAAGTCATCACAAGTGACAATTACATCAGAACCATGAAGAAAAGAATCCCTTTGTTCATTTCACTCTGGAGATGTCCAGTTTGGAATTTTGAATTCTTCTGATACTTCCTTGTTTTTGACATGAGCAGGGTTGCATAAAATTTGTATTCTATTGAAAATAATTGGATTATGTACTGGAAGCTTAGACCACAAAAAATAATTATTTTCTATTTGTTCTGGGTTTGTATCCTATCTCCTTGGGTATATTCCTATTTTGAAATATATTTTAATGGCAATCATTGAGCAAAGACATGATTAGAAAGTTTGTATTGATTCCCAATTACATGCAGAATATCCTTTGTCAGTGCCCTGAAAACAGCCAATTCTAAAGATAGATCCAGCTTTAGTGTTTCTTTTTGTGTTTTTCAGGTTCCGTTTATTTTCTTCAATCAAATATAGATATTTTACCATCTCATAAAATTGAGTTGCCAGAAATGTGTATGGTTCTTGCTGCAATTAATGGTACTTGAGCACCAAATAGGGTGGGGACTTTCTGTTTCAAACCACTTGTAGATTTGAAGGGAGTCCTACTGTTTGTATTACTACTTGGAATGGACTTAGGCCCTTCTTGAGGGTGATGAATTAGATTGACTCAGAAACACACTCCTTCTTGAAATAATCACGCTCAGCTTTAAAATGATTTTTTTGTTCTATGGATGAGGATGGCATGGATGCAATTAAGGGGCGTGGTGGTGAACTTAGAATGGAACAATCTTGGCTTGATTCCTGATGATGCGTTAGATTCAAGGGCTCATCCTCACTACAAACATTTTCTCAAAAGCATCAACAGCAATAAAAGCAAAAAGGATTGTGATGAAATCAAAAGGTTAAATTCAATAATATGAAAGCCTTTATGATGATTAAAATACATAAATGGGGCTAAGTGTTTCCACTTTCAAAGACGCATCCTCATGATTGGTTTACAATGGAAACAGGTGAGCTTGAGATTGGTTGAATGCATTGTAGTTGACTTGATCCATGGTTTACCGGTAAAAATGATGATGATGAAGTGATTCATGGTTCAAAAATGGTTTCAAGGACAAGCAGGAATGAATCATGGATCAGTGGATGATAGTTTGATGTCTTCATTTCTGCTTGCTGTCAAGCTGAATACAAGTATGGATGGTATCCATGCTGATAGGTGATGATCAAAGTTTAGTTGATTTGGTGAAGGACAGAAGCAAGAATTGGGAGGAGAAGAAAAAAGAATGGTGAGGAAGATAAAGATTGAAGTAAGTTTTGGATTGATGAAAATGAATGATTCAAGAGATTGAAATAGGTGCATGAGTTTTTACCCTTGAAATTAAGTGATGATAAATGAGAGGTGGAGGAGATGCCTTGCAGTCAATGGGTAATAGCAGGAGTTGGATGGAGTGTTTTTTTTTTAATGAAGAGGTTTATTGAAGGGTGGTTTGATTATTGGAATCTTTAGAGCTGATTGAAATATTTCAGATACCAGTATATAACAAAAACAATCAGTCTAAATTTTCAGATGTTCAAAAAAAGAAAAATTGGATGAAAACTTACCTGGGTGGACCTGCTTGAGTCCTTTGGAGATGCTGTAGTTGTCTTGCTTCTGGGATTGTTTTCAGGGTCCACTGAAACTCTCATCAATTTTCCAGCACTTGTTGTTTTGCTTGCAAATTCAAAAGAAAAGGTTTGGGCCAGCAAACAGGTCAGCAAGTTTGCATTTGCTTGCGCATTTTCTAGAAAGCTTGCTGACCGTTGCTGGTGTTTTCCAGCAACAGGCAGGGGGCCAGTGCCCATCAAGGTGCACAGACCTCTCCCAGGGCCCAGGCAGCCTGGGAGACCGCAACAGGGTCATATTTGGCAAACCTGTTGCTATGATTGCGCGAATTGTGCATTTCCTTTGCTTGGGAGAAAAGAAAACGTCCAAAGCAAACAAATTTGGGCTCCAGGACCAATTTTGGCTTTCCAGGGCCTGGAGCGCCATTTCCATGGGGAGCCCAGAGCAATTGCCCGTGGTTTTTGGCCTTATTGGAAGGCCAAAACCACCCATGAGATTTAGTGTGGATCATTGAAAAAAAAAACTTGGCATGGGTATAGCATGCCATGAGTTTGTGTTTGGTGGGGGTTATGATTCAAGCCAAAAATCAGGGGCATTTCTTGCATGAAAATTATGCTTGAATTTAAGCATAATTCTCAAGCAAGAAAGACCCCTGACTTTGTATTCATGGGGATAATGTGAGGTGGGCAGATAAAGTGTGGTGACCAAATCTGGTAACCCTGGACCAGATGCCGAAAATTCAAATTTTTTTACGATGCTTTTATTTAGGTGTCATTCAAAAAAAAAAAAAAATTGGAATTTCTTTTTCAGTATCAGTTCTCCAAATTCCTCATGCTTTCAAAAATCCCTCTGTCCCAGTAGTCTAGGACAGGGTTCTCTTGGTCCCATCCCCTAGGCATTGCGTTTGATCCCCTCTCTCTTTGTCCTCCCCCTTCCTTTTTGGCCAAACGCGCGGGCAAAGACCCGCTTGGCCTGAAATTCCCTTCATCTTTGAGCCATCCTCACCTCCTTCACCACTCCTCCATTCCTTCTCATCCTCAGATTTCCCAACTCATCTCAATCCAAACCTCACCCATGATTGTCAACCATCACCCAAGAAACCCAATTCAATCAGGCATTGAACCTATTGAACCGCCTTTGGTCCCATCTCTCTAAATCAATTCCTAAGAAAGGATTGGATCAAGTACTATATCATCATCCTCATCCTCCTCGTTTCCATTGGCCTACTTGCCATCTATTATCATGAGGTCGTCATCATCCTCTGTGGTCTTGTCTGGGGTCTTTGGGTTGGCTTTATCATCCTCTCGGTTGGCACTCTCTTGGGTGAATTGGCTAACTATTTGGCCTTCAAATAGGCCTGCTCTCATTGAACCCCTAAACTCAAGAAGAAGGATTGAAACTATGCGTGTATGTGCATTGTCATCTTAGAGGGTGGATTTTGGATTGCTTTAATTTCTAGATTATCTGCCATCCCAGGTCATCTCATCACCCCAGTCTTTGCAACTACCGGTATGAGTTTGTTCATCTTCACCGCCACCACGGTATTGACGATGCCCAAACAACTTGCTGGAGTCTATCTGGGTACCTTGTTTAGTGAGGATGGCAATGGGCTACCAAAATTGACCTCATCGGGTGTTGTCAAGTACTCCGTACTTGCCTTCAGCTTTGTCATCAACCATTCCATCACCACAACCCGTCAACAAGCGCCCAGTATCCCTCATGCATCCCATTATCAACCAACGATCCATTGCTATCATCCCTCCTGACACTCTCCTGCCCCCCTCCAACTTCGGGTGGGGGTGGAGAGTGTTTTCTACCGCCCGCAGACACCAGTGGGAAGCCTGATACGTTTTCCTTTCCCACCCCTTCCGCCTTTGGCCAAGGGGTGGGTGTTATTCTGGTATTGTTGCGCGCATCCGTCCACGGACGGACGCAGGATAGGTCAAGGGATGAAATATATCTTACCCCGGTCAGGCAGGCCAGATTTCCACCGGCCTGCGTGATCAAATTCTTCTGATCACCTCAAAATCTGAAAATAAAAAAAAAATCCTTGTTTCTCCTCTCCATTTGTAGTATCCCTTGTACATAGTCTAACAGGACCTCCTTCCCATATAAGGAGGGGCTCTCCCCTGCCTTTTGGAGGCCATCATCCTACATCCAATCAGCACAATATATCCTAGATCAGCAGATTCTATCAGCACATCAGCAGAGGGTATCATCACCACCACATCCTAAAATCATCAGTAACCTCTTGAAATACATCATCTGTGGTTTTTTTATTCCCCTTTATCTGAGACAAAAATTTGGGAATATCTATGATTGCCCCTTGATCCTTGAGCCTCAATAATCAAACCCTTGATCCTTGATCCTTATCACCAACCAATAGCTTTTCTGGTTGAAGAAGAATTTGACTGATTGAATTCTTGAGTGTGTTGCACCACTCCTGATCCCTTTATCCGACCATACTGGTCCTGATCATCCTTTGATTATCTTTCTTGAACCATTCACGTTTGACTTTAGAGGTTTTATTAAGCTTAAAACCTGGAATGTTAAAACTCCCCTCATCTCTTTTGAAGTTGAATCCGGCCACGCTACTCTTGAGTCCCTTGAGAAGTGTTGGGTTATTCTTGTTTGAATCAGTTATTTATTTGCTTCTAGAGCTTCTTCAAACAATTAGCTTTGTCTTGTGCAGCCACCCACAGTTATCTGGTACCCTTCAAGCGCTTGATTGCGGAGAGTTGGTAAGGTTCATTGAGAACCTGGAGGTTGTTTGGGATTGAGTTCATCTTTACTAAGCTTCTGCTGACAACCAGAGCTATCAGCTTGTGGGCATTGTTACTTACAATTGCCTTGTCTTGTTGAACTCTGAACAAACCTTGACTTCTTCTATTAAAGTTTTCCCCGGCACCATCTTGCCTCAGATAGTGTTTTTTACCAGCTACCAACCACTATAATCTTCATCCTCTTACATTTGGTCCCCCGTTTGACAGGTTCTGGACTTTGATCTTGGTTACATTTAAATATTTTTGTAACACTCAGGAGGTAAGCCTAAACATCACCTTTCCCCTCTGCAGAACTGCCACGGCCTAGCACCTTTTGGAGTCTTACATTTGGTCCCCCGGGCTGGGATCGAACCAGCACATCCTAAAATCATCAGTAACCTCTTGAAATAAATCATCCCTTTGCTGGTTGAAGAAGAATTTGACTGATTGAATTCTTGAGTGTGTTACACCACTCCTGATCCCTTTATCCGACCATACTGGTCCTGATCATCCTTTGATTATCTTTCTGGAACCAGTCACTTTTGACTGAAGAGGTTTTATTAAGCTTAAAACCTGGAGTGTTAAACCTCCCTTCATCTCTTTTGAAGTTTAATTCCGCCATGCTACTCTTGATTCCCTTGAGAAGTGTTGGGTTATTCTTGTTTGAATCATTTATTTATTTGCTTTAGAGCTTCTTCAAACAATTAGCTTTGTCTTGTGCAGCCACCCACAGTTATCTGGTACCCTTCAAGCGCTTGATTGCAGAGAGTTGGTCAGGTTCATTGAGAACCTGGAGGTTTTTTGGGATTGATTTGATCTTTCCTAAGCTTCTGCTGATGACCAGAGTTATTAGCTTTTGGGAGTTGTTACTTACAATTTCCTTGTCTTGTTGAACTCTGAACAAACCTTGACTTCTTCTATTCAAGTTTTCCCCAGCATCATCTTGCCTCAGATAGTGTTGTTTCCCAGCTACCAACCACTATAATCTTTATCCTCTTACATTTGGTCCCTCATTTACCAGGTTCTGGACTTTGATCTTGGTTACATTTAATTATTTTTGTAACACTCAGGAGGGCAGCCTAAACAGCACCTTTCCCCTCCGCAGAACTGCCACAGCCTAGCACCGTTTGGAGTCTTACAACAGATGATATTTTTTAATTCTAATTAGATTCTTTTTAGTATTTTGAGATGGTAATTTGAGGCTATTTTTGTAGAATTCCTGATTATAGAAAAGGAGTGGTGCAATAGCTTTCATGTTTGATAATTGAGGGTTTCTATATATTTTCCCTAGTCAATTTCACTTCTGAAAAGGTTCAAAATGAAACTTCCAACTTTGAAAGATATATCTGATGAAACCAACATTTTCTGTTTCTCTCAAAATAATGGCTACAGTAACCAATAATATTTTTGATTAGGTGCATCCCTGTAAAAATTGATTTGTAATCATGTTTTTGTTTCACTAAAAAAAGTGTTTCTTCAATATTCTGTTCTCAAGGAAATGTTTTCCAATGGCTATTTCACTTTCTTTAATCTATTATGAATAAATGGAACTAGTGTCCAAAATTTGATGATTTGAATATCTCAATAAACCCTTTATTGTTCTATTTTTTTACTCCAAATTTTCGGAATAAAACATACATGAAATTTTGAATATTTTTTGGTGCCTGTGCATCTGCCTGATTACAAGATTCATAAAGAGTTTTGGCGCTGCTCAATTTAGCATTAGATTTGGGAAATAGGTCTATCAATCAAGGTGGGTTTTTAATGTATGGAACAACAATTTCAAATTGTTTTAGAATTCATTCAATTTCTCTGAAGATAAACATTTGGGTATTAAAAATACATTTTATTGTTTATATTCATTGAAATAACTAGAGAAACTCCTCTATTGTATGATGGGTATTTATGCACATGAACCTGATTTGAAATGGTGCACTAAGGCGAAGTGCACCATGTCCCTTCATAAAATCAGTTGGTGGTGGTTGTGGGTCTCCACAAACCTACATGACAACGTGGCCAGTATTGAGCAGCCTTTCCCTCATGCTGGAAAACTTTGTTTTAAAGTATAGACATGGTCACTTGCCACTTGGACCTAGTGGGTTTAATTTATCAATGATTGCAAAAATATCTTGGACCTTTGGTACATGATAAATATGGAATATTTTGGTCATGGAAAGTTTTTTCAACCAATGCGCAAGATGAATCAAATATATTCAGGGCCATTCAAGAATCAAAAAATCATTTACCTCCACCAAATTTCTTTTTTAAATTTCCATGTTATTCATCTTTTTGGAGGAAAATTATTGGACAAAATGGGCATTTCAGTAACTAATATTTCCTGGAATGAATTTGGTGGACTATTTATGCTAACTAATTTTCCACTTTTCCATACCAATTACTAAGAGCCAAGTATTTTTGGTAAATTGGTAAATTTTGATGGGGAGTTGGACCACTTATGCTAAGTTTTCCACCTCTCTGAGGCATCTCAGACTTTATAACATCAATATTAATGTTATGTTTTTATATCATTTTTGAATTTTGCAGAAAATGAGCATGTTTGTGATTGGCCAGGTTGAAAAAATGAATTTTCCTGTGTGATTTTCCAACCTACTGATTCATTCATTTTTCAACCAAAACTGCCACTGTGACAGGAAATCAAAGTTCTCTTAAAAAATATTTACCATTTATAACTATAGGGTCTTTTTACATCCATGTCACAATGAACTCTCACCATGTATAATTGATAAGCCAGCATACCCAATTATCCCCAAGATATTGGCCTGAGCAAGAAATATTTCACTGTTTTTCCACTGAGAAATATTGTTCACCACATTTAATTCTTGAAGCCTTGTTCCTAGCATCATTTTTTGGGCTTGGTTCAATGATTGAGCAAGGGGAAGACAATATTTTCAGGGACAGGCAAGGATCAGAAAAACCTGTACCTCTGCCAAATTTCTTTTTAATATGGACATTTTTTGATTCATCTTCTTGGATGAAAAATATTTTCCAGAATGAGAATTTGGGTACCAGAATTTTTTTCCTGAAACAAACATGCTGGACTAGTTATGCCATGTTGTCCACTTCCCCACACTATGGACTGAGACCCAGCTAATTTGGGTAAATTGAGAAATTTTAAATGGGGAGGTGAAAAACTTAGGCTATGTTGTACACCTCCCTGGGCCACAATCCACTTGATCATATGGATATTGATTTTTTTTGTTAAATTCCCTCTGGGTGGTTCAGGAAATAATAATATGTGGGAATCTTTAGTTTGAAAACCAATCATTTCTGTAAGTAATCATTTGATCTAGTGAATCTTCCATAACTCAAAAAAACCATGGACTTTATAATCACCCTCATCCTTCACCTCCAGCCATGCTTGGTATACTTTTTTAATTTCCTAGGTACATTACTTGATAATAGTAAAGTTACTCCACCAGAAGCTTCCAAGAATTTCAAACTGGACTTTCTCTCACCACAACACAAAATATCTTCTCTTGCTTATCATTTGAGAATGGCTTCAAGAAATAGTCAATCCAAACCAGATTAAGTTAACTTATGTATCATTTCAAACCAGGAAGGTCCTAACCACTTTCAGAAATCCACAAATCAAGCAGTAGAAGATACTTTTCAGGAACTTGAAGAGACTCAAAAAAGTTGAATTCAGCCACTGCACTTGCACCTTTTGTGAGGGTCATGTGTTCTGTATGCAATGACCCAAACTCTTGTGGGATGATTTCAGCTCTTTATTGGAACATGACTGATGATTTAGGGTTAAAATCTTATTTATATGTCACCCAAAACCTTTTTTGTTTTCTCTAGAAACTTCATTCATTCATATCATCTCATTTCCTTGGAATCCCCCATTACAGCCTCAAAAATGTTTACAACCACCAAGAGCTGCAAATCCATGGTTTTTTGAACCATTTAAATGAGCCATGCTGCTTTATGTTTATTTGAAAGTTTTTTGCCAGCCCAAATTTCCCCTGACGGCTTTCAGCCCAGTCAAATCAAATCACAAGGCCCTAGAATATCTGCAAAACTTTATGAAAAACCTAAAAAGGACCTAGGGCCAACCAAATGGTGATTCAACTTTTAACAAGTTTCAGCCTCCTGTATTTCAAGACCCTTGCTATTCTTTAGCCACAGAATAAATGATAAATACATTATTCAATAAATGCAGAAATAATCTGTAAAATTTATGGATAAAGCTCTTGCAAGTTTAATTGGTTTGGTTTTAGTTTAATATTATTAATCATTATAAAAAAATTCATTATTAAATAAATTAATAGAGGGGCCACAATAACATTTTGGATCTTTAACACCTCTCTCCAGGGAATTCACTATGAAAACAGGTATACCTGGTTCCTTTAGAACCTTCAATTTGTATTCTTAAAGGATATGTTGCCCAAAGATAATATATATATATAATATATGGTGGAGTGTCAGGGCCTTGTGACCAAGCTACCACGACAGAAAAAGGCTAATAAGACCCACTTGTATACTATTGAATCCTTTAGGTACCTGTTTGGGATGTGCACTGATGTGTTAAACCTGTTACTGGGGTTAAAAAGGTTGTTCAACAGTTTGAATTGATAAATAGGGTTTTTTGACAGATATTGTTAATCAGAATAAAGCCACAAATCACTTGATTATCTCTTATAAGTATTTGATTACCTTGGCAAGTTGTCTGGATGTATATATAAATACGTCTATGGGTATTAATATCCTCAAAATAGCTCTATATTTATAGCTTTTTGAGTCCCAATTCTGTCCTTCTGAGGGATACAGGGGCTCAAAGGGTCAGTTTCTAAGGCTAGCAGGGTAACCATTGGTAGAATTTCACGTGTTCTGGGTTCTGTAGCACGGGTAATATCTAATTCCACATGGAATGGGAATTTTTCTACCTTTTGTGGATGTTTTGAAGTGTGAATAACACCAATCTATCCACATGATCATCATTTCATTTATTATCCTTAGTAAATATTCCCAGGATTTTAATAATTTTTCTTTTTAAGCATGCCTACGGGTAATCTGATGTCACATGGGTTCTCATTATTTATTATCTGATGGGATTAAAATCATAATATTGATTTTGCTCCTTATTTTTGATATTCTGTTGATTTCCTTAAAATAATGAATTGAAAATATTAGCTATGGGAATACATTTAATATTTTTGTATAATCAGTTTTCTCAGTATTTCAAGGACATACTGATGTCCAGAAGTTCTAACAATTGTATATTTAAAGTGTTTTAAGATATTTTACAAATTGTAGTTATGTTGTTTTTTGACATATTTGGTATTTTTATTATATTTCATAAAAAATATGTAAAAAGTTTATTTGAGTATTTTTTATATAATTTTATGTATTTTTAGACTATCTACTATCCACAGGGACATTTATGAAATATTTAGTATGTCCCTGTCTTGGATTTAGCACCTTTACGTGGTACCTGGGCTTCTCAAGCCGCCTGTCACTCTGTCAGTCCATATTCCTGCGGCTGCGTACATGTCAGATGCCCAGGGATGCGTACAAGGCTTGTCAGGGTACGCAGACAGGGTGGCAGTGCTGCTTCTCAGTCGCGCGCGGATGTGTTGGTTGCTGTGGCTGCGTGTGGGAATTGTGACAAATCACATTTTCGCCTGTAACTCTTCTAAATCACAGAATTCTTGGATTCTGAAACAAAATTCACTGTGAAACCTGTGGGTGAGGTTCCATGTGGAATATTAAAATTTCCAAAATTCCAAGGCTGTGTCTCTTCCTAAATTTTCATAATTTAGTTAAAAATATAAGCAGTAGGAATTTGAGGTGGGTTTCAGTGAGTGACCCTACCTTAAATTGTATTTGGAATCATAATTTGAAATAATATTTTTAATATTATTTCTCCTTTAATAAGATTTTTATTTATTTATGTTATTTTGTTACTTTTGAAGCTTGCTCTGCAATAACAGCAAGCTGACATTTCCCCAATCCAAGATATTGCCATATCTGAAAAAAAATCTTGAGTTTTGGGAAATTAATTTCATATTTATTTCAGTTTCTTGTACTGGCTCTGTAGTTTCTAAGATGTATTGGTCCATAAGGTATGATACTCTCTGGTAACCATTCATCTTTGTCTGCAGATTCTCCTTTCTATCTTACTAAGTATAGTATAACATCTTTACCTTGTACTCTCTCCTTCTTGTCTCTCAATATCCTGCTTACTTTCCCTTTTTCTTTCACAGGTTCAGGCTCTATTTGGATTATTACTGGAGGAAGGTTGCTACCTTTTGTTGTTTGAAAGTGATTCACAAAGCTAACAGGGAATACTGGGTGCTTTCTTGACAATTCTTCACACAAGACTACTTCCACAGCATTCTTGCCCTGCATTTTCTTGAAAACAAATGTCCCCACAAAAGCTGGTTTCAACTTTCTGTTCCCTGCTAAGTTGGTGAAGTTGGCAGTAGATATCAAGATCTGATCTCCTATCTTAAAGTCAGGTTCTTTGTGTGATTTATCCCATCTTTCTTTTTTGTATTCCACTGCTTCTTCTACACATTTTGAAGCATGATTATTTTTTAGATCTATCATTTTCTCAAATTCAAGAGATGAGGGGTGGATGGTGGCTAAGGTTTGGTTCAGGGTATTCCTGGGGAGTTTTGGAATCCATCCTCTTTCTATTATTTAAGGGGCTTCTTTGGATGTAGATTGTTTACTGCTATTATAGGCCATCTCCAGGGCTGGGAGTAAGCTTACCCAGTCATGGCAATATCCATCTGAGTTTTTGTATTCTAGACAAAAGCTAAAAAACCTTCTTAACATATCTTCCATGGTTGATATCATCCTTTCAAGCAAACCCATCATTCTGTGGATGATATGCTGTATAAAAGGCTAAAGTAATACCCAGTATATCATGCTGATTCCTCCAGAATTCTGATGTGATCTTGGGGTCTTTGTAACTGATTATAATTTCAGGTATACCTACATCAGCAACAATCCTGTTCCAAAATAACAAAGCCACATCCATGGCATTATCTTCTTCATTTTAAGGTAAAAACTTTTCCTTGTTAGAGTATCTTTCTACTATGACCAGGAAGGAGTTATAGGAGTGCGTTCCTCCAGGGGGGAGGCCTGTGCCAAAATCCATATTGATGATTTCTGTAAGCTTGCTACTATGTTCAGAGCAACCTGTCATAGCAACACAAAACTATAAAAAGTAAGAATATATAAATTGACAAAAGAAGGAGTGAGAAATCCATAAATATTATTAAAGAAATAAATTCCTCACCCAAAATTAGGTAGGGTCACTCACTGACCCAACCTTGAAATCCAAGTTGTTACATTTTTAAAATAACTAAAAAGAAAAGTACTAAAAATTACAACACCAGTATGGCACCTTTTGGCCACTTTAACATTTCACACGTGTCGTCACGTATGGGTTTTACACCTCAAATTCACTCAAAATTGAGGTTTTGTGTATATTTTAGGAGTTACACGCGTAAATGTGTTATGTCACAATTCACACGCGCAGCCCTGCATCATTACATACCCCTACATACTCGTAGAAGCAGTTTCCCGCGTACTAGAAACCCGCGCAAAGCTAATTCTTGCACGCACGCAGGGGATCCTACCCCGCGCGCATCTGTACTGACTGATCCCCGCGTCTGGATCCGTTGTGACTAATCTGACAACCAGGTACCACTCAGAAGAGCTACAACCTAATGAGGGTTTCCTGGCATATGTAACAATTTGACATATGCAGTAGTAATAGTCTAAAAAGATCAAAACTTAAATCAAATTAATAAAAATTAAGTTTAGAACAGTTTTATAATAAATAAAAGATCAAGGATTACCACATAAATCATTGGCTCTGATCTTTGAAGATCACAAAAAACTCTAAGGAGTGTTCACAAAAACTATTAAAAATTATTTACGTGATCAGCAGATGATGGAAAATTAGTAAACATCCACATATGTCGACTTTAAAACAATATTAATAGTACAAATGAAGGATGAGTGCAGAATGATCAAATTTGTGCCATAACAGATTAACAGATCCTATGGCTAAAATAGTACAGAAATCCAGCAGATCTAAGGTCAGCTGATTAACAGCACCAGGTTGACGTGCTAATCTTGCTTTGACTGGCTCTCCAGCGTCAGCCCATGAGAAGAACACTCTCTACGTGCCCTGAGAAGGTCAAAATCACCCCAAAAAGGTATTTATACAGACCTCTTTGGATCCATTATTCCATGATCAGTTTACCAGGAATTATTATTATCAATCAGAAACCGCTTCATTGTTAGTCAAGTGCTTATGAAGAATGTAAGAAAGTGATCTATGACCAAGTCTGTAGTATTATTATTTATTTCTTAAAACCAATCAACCCTTGAAGTTTAGTCAAGCAATCCACCCCATCTGCTCTGAAGTCCTTCCTATCATTGCAGAATTTTCATGGTAAAGTGCTCAGAGTAGGTGTTTCCCTTCCTGTCTTTGCCATTGCGCTGTTATGCCCGGCCATTAGTGGTATAAGCCCTTTCTAAGGCACCCATCTTCATTCCAAGGTTCTTAAACTGCCTAAGGAGGCCCCTTGAAGAGAGTTTGCTTGTCTGTAAAGATCCCCAGTAGTATGATACTGTGGCCCCTCTTTTATATTATATTGAAAAACTTTTATTAGCAAACCAATTAAAACTTTTAACTGCTCTTTTTATATCATTTATATGAGCCTCTAAGTGTTTATTTTTGGAATAATTATTATTACTATTATTCCAGCATTTTTATCGCTCTCTGTAGCTAAAGGCCTGCAAGGTTCCTGGTATCACATACCTGACAATTTCCCACCTATTATTATGTTCAGACATCTTTTGCAGGAGTCCAAAACTTTTGACAGTAGTATTCATTATATTTTTGGCAATTCTGAAAGCTAGCTACATACTTAATAGTAGTCTCTTTCCAATCTATCTACCAAGCAGTTTGCTTCACTTTTTCCATGTTCCTTTCAGTGGATAAATGCCTTGATTAACATTTTTCATGGCATTCCTGAAGTATATGTTGTATAGGTTCTTTGTTGCTCAGTGTCAACACACTTGAATGTTGGTGTCTATAGTATAGGAAACCATCCCAAAAGGTGAACCTTCCTGCTTTGTATTGTTTGAGTAATGAGGCTAGTAAACTATTTACTAGGGCTGCTTCTGGGGATTCACATTTCTTCATGTTAATAAGCACCTTGAGGTCACTGGAATAGTTGTCTCTTACTAGATAAAAGAAGGAAGTATCTAATTCACATAGGGGGATCCCCATAATTGGAGCATCTGATGTAAAAAGATTGATGCTTAAGATAGGAAAGATATCCTGATTTTCAGGGTCATATGCTGGATTTCTAGGTTCATTAGGCAAATTATTTCTACTTAAACTGTCAGAATTCTGGTGTTTAGCTCCAGCTTAATGCACTATAGTCATCTGGCCTCTATACTGTTGTATAGCAATTTTCAATCTGAGAATATGTCTACTAGGGGTCTTCATGTTCATGAGAGTTCTTACAGCATTACAATCCATAATTATTTGTAAAGTGGTTCCTTCTAAGTAATAGTGCAACCTCTCTAGAGCCCATAATAGAGCCAAGCATTCCACCTGACTGGCTCCATACCTTTTCTCAGTGTCTCTAATCTTTCTAGATATAAAAAGTACTGGTTTCTCGACTGGTTTTCATCTTCTATTCTTTCTTGGTTTAAGGAAGCTCCTAGCCCTTCCATGCAAGCGTCAATGTACAGCTTAAAGGGTTTGGATTAGTCTGGTTGAATCAGTAGAGGAGTGTAGGTCATAGCTATTTTGAATTCTTCACATTTTTTTAACCTCTCATGTGGCATTTCAAAGAGAGTGTTATTGTTGCATATTTCATACAGACTTTTAGTTAGCATAGCAAAATTTTGGATTTATTGTCTGTAGTAACTGAAAAAACTAATAAATGATAGCAACTCTGTTTTATTCTAAGGAATGGGTCTATTCATTACAACAGCTATCTTATTCTGTTCCGCAGCAAAAGTTAGACCAGAGACTATATTCCCCAGAGCTTTCAGTTCTCCGTATCCAAACTTGCACTTCTTCATGGATACTTTCAACCCTGCTTTGAAAATAGTCTGTAGGACTAATTTTACTTGATTTGTATGAGTCTTCCAATCATCAGAGTATATGATGACAGCATCTATATAACACATAATCCATACTTGTCTGATGTAAGTCCCTAGAACTTTATCCATTGTTCTCTGGAAGTTTGATGGAGCATTCTTCATGCCAAAGGGCATTCTGAGGGACTCATATATTCCTAAATGGAAGATTATTCTCATAAATTTTCTACTTTAAGAGCTTATAGGTATTTTTTGGAACCCTTTAAGCATATCCATAGTAGTGATGTATTTTGCCTTAGACAAGTTATGCAGAGCATGATCAATCCAGAGGATAGGATAATAGTCTTCTTGAGTATAATTATTCAGCATTCTGAAGTCTCCTCCCATTGTTGACTTATCATTATTCCAAGCTATCATTACAGGGGTTGTCACATCCACTTGTTAATTATGCCCAACCTTCCTCAATACCTGTAGGTTTATAAGTTCTTTGATGTGTTAATCAAGAGCTACTATAGATTTAGGACTAGAATATTAAGCAGGTCTTCTCAGGTTAGGAGGATAAGGAGGCTTAATAGTCAAGGTCAATACCATATCATTTCCTTTTATATTAACAATGGGATGATCTCTAGTACAGAAAGCATTTTGATTCTCAAGACAGACTGTCGATATATGTTTCTTCTGTTCCTCAGAAAGTGTCTCATTCAGTGCTACTTGAGAGAAGTATTCTTGGTTGAATTCTTCTATGTGCTTTTGGTAAGTAGAAGAGGGGAAATTAGTTTGGATATTGCATATCTTAAACTTCTTGTCCCAGTTACCACCAACCCTGAAATACCTTCCTTAACTTTGGAACAAATCTGTTCCATATATACATAAAGCATCATTTCCTATTATCAGGTAGTCACATAATCCGTTGAGCAATACTACAAATTCTACTCAAATCCTCAAATATCCTTTAGTATGGGGAAGTATTATGGGAGCAGTCCATACTCCAATAGCATTCATAGTGAAGTTGCAAAAGCTAAACTTATCCTTTGGGATGGGCAGCAGGTGGAGTTTCCAGTTGGGATCCCATTTTTTCAAGAATTCAGTGCAAACACATGAACAGAAAGCCCCACTGTCAAGTAATAAACTTATGGGCTTTTCTTTATACATTCCTGTTGGTTAACAATTCTGACCAGTAGTACAACTCTTACCACCCATAGGTTTGACGGTTTGTTGTTTAACTTCAGTGAAATTTCTAGGGATTATGGAAGGGTCCCATTTTTGGTCCAAACTAGACTCACCATGGATGTTATTGATTTCTATAGAAGTGCCTGTATCTCCTTCTATTAAATTGATAGGGTTAGTCGGGATTAATTCACATTCAGAAATTGATCCTTCAGTATCCGCTGTTTCTTTGTATTTCTGGTTCCCTTCACTCTCAGGTTCTCCTTCCATTACTGCTATCTTTCTCGTTGGAAATGGACAGTCTTGTCTCATGTGCCCTATTTTGTTACAGTTCAAAAACGTTCCAGGTATTCTTTTGTTATCCTTGTTCTCATTAGATATCTTATTACCATGGATACCTATCAGAGGAGGTTGTTCCTGGGTTTTGTTAGTATTGAAGCTATCTTTGGGTCTAGAAGGAGCCTTCTTGTCTAACCCATTCATATCTCTGAATTCTTCTAACACATTGATTAGAGTTGGTAAGTCAGCATCCATACTCATTCTGTCCCACACCATGGTCAAGATTTCCGGGACACAGGTTGAGAAGTCTTTTATTAGCTCCCTTTTTATCAGCATCTGGATAGAAGCAGTCTAGTCTCCTCTTCTGTTCTAAGCACTGTCTGTGAGGTTTATCCTTAGAGGGTTCAAATGAGGAATTTTTGAAATTTTTCATCATTTTCCTTTTCAGGATCCTAAAACCAAATTGTTCTTTAATTAAGAGTTTCCAAGAATTCCATGGTAAGAATTCTAATTCTTCTCTTTTACTGATAAAGCAATCTAATTCCAATCCTTCAAGGATCCTAGGAAGTCTGAATATGGCTATAGCTTGTGGCATTTCATAGGAATTTATGGTATAGTAAATAAATTTGACAAAATTTATATGGTTGTATTATCCTTCACCAGAGAACTTAAGCTATTCAGAGATAGGGGGTAAAGATTTGAGGGCTTGTTCCATTTCAGGAGTAGTACTAGTCCTGAAAGTGTCACTCCTGTGTATTCCTATAATGGGTGGTGCATAAGGGGTAGCTGTTTGTCTGGGATGTTTTGGTTCCTCTGTGGTACTCCCCAAGGGGTTGGTCAGAAGGACTTTTAAGTCTCTGAGATCATTCTTGATCAGATTAATTTGCAGGTCCACTTTATTATTAAGCAGATCTAATTTTTCACTAAGGGGAAGAATGGATTTGTTAGTAGTATTCATTAATTCTCCTTGAAATGGCTGGAGGGACATAATAATATCTTCTTAGATACTTGATAACATATTCTCAATGATTTGAGTTTGACTGGTTTTTACTTGGTTTATTGTTTCCACTAATTGTTCTGTATGTTCCTTAATATCTTCCATCCATACAGATTTTGATTGATTACTAACCAATTTTCTCACTATTGGGGCAACTTATCCCTTGGAAAACTTATCCGTTTGGTTTAAACACGGTCCAAATTCCACAAAAAATTTGAAAATGATGATGCACATCATTAGAAAAGGAGGTAATTAAATCAGAAGTTGTTTTAGACAAGGTACTAGGTTCAGAATTAGAAGCTACTTGTGGTACACGTTTTTCCACTTTTGAGCTAATGAGATTATCTGGTCCCAATCCTTCTTTCCCTTTGGCTTTTGATGGGAAGATGATCTCTTCTTTCCTGATTCTCTGCCTTTCAGTTGGGCTAATTGATCCCATGGATTCCAATTTTCTACATAGGATTCCACCTCTTTCCTGGGGATCATTTTCTGAAGAGCTATCTGGGTAGCCTTTTTTTGGGATATTATCTTTTTCATAGATATTACGTAACCCATGGCTTGGGTTTCTATGAATTCTTCCCAGTATTTCACGGGCTCTTTGACTAAGACTTTGATCTTGGCTTCTTTGGCCAGATTCTTCTGGGATGGCTTCAGGGAACCTCCTTGTGATGGAGGGGTACTTTATTCTACTAACTTCTCTGGCTCTAGGTTGGGGGAGGGCAACAGTACTTGGCTCTGTTCCTTGTCCACCAAAATTTGACTGACAGGTTCCAACCCCCTCATGGTTTCCATTATGGCCTTCCTCACGGTTACTGGGAGCTCCTGGCAGAGATCCATAGGAGGGAACCTTTCCTGAGGCCCTTGTGTTACATCTGTTCATGTTTAAGAAAATATTTATAAGCATTTTTCTTTTGCAAAGAAAAATCTGTAATAATAAGTTATTTTAACTTACTTAAGTTGATATTTAAAGGTACTAAGACTTTATTGGGATTATATTTTTCCTTTGCAGTTAGTCCAAGGGGGTCTTGGTGCATCTCAATCAGATCTTCTCCTGTCCATTCAATATTTTCAGGATGTCCATAAATGTCTGGTACCTCTTGATCCAACAAATCAATTTCAGTGGCAGTGGTTTCTGGGATAGGAGGGTTCACTGATAGTAAGAGAAAAATATTTTATTGGTTAATAATATATTAATATTATTTTAATAAAATAATATTGTAATATAAGGTTTTTGCTTCCTTTTATATTTTAAAAGTTAATTTATCCTGTATGTTTCCAAGCTTTATGTTTTCTTAATAGAGATTGAAAGTGGATACGCCTCTCAATGTCTTCTTTCTAATTTTTTGCAGAGAGAAGAGATTTCAAGTTTTTCAGCTTGAGTTAAAGCTTCCCAACCAGTTGTTTTATAATTCACAATTTAATCTTTTTTTCTAATTTTTAAAAGATTCAAATAATATAATATTAATTCTGCATTGGTTTTCAAATCCACTGAAAAAGGAATTTATAATAAATCACATATGTAAAAGTCAGATAAATTATATCTTTGATTAATTTTATGTGAAATTTCTGTTTGAAGGTATTAAATATAATAGAATGGAATATTTCCCAGCCAGAAACCCATTTTTCAGCCTCCAGGATGCCAAGACCCTTGCTATCCTTTATCTACAGGAGGTGATGCAATAAATAATAAATATATTATTCAATAAATACAGCAAAAATACCAAAGATATTTGGATAAAGCTATTTCAAGGTTGATTGGTTTGATTGTGATTGAATATTATTAATCATTATTAATAAATTGATTATTAAATAAATTAATAGAGGGGCCAAAAGGATATTGGGGATCTTCAAAACCTATTTTCAGAGAATTCACTTTGAAAACACATAGTCCTGGTTAATTTGGAACCTTCAATTTATATTCTTAAAGGAGATATTGCCCAAAGATAATATATATGTAAAGTGTATGATGGAGTGGCAGAGCCTTGTAATCAAGCTGCCACATCGTAAAAAGGATATTTAAACTCACTGGTATATTATTTCATCCTTTAGGTACCTGTTTTTGGACGTTTACTGATGGGTTAAACCTATTACTGGGGTTTAAAATGTTGTTCAGCAGTTTAAACTGATAAAAAGATTTTTGGGACAGATATTATTAATCAGACTAAAGCCATAAATCGCTTACCTATCTTTTATAAGTATTTTATTACCTTGGCCTGGTGTCTGGATGTAAATATAACTGGGTCTCTTGGTATCAATAACCTCAAAAGAGCTCTATATTCATAGCTTTTTGGATTCCAATTCTGTCCTTCTGAGGGATACAGGAGCTCAAAAGGACAGGTGGTAAGACAAGCAGGGTAACAAGTGGTAGCCTGTCACATGTTCCTGGTTCTGTAGCACGGGTAACATCAAATTCCACAGGGTATTGGAATGATTCTACCTTTTGATTGATTTTTTGGTGCGTGAATAACACTAATCAATCCACATGATCATCATTTCATTCATTATAATTAGTAAATGCTCCCAGGATGTTAATAAGTTTTATTAGTAGACATTCCTAAGGGTAATCTGATGTAAATGGATTCTCATTATCTTTTAGCAGATGGGGGTAAAATCATAATAGGGCCTATCAAAGTTAACCAAACCTGCCATTTTTAATGATGGGTTTCAAACCAAATGCTCCATTTCAAACCTGCCATTAAAAATCAAGAAAACACACTTATTTCACATCAGACGTGTCAAAGTTAACATGAAATATGTGGTTTTTTTCAAATAAAGTATTGAAAGGCTTCCACCACCTGTCCACGTCATCCACCCCTGGCTTCCCACCTCCTTCTACCTCCAACCTCATTGCAAATTTTCTTACCTCAAGCCTCATCATAAAAATATTCACCACTCTCATCACTTTATCACTCTAATCATCACTCTCATCAATTTATAACCATCACTTGATCAGTCAGCACTTTATTGCTCTCATTGCTTCATTGCTCTCATCACTCTACCTCCCACGAGAACTTGTACCTCCAACCTGATCCAAAGATTCCAATCATTGTTTTATTGCTCTTGTCACTTCATTGCTATCATAACTTTATATCTCTCATCACTTTATCTTGCTTTTCACTTTATCCATCTCATTACCTTATTGCTCTTACTCTTTCCAAATGGTCCCTCAGCAAACCTCCACTGCAAGTCCACAAAAAATTCCAACACACCAAATGAAACATTGCCAAGGAACACCACAACAAACAATCCTCCCCCATCAGGTTCCAAGGGCTCAAGTCAGCTCAAGAGAGCTGATCACATCATCCTGGTCAACTGGCTCAAAATTCCCTCCAACGATGATGCCTCATTTGGATTGGACAATGAAACACATGTTGGCCGGCCTCCATCCTCTAAGGTCAATGGTTATCTCCTGATGGCCAATGAACTCAAGAAAAAAACAAAATTTAGGCTGGATCTGTCATCCAAACAGATGAGGGAGCAATTCAAGAATTATTGACCCAAGTACAAAAAGGCCCACTCCATGTCAATCTCCACCGGCTTTGGTATCACCAACTCTGAAAAAGCCAAGGGAATCAACTTTGTGGTTGATAAGTTGGAATCCATTTGTACTTGTTATATTCAAATGGATAAAATCTTTGGAAAGAAGGCCAAAATCACCCCATTAGCCGCTTTTGATGCCTAAAAATCCAATTCAGTCAATGCTGAGGACTTGGCTGGGGATGCTCAGCCTTGCAATGGTGATCCTGAAGACAAATTTGCCTTGGAGTGGCCTCCATCCAATGCCAAGGAGGATATTCAAACGCAATCAGCTCCAATCACATCTACTTTGGCATTGATTGATGTGTCAAACCATACCTTGGACCCCTCCCCTCCTTCTTTGGATTGCTCTCTTCCTGGGTTAGCAGACCTCATCAACCTTGCTGATGCGGAACAAGATACTCCTAAGTTTCCATTAATCTCAACATTGTTTCAAGTAAGGAACCATGCTCTTTTCTCTTCTGTCTGGTTAATCCTGACTGATAGATATTGAAGGACCAACTGGGTTGACAAATTTTTTTGAACCATGAAGGAAAGTGATGAAAAATTTGATTTCCTTCTTATCTTTTTCTGAGAGTTTATCAAAGGGCACAAATTTAATTATTTCAAACAGGGCTTGGTGATTAGATCAATTGAGGACAATTACTTTTCCACAGTGGAAGAAATGGAATTATTTGATTGTTTGTTTTGCTTTCTCAAACTCTTCCTGGGTGGGTTTTTGAATATTCTTTTTCTTTTTGGCAACAATTAAAGGGTACAAATCCAAAGGATGTGTTTTCCTACCAGACCAGACCAACTTTTCATAAATACCTTTGTCAGTAACTTCCAAAGATATTTTTAAATCCCAAGATTGAAGCCTCTTTTGGCAAGAATCCCTACTCTTCCCACCTCTCTGTGTTTTTTTCAAGCCATCTCCTTCCATCTTGCTCCCTCCCAATCCTATAATTAGATTGAGGTGAGGAAAAAGGCAGGATTTTTTTTGTGTAACATTTTGAGGGGGGTGGGAGAAGAATTGGATGTTCACCAAAAGGGGTCAAATTTTTTCCAAAAAAAAAAAGAAAAACAAAGTCAGTCCAATAGACATCATTGGTAAAAAAATGATTGAATAAAAAAAGAAACCAAAACTGGACTTGAACCCAGGGACAACGGAAGCTGAATCTCCCCAAAAAAAGATTGGAATGAGAGACCCATGAAACACACCAACAAGCAAAGTTATCAAAAAAAATAAAATTAAAAACAAAAAACCTACCTTCCATGGCAAAGAACACCTGAAAAAAACAAAAAACATCCTGTTGGCTTCTGGTGAAGTCCGGAGACACCTAAAAAGAAAAAAATATCAATAATAAAATAAAAGAACTGGAGGTCAGCCCCAAAGAAATCTCAAAAAACAGGTGCAGGAGGAATTGGCAATCAATTGGCTGATCAATTTTTTGATTTATCAATCAAAACCATTGATCAATTGATTGATTTGATTTCAATCAATCAATCAATCAATTAGGATTTGGTCAATCAATCAAATCCTCATTGATCAATCAATTCATTTGGTTTCAATCAATTAATCAAATCCAAATCAATCAATTGATTGATTAGGGATTGATTAGCCAATTGATTTCTAATCAATTGTTGGGGGTTGGTCAAGCAAGGAAGGAGGAGGAGGAGGAGGAGGCAGGGGGGAGAAAGAGAACGGAGGGGCATACCAGATGAGGAGGGGGATGCAATTGAGATGAGGTGGAGGTGAGAGAGAGGACCTTGGGGAAGTTCAAAGGAGAGGTAAGCAAGGGTGGTTTAGTGAGTGGAAAGATTGAGGGAAGGGGGATCACTGAGTCTTTTGGTGAGTTGGATGGTGGATGTTTTGGGGAGCTTGGTGAAGCAGATTTCTTGGTGGGGTTGATGATGCTGGTGAGGTTGGTTAGTTTGCTGAGGTGAAGGAGGTGGTTTGATGAGGAGGAGGAAGGAAGGTGACCGGTGTGTGAGTGGGGTGAGGTGGAAGTGTTAAAGCGGTGAGCTGGAGGGGAGAGGTGGGTGGGCTGGCAAGTGGTGGGGTATTAGGTGGATGTTTTTTTGATTTTGTCTAAGTCCACTAAGAAAAAAAAAAAAAAAAAAAAAAAAAAAAAAAAAAAAAAAAAAAAAAAAAAAAAAAAAAAAAAAAAACAACTCAGCCTGGAAACTTGGGTGAAAAACAAAAAAAAACTTACTGTGAATCTATTATTCACCTATTTAAAAAATCAAACATTACTCATCAAAGCAAGCAAGGGTGAGAGGAAGAATCCCCTCTCTCATAGAAGAAGATGAAGAACAAGATGAGACAGGGATGACTTGAGGTGGGTCAGGAATATCATCACCAAATATTTTTTCCCATTCATCTTTTATTTTGGCCAAAAGATTGTGAAGGATTACACAATTGATAATCCAGTTGATGAGGAACTTCATGTCTTTGAGTTTTTGAAGCTGGTTTCAAATTTCCCTTAAGCTGGCCCATCTTACTTTCAGGACTCCTATGGCATGCTCAATCCAAACTTGTGATTGGGAAAGATGATAGTTGAAATTGGTTTTTCCTTGATTGTTAGATGGAATGTTTGGGTATGCTGGAAGCACATACTTGCCACTAGCATAATCTGAATTGGCCAGAATGTATTGATCTTGGTCAAAGTAGTTCCCTGGTTGTTGGGCAATTTGCATCCAATTGAACACGTATGGATCATGAAAAGAACCTGGAAGGCCAACATGGAGGGATATGAACTTCTTCTTGTTATCACAAACAATTTTTAGGGCCACAGATTATCTAAACAAAAAGATGAAACATATTTGGTCAGTTGTGTGATAAAGGTGTTATCAAAGTCATTGGAAAAGAAATGAATCAGTTGCCTTTTTTGCAATCAAAATAGTGGTTGCCATCTAGCTTGGGTTTTTGACTCAAGGAGATGGTGGTTCCATCAACAAACCCAATGCAACCAGGAAAGCCTTTGGTCTCCATTACTTGAGATATCTCCTTGCGTTCTTCTTTTTTTGGCCAAGAAAGAACTGAGAAACTGAAAGATAGGATAGCAATCATGACTCTTTTGGTGTATAAGTCAATGCTTCCATAACTGACTGAGAATAGATTTTTCAATTGATGGATTTCTGCTCCATATCCATTTTATCCCAATTTACAAGAAGCAACAGCAAGTTGGATGGCTCGAATGCATTGAGGATTCCAAGAATTTTTCTGGAAGATGTGGTGGTCTTCAATCATCTCCAAAATTTTCATGAATTAAGGGAAAAAAGTTTGGAATAGGTTTTGGAAGCTTAAGTCAGGGATTAGATGAAGATTTTGCCTTTCATACATAGGGTTGTGGAGGGTGTGTATTCTTGGAACCATGTATTGCTTGTCCAACAGAGAATTCAAAGCTAACCAAGTTGATTCCAAATCAGAGTCTGAATCAGAGTCTGAATGGGATTCAAACAGTAGCAAAAGTTCAGTCAGCTTTTTTGCGTTTTCAACTTTCTGGCGGGAAGTTTGATTGGAAATGTTGAGAAAGATGGTGATACAATGTGTGGTGATGAGATGATGATGGAATTTGTGTGAAGATGGAGAGTTTAAAATCAATAGAGATGTGAAGCAATGGAGATGAGATGTGTGTGATGCAATGGAGATGCAACCTGTATGGATTTGCTGATGTGGATGGGTGTTTTAGATGTGATGGATGGTGGATAGATGATTATGCATAAATGGCGGGTTTAATTGCAGGTTTGATGTTGAAATCTGCCATTTTCATGAAACCCACCATTTCAAAATACACCAGTTATGGGGTATGTTCATTTCAGAAACCCGCCATTTTTAATTGCGGGTTTCTAATGGCGGGTTTGCTAACTTTGATACGCCCTAATACTGATTTTGATCCTTATTTTCAAAATTCTGTGGATTGACTTGAAATAATTAATTAAAAATATAGGAAATGGGAATATATGTAATGTTTTCACCTAATCAGTTTTCTGAGTAAGTCACGGACATATGGATGTCTCAAAGTTCTCAGAATTTTATATTTAAAGTTTTTTAAGATATTTTACAAATTGTAGTTATCTCATTTTTTGACATATTTGGTATTTTTATTATTATATTTTATAAAAAATATGTAGAAAGTTTACTTAAGTATTTTTATATAATTTTATGTATTTTTAGACTATCTACTATCCCCAGGGACATTCATTACATATGTAGTATGTCCCTGTCTTAGTTGCAGCACTTTTACATGGTACCTGGGCTTCTCAAGTCGTCTGTCACTCTTTCAGTCCGTACTCCTGTGGCTGCATACCTGTCAGATGTCCAGGGCTGCATACACCACTTTTCAGGTTACACAGACAGGGTGGCAGTGCTGCTTCTCAGCTGCGCACAGATGTGTTGATTGCCACGGCTGTGTGCGGGAATTGAGAAAAATCGCATTTCCGCCTGTAACTCCTCTAAATCACAGAACTCTTGGATTCTGACACAAAATTCACTGTGAAACCTGTGGGTGAGGTTTCATGTGAAATATTAAAATGGCCAAAATCCCAAGTCCGCGTCCTTTCCTAAATCTTCATAAATTATTTAAAAATATAAGCAGTAGGAATTTGAGGTGGGTGTCAGAAAGTGACCCTACCTCAAATTGTATTTAGAATCATAATTTCAAATAAAATTCCTAATATTATTTCTCCTTTAATAAGATATTTTTTTACTTTTTCAGCTTGATCTGCAATAGTAGAAAGCTGAAAGGATGACTTTGGATTGATGGATGACTTATGCTAAGTTTTCCACCTTCCCATCAAATTATATTTAGGTTTATGTCATAATACATCTATAGGGAATGTCAAGAGAGTTGGAAAATTTATGATACATTGTCTGCTGCCCGGGACTTGTGTGCATACAGGAATCACATGACATGGTAGATCCTTGTGGATAGGCTGGGTAGGTGGACAACTTATGCTAATTTTTCCACTGTCCCAGCAATAATCAATCATTTGGCATATTCAAAATAAAGCTGCCATATGGTTCAGGGGAAGTGGAAGACTTAGCACAAGTATTCCACCTCCCCAGCTTTCCCACATGATTTTCCCTTGACAACTGATTCCTGAATTCCCATGGTACGGGATTGGTGGACAACTTATCATAAGTTTTCCAGTTCCCTACACATGAATCATATTTTTTTTTTTGAAAAGCAGACACTTTGGTGATACAAACCTGCCTATTACAACAAATCAACTAGGTGAATCCTGCATAATGTAATCTCTCAATTAAATTATGCACCCCTGTTACATTCTTCTTTATTCTTTTGAGCTCAGTCATCCAGGAATGTTGAATTATCATATATTTTCTTGGAATCATGATTCAGAACTTTTACTCATGTCATTGATCCTGATTGCTGGTGTATTACCTTCCAGTAATTAGAAAGCACTCTGCCTTCTCTAAAAGAATTAGAAAGAATTCTTATGACACAATTTTCAAAAGAATGAAGTTGAAAACCATGCATTCTTCTTCTTGCACTTTGTTATTTATGTAATATGAAGTGAGGAGATTTATTAAAAATCAATTCAGGAAAGAGGAAAATTATAATACACATTTCCAAGAATTAGCATCATTCAAAATCTGACACCTGATTCATCATATTTCTTCACTATTCAGTTTCCAAAATTGAACTCTCAACAATCAATTCCCACTGAATATCAATCTATGCAGTAAACCTGCATCTTTGTGGTCCCCAGAATTGCATTTTTGAGTAATTTTACATTTAACCAATCTTATAATAAAAACAAAGCAATGCAACAAGCTATTGGACCTGTTCCAGTTTTATCCATATCTAATTGATATATTTCTCAATTATCAATTCAACAAAATCAATAAGATTGTCAAGGAGTTGTCTGAAGTCCATATGTTAGGAAATCATATCTTGATATATTTCAACTCCAGCTCTTTCTCATGGAGGCTGGAATTCTTGAGCTCATTCAATCATTCAATAATCATTGTTCAATTCCATAAATATGAGAATGAGTAATTTTTTGGAACACATAATGGTCAACAATGCTTTCTGTGGAAATATTTTGTGATAATTAAAATCATCAAATGCAACAGGAAGCTCTTCATATCTATTATCTGGAGACATCCCCAGCATAAATAACTCAAATTTTCCTTCATGATCCCTATATATTTTTATGAATCATGCATAAGTGCCAAAAAAAATTATCACACTCTTTGGGGCAGATGGTAGCCACAGATTCTCCTTTCTATGTCAATCATGAATTGATTTCTCATTGAGCTCTTCCCTTTTATAAAAAGATTCTATTTCAATCTCCAAGTATAATTATTTCCATACTCTTTTCCCAGTTTCAAGAAAAATTTGGGAACAAAGGGGAACCATAATATACAATATCTTCATTTCTGAAAATTTTCAGAAGTTCAGTAAAAGGGAATCCGACTTCCCATTCATCAGTTTTTGAAAAATCAACACAAAATCAAAAAATCAGAAATTTTTCATCTGGTTACTAATTTGGAAAGTTAGAAATGGAACCGGGTAAGAAAGAATCCCCACAGTAAAAGATCTTGATGACAATAATACAAATCCATTTCTAAATCATGGTGTTTAATTTATGTTACTAAAAGGCCAAAACCCCAGCTAACCCAACATCACCATCCCCTGAGCCATCAAGAGTCCCCCTTCCAGATGAACAAGTCAATATGCCTGGTGTTGAGGAAGATGAAGATTTTGACAACTCTGCTTCCCCATCCTACTTCATGAGTGCACAACAACTCTCTTAATCTCACTAACACCATAAGAAGCAAAAAATTTTGTCCCAAGAACTATATTCTCTCTCTTGTCATGCACGCTGTGGAAACAAGAGGGGTGATATCCCCCAAAGGTGTCCTCAAGTTCTGAAAGTTATTGGTCTAATCGTCTGTAAGGAGATTGTATGCAATGAGTTTTAAGAATAGAGAGAGTGATAACAAGCTAAATTCCTCCCTTCCAATCCTTCCCATACCATTCCCTGGTGGTCTGGTGATGATGATATATATCTATATGATAATCTCCATTGATCTGTATGTTGAGATGATATTAGATAATGCCCTCCGATGATCCAACCCGGAGTTGAGAGTGAGGTGTTTTTAAGTTCTCCCTCTCAACCCTAACCTTGGTACAAACACAAGCAACAAGATAGATGAAATATGACCCCAAGTACAGAACCCTAGCTCCACCTTAACCCTACCCCGTACCACCCACCCTTTCTGAAACCCTCCCCTTTGATATCACGTACGTCCGGTTTGTCCTTCTCATGGCACAGCCCTCTGCTGCGCCCTACTCAGAGCTCCCCGGGTTTATCGGTCAGCGCGCGTCTGTGGATCCCGCAATCCGTGAGTCAGCCCGCGCTTATGCCCGCGCAAACCTCTGATCCCGCAATCCGTGTGTTGGCCTGCGCTTATGCCTGCGCAAACCTCCCTGGCGCATATAGCCCCTGATTGCCCCGCCCTTGCCTTCCGGACTAGCCACCCGCAAGCTTGGTTGGGCCGGCTCCATCACTTGGTCCGCATTTCCTGGGCGGGTTGCAGCGGGCAACGCAGCTCCCAATCCAAGGTTATAAATACAACACTACATCCCCCCCAAGTTGAGTTCTGTCCCCAGAGGTCCTTCCATCACTACCTCAACCTTACCCCGCTACCAGACCACCCCCCCCCCCCACTCCCAGTCCACCCCAGCTACTAGCCCAATCGGCGAATCACCTTCACTGCTCCGCCGCGCCCACGTCCTGGTGAGAATCAGAGTGAGATTGAGATCCGCGCCTGCCTGGTGAGAATGAGATCTGCGCCCGCATCCTGAGCCAATGAAGTTCCCCAGAAGGTACCTGGACCGCCCCAGCCAAACTTCCACACAGTTCCTGTAGAAGACAACTGATAAAGAGAAGACAGGGAAAACAACCAAACACAAAAAGGAAAACAAACCCAAAAATAAATTTTTTTTTTCTTTTTTCTTGCTAACATTGGGCCTCCACTCCTTTTCCTGCATTACCCAACAGCAGGGCTTGTCCTTGGGTTTACGGACATGTCTTGCGCCATGCCCGCGTCCCATCCTGCGCTAGCTTCCCCCCCCAACTTGGCTGCTGTCATCAGCTGACAGTCTCAACCAATCCCACAAGGGTTGCATCCACCGGCCAATTCTCCAAACTTCCATCCCAATGTGCCTTCTGTCGCTAAAGCCCTTGCAACCCCTACTTCCTTTCTCCCAGTCATCTTGTTGGCGCCCAATCCTTCGCCGTTCTGCACCTGACGCCCTGCCACAAGTTTCTGTTGCACCAACGCCAAAACCTCCACTAGCCATGATGGCAATGGGCCTGTCCTCCATTGATCCGTCCCGCACTCCCTGCGCCCTTCATTGTTCCATTCCGCATTCATCCTCCTTGCCACCACCATGTCCTTCCGTCCTGCACGCATTCTCCCCGCCGTCAAAGAGGCCCAGCCCCGGTTACAATCCTCCAACGCTTGGCCTGTTCCCACTGCCGCCACTCCTTCCCTCTCCGCAAGACCCATCCCCCGTTCATTGGCTCCCAAACTGCACGGAGTATCTGCTCCCCGTTCCTTCTTCCTCACTTGCTTCCTATCAGCAGGCCCAACCAGTTCCGCCAAGACCCCCTTCCCCAACACACACAGAGTATCCGCTCCCCATTCCTTTGTCCTTGCTTGCTTCCTATCAGCAGGCTGAACCAGTTCTGCAGAGACCCGCTTCCCCAACACGCACCCCACCTCCAGGGAGGAAAACAGTCCCGAGTTTCAATCCGTTGTCCAACCCTTGCGTCCCAGCCACCAAAAATTGTTGTTGTCCCCATATGTGCGCACCCGGGGCGCAGACGCGCAAGGACGCTAAATACTCTCCAGATAGACCTCAAGGCCTCTTACCACCTCTGCAAGTTTTTTGGCCCAAGGGATGGTCGCCGGTGATGGGGCTGGAACGCACACTGCCCTGTAATACAGCTCTGTGTAATCCAATTCCGCCTGTAACCGGACCCAGCTGCACACGCCTGCTTTGTAGGCCAATTCAGCGGAAGGCTTGAAATTGCCTTCCCAAAAACAAGAGTCATGCCTCCCCCATCTTTCCAACATGTCCCCCTTCAGTGTTGGCCAATCCAGGTTCTTGTATCCTCTCATCTCTTCTACTTCCCAACGCTCTTCCGCGTCCTCAATGAACAGGACAACATGGCGTGCCTTCTCAAAATCCAATGTGCCTTCAGAGTCTGTGATTGTTCCATCCTGTGAGATGAATCGCTACACAGCTGTGGTGTTGAATCAAATATGAGGGTAATCCTTTGGGCTGGTGCGGAGGGGGTGGGAGAAGGAGGAAGAAAGAGGGGAAACTGCTGCTAGCATCCGTAAGTACCTCCAAGAGACTTTGACAAAAGATTATTCCCGGCCAGAACCCCAGATGTGGAAACAAGAGGGGTGATACCCCCCAAAGGTGTCCTCAAGTTCTGGAAGTTATTGGTCTAAGCGTCTGTAGAGAGATTGGATGCAATGAGTTTTAAGAATAGAGAGAGTGATAACAAGCTAAATTCCTCCCTTCCAATCCTTCCCATACCATTCCCTGGTGGTCCGGTGATGATGATATATATCTATATGATAATCTCCAGTGATCTGTATGTTTAGATGATATGAGATAATGCACTCTGATGATCCAACCCGGAGTTGAGAGTGAGGTGTTTTTAAGTCCTCCCTCTCAACCCTAACCTTGGTACAAACACAAGCAACAAGATAGATGAAATATGACCCCAAGTACAGAACCCTAGCTCCACCTTAACCCTACCCCGTACCACCCAACCTTTCTGAAACCCTCCCCTTTGATAACACGTACTTCCGGTTCATCCTTCTCATGGCGCAGCCCTCTGCCGCTCCCTACTCAGAGCTCCCCGGGTTTATCCATCAGCGCGCGTCTGTGGATCCCGCAATCCGTGAGTCGGCCCGTGCTTATGCCTGCGCAAACCTCTGATCCCGCAATCCATGTGTCAGCCCGCGCTTATGCCTGCGCAAACCTCCCTGGCGCGTATAGCCCCTGATTGCCCCACCCTTGCCTTCCAGACTAGCCACCCGCAAGCTTGGTTGGGCCGGCTCCATCACTTGTTCCGCGTTTCCTGGGTGGGTTGCAGCCCACGACGCAGCTCCCAATTGGAGGTTATAAATAAAACACCACAATGCAATCTTGGAATCCCTTCTTCTTCAAGTTGTATTTCAAGTCCTTGATTGATTGGAAAAACTCAATTCTTTGAATGTATTCCAACAACAACAAAATTCCTAGTCCTCCAACTGGTAATGAACTAGCATCCCTCAAAAATTACATGGAAAAGAAGAAGGAATCCATTAATGATGCCATAGCATCAAACACTACTGCGCCAAACCAGTACAGCTCCAATTCAAAACTGCAAGAAAAGAAGCTGAAAATTGTGAAGAAATATTCCTTGCGCCAATTATAACAAAGTATTACTTCAACATCTCAATCCCTGGAAACCACTGCTTTGGGCCAAATTCAGTCTCATGATGAGAAATGGATAGCCCATGCCTGGGCCTTGATAAAAAATTCCAGTATTCCCAGATGCACCTATCACTGGGAATAGAATGCAACATCTTGCTGTAATTCCTCTCTCACTGCAATAATCATCAGAGCATGGGAGATGTGCCACAAATGCAGGGGGACTTCTTTCTATTCAATAAATGAGAATTACAACACCCCAGCCAACAGGGTTGCCATAATCAATTTTTGGCTTGTCTAAAAGAAGGCAATTGGGAAGAAGGAGAACAAGGCAGAAGGAGGCTCCAGCAGCAGAAAATCTAACTTTTCTGCATCTCAAAGTCTCAACAAGAAGAGAGTGTTTCAAATCAATCTTTTTTAATTTTCTCTTCATGATAAATGACTAACTGCTTATCATGTTTTGAAATACAGAATAACAAGCAGGAAATTCAAAAGACCATGTCAGTTGAGCTGGAAATGATGGAAATGTTCCCAGAAACCTCTGCTCTTTTTTTTGAAAGTGGAGTCCTATCTTATGTTGAGGGTGAAGATGAGGAATTATTCAACCATGCAAATTCTTGGAGGGCTAAACATGTATCCAAAATGTATCACTACCCGGATGAAGCATACATTCAACTGGCCAAAAACCCATGCATCAAGAGGGATATACCATTGAAAATTAGTCAAGTGGCTAAACCAAATAATTCACCAAGAGGTGATCACCCACCAACACTTCTTACTTCAATAACTCAAAACTGGTTAAGTGAGAAAGCTCTGGAGGATATAACTCCAGTTGAAAAAAGATCCTTGGATTTACTTCCAGAATTTGATCTCACAGAGGCAGATTAATAAACCAGAACCCAAGCTTCCAAGCCCTGTAGCTTAATGGAAACCACACAAACATTGTACAAATATTCCAAATAGTGTAATTTTTATATCAGTAATTTCAAAAATATTGAGGAGTATGTTTGGATGCAAAATTTGCTTTGGTGAAATTTTTCTTGAGTACTACATGTATTTTTATTTTCATCCCATTCTTGTTTTGTCAACCAGGAACTTGTAATTATATTCAAAGCTAGATTAACTGAATGTACAAAAATTTTCCAACTTTTGGAAAGCTACATGAAATCTTTTTTCAATTGTAACATCCTCAATACATTTTTTTCACTGTGCAGCATTCATGTTGAGATCACCCACTCGTTGAACAGTCCCAAATATCTTTTTATGAATGAAATATATATAAAATACACATTCCCAGATGTGAAGTTTTTAATTTGAGAAAAGCCCACTTACTCTAGGCATTGGGATTTTTTCTTTTCAAATGGTGCATCATTAAAATTTTTTAATTCCAAAAGGTGATTTAAAATCTTGTTTTTGTAATGAGATAATTCATTTTAAGATTGAATATGTGATGCTTCATCAAGGCAATCAAACTTGCATTTAAATCCAAAAACCTTGGGATTGGCCAAGTATTTCAGGTGGACTAACCATGAGCAGCTAACATGATGTATTGGTTTGAAACCTTTTTCAAAATACACAATCTACCATTCAATTCCTTGCCCATTGAAGTGAATATGAATATTCAAAATAGAAGCTTTTTTTTCTTTTGAATACTTGAGCTCACCAGGAGGTATAAGATAAAATCAAAATTTCCATTCAGATTTATTTCTATTTCCCTTTGAAATAATAAATCTCAGACAACCTCCAAAAATCTGTATTACCAAAACATCCAAATCAATCAAAACTATGGAGAAAACTACCAGAGTTGTAAATATTTTGATATTCCAATGCCCCAAATTTTCACAAAGGACTTTTGAGCATGGAAGGAATCTATACAAAGGTGTTGTAAATTCCAAAAAAGCACATCAAACCCATATAATGCAATCAAATGATTCTACAAATGTATTTGAATGAATTTTTCCTGAATTTTATCAATATTGAAAAGGTCACTGATGAATTTTTATTGTTGAAAAACATAAACCCCAAAGACACCAAACATTTTTGAATCCACTACCGGAAGAAACCCCACCAGGGAACCACTACAAGCGAACATCAGGGCTGTAAGTGAAAATATGGCACAAGAGTAAATTCCTTGATGTATAATTCAATTGGTGTGCAATTTCTTATTTATTCCATCATTTTTAACATTTGGGCCATCAATTGAAGATTCCAATGCACATCCAAACCCTGAAAGAGATCCTTTCTATGTTGAAATACAACAATACTCCCCACCAGCAAATATGGAAATTTACAATACATCTGAGATGAAACCTCTTCATTTTCTCTATCACACTCCAAGCGCCCTGATCTCATCACTCCAAATCCTTCACCAAAGTATTGAGGAAAAAATTGGTGACCATGCATGTCAGAAATCAATCAAGCCGGAACATGAGAAAATCTGCCTGAACTCAATTATCAGTGGTCATCCCATTTATTCAGCAGGAATACCAAGAAGTCTTGCAACATTGAGAAAAAGATTGTCAATTACAAATGATCTAGTGGAAAATGTCTTTTGGGAAAATTTTTACCAACTTTATCCTTTGAATGAATTGCTTTCTTCTTCAGAAACCCAAACTGGTGAAGAAAGTCAACAACACTGGCATTATCCAACATTTCATATTATAGTTAATTCAATAGCTGGGGAGCCTGGTACATGTGGATCCAAAATTTAGAAACAAGACAAGAACAAATCTAAATTTTATCCTCTGAAGAAGTTTGGGTACCACTTTCTCAAGAAGTGGATTGCCAGGCAATTAATGCTCCCTTGTTTTGAAGAATTACTCAGTTCACCTCAAGATCATCAAGCCAGTAATCCTACAAAACTTTGTGATATTTGGGATGGAACTATGTGGAAAGAATTCAAGGATCAAACCAATCTGATTTACACAGCAGAACCAGGGAAGCTTTTCTTTGGAATTTACATTGATTGGATGAATCCCCGTTGAATCAAGATCAGTGGGAAAAGCATCTCTCTTGGTTTCATATTCTTAATATGCTTTGATTTTTCACCTAGTGTGTGTTGCAACCCACACAATATTTTTGTGTATGGCTTAACGCAAACACCCAAGGAATTCACCCCATTCCAACTGAATAATCTAATCAAGCCCATTTTCTATGTGCTACTGGATCTTTGGAAAGTAGTATTCTTCACAAAAACTAACAAATATTCAGACTTAAGAGTAATATGTGCTGGATATTGCCACTGATTGGTGATACACCTTCCTTATGTAAAATGGGTGGATTTGCATCCTACTCAGAAACAATCTTCTGTGCCCACTGTAACCTCAAGCTCATTGATATCTGGAAAACCAAAAAGCAGACTTGGCCATTGAAAAATAATCAAGATCACATCAAATGGGCAGAGAATTGGAATAATTCTAAATCATTCAATGAGAAAACCAAAATTCTCAAGCTACATGGTGCCGTCTGCAACGTTTTCCAAACTCTACCATACTTAGAACCAACAAAAATGACAACAATTGATCCAATGCATACCTTTATCTTGGGAATTCTATGGGATTACAGCATCACCTACCTTGGAATAATCATGGCTGGCCAAAGTCTTCAAAATCTGGAAAGAAGGAAAAACACTTACCCAAGAAGTGTAACAATGAGCCAAGTCAGACGCCTCAAATCTGAATCCAAACAAAAGCATTATTTGTCACCATAAAATACACAAAGATTCACCAGGAGGAGAGTTCAAAAATTTCTGGATAACTTCTCAAAAAAACTGGAAGATATTGCTCCTAATCCAATTGAAAAGGTTCAAAAGTGGGCAAATCAGCCGCAAGAAGGATCATCAGATATGCAGCATAGAACTTCTGCACCAATGTTTGTAGTCCAGAAAATCCCAGGGCTCCATCCTCCCAGTTCCTCAAGAAGTTGGGACCATTCTCCTTCAACCAACTTCAAGAATTTCTCCAAGGATTCTTGAGAATTAATCCACAAGCAGCTCATGAAAATCTGGGCCTTACTCAAAGGAAAAAGGAAAGCACAAAGATACCTTGACAGGAAAAAATCCAAGTAGATCTATTAAAAGCAAATCAGGAAGCCAAAATGAATCTGGGAAGAGAATGAAAATCTCCCTTCAGGAAAGCTCCTACCACTAAGCAATCCACATCAAGAAGGTTCATTGATAGAAGAGACAAGTATTGAATCAAATGAATTGTGCCTTACTACTCAAGAGCTCAGAAGTCTTCAAGAGGTTACCAATTCAATCAAATTTCCATCTTGGATTGCTATGTTGCCCAGAAACATAGGTTTTCCTGCTGCTGGTACTCCTAAGGCTGCTGAATGTTTGGTTTTTTACACCATTCATGTAGTGCTTGTTTTGATTCCAAGATGTAATTGGAAATCAGAAAAAAGCTTGCGGGAGCACAAGCTTACCTCCATTACTTCCAAACTTATTGGTATCATCAACTTGGCAATGTCTCATCAACTTACAGATTATCATTTTTGCCAATTGGATGAATTAATTCTGGCTTACTAGGAGGAATTATTGCTTCATTGGGGATCTGAAATCAAACTCAAGCTAACAATCCATTTTTCTCAGAATATTTCTAAGAGCATTCCCAATTGTGGGAGAGCACGGCTGGTTAGGTAGAGACTTGCTAGCCAAAAAAATAGCTAGAAAGCAATTTACCGTGCATGTTTCACAATTTTCTGCTCCACAAGGCCACAGCAGCTAGCTAACAACCCAAACCGCACAATTGTGTGCCACTTCAGCCGCTTGATAGCTAGTTCCCCCCCTTCATGGCAACTCGGCCTTGCAACCAACTCATCCTGGCCACTAATTGTCAAGCAGGGAGGGAGTGGAGCATATTGGAGCTGGGGCTTAGGGGAGGTGGGAGGTAGGAGGGGGATATTGGTGCGGGCAATATCAAAGTTGGGGTGGTTGAAGGGACATATGAGGGTGGCAGGGTGGGCGGGGTATTGGCGTATTGGATATGAAAGAAATTTTGAGAGGGGGAGCTAGCAAGCTTTCTAAAATCTGGTAACTCTATGGAAATCAGAACCAACTTATGGAGCTTGCTTTCTAGGAAGCCCTTATTTTTTCACAATTGTGAAAATTGCTTGGTAAACTTAGCTAAAAAGCGGGTTTACTGAGAGAATTGGGGATGCCCTAAGATGATCAAGATCTATGGTCCTCCCTCAATATTTTCATGTTTTTCAGGTGAAAGTCTGAGTCACTTCTTGACCTTGGTCAAAAAAAATAAAAATACACGTCATTTCTCAAAATTAGATTTTTTTGGAACACTTTGAATTGATTTTTTTTAATTTAAAGGCTTCCTTGATAAGTCCCTCTTGAGTGGATTCCTGGAAAGGGTCAAACTTCAAGGCTTTTTTGACCAAATTGGATCCAACTGGAATGTTTTGGGGATCAATTCTGACCAACTCCCAGATCTGCAAAGTTTTTTCTACTCTTCCAAGACAGGTGATGTTTCAAGGGGTAAAAAAGAAATGAATTTTTTGCAAGAATAAAAATTAAAAAAATTCATTGAAAATAACTCAACATACAATTTCTTTCCATGGGACCAGCTTGAGTGGTTGCCTTTAAAATCAATGCTATTCCATTGTCATTGCATAACACCCCATTGCTACAATAAAAGCAATTCTCAAATTTCTTTTTCTTCCACATCAAATAAAGGCCCTTGTGAGATGGGGAAGGTATTTTCCATCTTTCATGAAAAAAACTGTGCACACTATTTCCCCATTGTTGAAACATTTTCTCCTTTGGAAAAAATTGATACCTCAAGAAATCCCTACCTTGGCCTCAATTATCTCAATGCTGAAATGGTTTATCAAGAAGGTGGATCAATATATGTGATAAATCAAGAAAAAATATTAGGTTTTGTGGCAAGCATGGCTCATGAAGAAAAAAAAGAACAAACTTCCAAGGATGTTTATTGTGTTGTGGCAATTAACTCTTTGGTCATTTGATATCAAAAATACTAACTTCTTAAGAACTTTCAGTACTCATTTTTCTGATTGGTGATCCCTTACAAAACAGGAGGAAATATAAAAAGACACATGGACTAATTTTTTTTGTAATAGATATTGGTAAAAGATGAAATCAGAGGAATTTTTATTTGTTCACATATCTATCTAAAACACGTGCATAAGGTACAGAATTCAAAAATAGAAATTATATTTAATCTTAGAAAACTGAAGCATTAATCCTAAAAGCAAATTGGAAATCTGTTTTTGCACCATTTATTTGAAATTATCATTATCTAAAAATTTGATTCTTCTCATTTTGGAAATTTTTACCATTGGAAATCATGGCCCATGATGTACAATTCAATTCATAACTTCTCAAAATTTGTTCAATCATAGTATGGTCTTACAGTTAAATGAAGAACTCTCAATCCTTCCTCTTATTTAATGAATTTTAATTCAATCTATGCATTGCATAAATATTCTGCATGAATCTTCTGATTTCATCCAGAAATCAATTTGATGTTTGACTCCAAAACCTTAACAAATTCAAGAAAGGTTTCAATCACAAACCCAGGTGCTACACCTGCCTGCAGGTGCAGCCTTTTTTTATGGTGATAGGTACAAACTGGTTTGCATTTAATTGGATCCAAAAAAACAAAAAAACCAATCATTATTCAGTTCTAATCAAGGTAGATTATCAAAAAAAATACAAGTCAAAGCTGAAACCCCCCCCCCCAAAAAAAAAAAAAAAAAACTTTCAGCTTCATTTGATGATGATGAAGAGGAGGAGGAGGGGGGGAGCTGACCTGGAATTGATTGCAAATTGATCACAAATCAATTGCTCAATTGATTTGCAATTGATTGAGCAATTGATTGCAAATAAATTGTGAACCAATTTCTCAATTCATTTGCAATCAATCAGGATGGGAAGGGGGGGAGAGGAGGAGGGCATGGGATCACCTGAGGAATTAAGCAAGGCAGCCAGGGAGGACCTAAAGGTTGATTGATCAAAAGAACCAGAAACTGGTGAGTGGCAGGAAGAGGAAGAGGGGGGAGGGGGCTTACCAGGGTTGCCAACCAAAGGAGGAGGGGAGGCAGTGAGTTAGGTGAGGTGGGGTGAGGTGGTGGTGGTGGGTGAGGTGGAGGTGGTGTGTGAGGTGGAGGTGATTGGTGAAGTGGAGGTGGTTGGTGAGGTAGTGTTGATGGTGAGGTGGTGGTGGTGGTGAGGTGGTGGTGATGGTGAGGTGGTGGTGATGGGTGGAGTGGTGGTTGTGGGTGAGGTGGAGGTGGTGGGTGAGGATGTTTGGTGAGGAGGAGGAAGGAGTGGACCAGTGAATGTGGACTGCTGGTTTTGTTTGTTGAGGTGGGTGGTTGGAAAGTTTTGGTTTTTGTCTAAGTCCACCAAAAAAAACCCAGAGTCAGCCTTGGATTCTTGGTTGAACAACCAAAACCAAAAAAAAATTTCTGATTTCATATTTCACCTATTTAAAAACCGCATGCTACTCATAAAATTGAGAAAGTTTGAGGGGTAGAATCCGCTTTCTCATGGCAAAAGATGAGGTATAAGATGAGACTGGGATGACTTGAGGAGTATCAAAAATATCTTCTTCAAATATTTCTTCCCATCCATCTTTGATGTTGGCAAGAAGGTTGTGAACAATTATGCAACTGATAATCCAGTTGATAAGGATCTTCATGTCCTTGGAAGTATGAAGCTGGCCCATCTTCCTTTCAGGATTTCTATGGCATTCTCAATCCTAACTTGTGACTGGGCAAGATGATAGTTTAAATAAGTATTGGCTTGATCATTGGATGAAAAATTGCAGTATGCTGTAAACATGTATTTCCCTTAAGCATAAGCTTAATCAGCCAGAAGGAATTGATCTTGGTCAAACTAATTATCTGGTTGTTGGGAAATTGGCATCTAATTGAAAACATATTAATCGTGACAAGAACCTGGAAGGCTAGCATGGAGGGATATGAACTTCTTTTTGTTATCACAAAATATTTTTAGTGACACAGAGTATCTATAAAAACAGATAAAACATAATTGGTAAGTGTTTTATGAAATTTTTTATCAAAGGCTTTGGGAAAGAAATGAATTGATTGCCTTTTTTTCCAATCAAGATAGTGGTTGCCATCTAGCTTTGGTTCTTGAATCAACTAGGGGATAGTTAGTGGTTCCATCAAAAAATCCAATGCAACTGGGAAAGCCTTCAGTCTCCATTACTGGAGATATCTCCTTGATTTCTTCTTTGATTGGCCAAGAAAGGAATAATCAATGGAAAGATAGGATAGGAAGAATGACTCTTTTGTTGTATAAGTCAATGGATCCATAACTGACCAAGATGAGATTTTTTTTAATTAATGAATTGCTTCTCCATTTCCATTTTATTCCAATCTACAGAGAGAAATGGGAAGTTGGATAGCTGAATTGTGTTGAGGATTCCAAGAATTTTCCTGGAAGATGTGGTGGTTTTCAATCATCTCCAAAAGTTTCATGAATGAAGGCAATAAATTGTGGAACATTTGCTGAAAGCTTAAGTTGGGGAGTAGGTGAAGCTTTTGCCTTTCTGTCAGCTTGCTACTATGTACAGAGCAAGCTGTCAAGAGCAACACGAAACTATTAAAAAATAAGAATATATCAATTAACAAAACAAAGAGTGAGAAATCCATAAATATTATTACAGAAAAGGATTCCTCACCCAAAATTAGGTAGGGTCACTCACTGACCCCACCCTTGAATTCCAAGTCCTTACATTTTTAAAATAATTAAAAAGAAAAGTACTAAAAATTACAACACCAGTATGGCACTTTTTGGCCATTCTAATATTTCAAACGTGTCATCATGCATAGGGTTTACACCTAAAATTCACTCAGAATTGAGGTGTTGTGTATATTTTAGGAGTTACACGCGGAAATGTGTTACATCACAATTCCGTGCGCAGCCCCGCATCATTACATATCCCTACGTACTCTTAGTAGCAGATTCCTGCGTAATAGAGACCCGCGCGCAGCTAATTCTGCCACGCACGCAGAGGATCCTACCCCGCGCGCATTAGTACTAACTGATCCCCGCGTCTGGATCCATTGTGACTAATCTAACAACCAGGTACCGCTCAGAAGAGCTACAACCTAGTTAGAGTTGCCTAGTATATTTAAAAAACTGACATATGCATTACTAATGATATAAAAGGATCAAAACTTAAATAAAATTAATGAAAATTAAGTTTAAAACATTTTTCTAATAATAAATCAAAGATCAATGATTACCTTGTAAATCACTGACCCTGATCTTTGAAGACCACAAAACACTACAAGGATTGTTCATAAAAATTATTAAAAATTATCTACATGATCAACAGATGATGGACCATCAGTAAACATCCACATCTGCCCGCTTTGAAGCAATATCAATAGTACAAATAAAGGATAAGTACAGAATGATCAAATTTACGCCATAACAGATTAACAGATCCTGTGGCTAAAATAGTACAGAAATCCAGAAGATCTAAAGACAGCTGATTGACAGCACCAAGTGGAAGTGCCAATCTATCCCTGACTGGCTTGCCGGCCTCAGCTCACAGGCAGAACCCTCTCTACATACCCTTAGAAGCTCAAAATTCACCCCAAAAAGGTATTTTTACAGACCTCTTTGGATCTAATCAATCAATCAGTTTACCAGGAATTATTATTATCAATGAGACACTGTGTCATTGATGATCAAGTGCTTATATGAAGATAAGCAAGTGATTTATGACTTAGTCTGTAGTAGTATTATTTATTCTTATTAACCAATCAACCCTTGAAGTTTAGTCAAGCAATCCACCCCATCTGCTCTGAAACCTTTCCAATTATTCCAGGATTCTCGTGGTAAAGTGCTCAGAGTGAGTGTTACCCTTCCTGTCTTGACCATTTGTTCTGTTACGCCTGGCCATTAGTAGAATTAGTCCTTTCTAAGGCACCCATCTTTACTTCAAGGTTGTTAAACTGCCTAAGGAGGCCCCTTGAAGAGAGTTTGCTAGTCTGTAAAGATCCCCAGTAGTATAATACTGTGGCCCCTGTTTTAAATTATATTGAAAACAGTTTATTACCAAACCAATTAAACCTTGCAAATGCTCTTATTATATCATTTATTTGAGCTTCTAAGTTTTTATTATTCCAGCATTTTTATCACTCTCTGTAGCTAAAGGACTGCAAGGTTCCTGGTATCAGAGAGCTGACAACTGGGGGTCTGGCCGGGAAATATCCTTAAATAATTAATTTTTAATTATTTATCCCTTGAACCATTCTATATATTTTTCATAAAAAATAAGTTAACATACTTATAACATATATTTTTGATCATTTGTTTCTCTAGTGGATCTTAATACAAATGGAGAATTGATCAATTATTATTTAAAGCTTCTTAAAAAGAAAAAAGAAGAAAAACTCCGTAAATTTTTCCCTGTTATTATAACTCCTGAGCAACAACAGTAGAAATATCTTTATTATAAACAGCAGGTTATAAAGGACAAAGAACTTGAGCTTCAAAGAATTATCAATTTCAATTCTTTATTAAGGCAACATAAGGAGTGGAAGCTTTATCAAAGGAAGCTTTTTCTTTATAAACTAAATAATCCTGAAGATAAAGAAAAATCCAAAATTAATAAAATTTATTATTTTTTTGTAAAAATATAATTTTAACACGTAAAAATACAAAAAAATATTAAGCTTATATTTTTTTTTCATCCATCTCAGTGGATTTTGTTTTTGGTGATCTCATTGACCAGGACCTCCTAGAGGACATCCCAGACAGTGTACCCTTTTACTTACCCTTGGATTTATCCCAGCATCTGATTGGAACTCACTCAGACCCCATTGGAATACCCCCCAAGGACAGTTGTGATCCCAACCAAGTGTTGGTACCCTTGAATTTAACTTTTTTCAAAACTTTCAACAAAGACTTACTCCTTTTTTTTGGTGCTATGTATAAAAATAGGCGCAACACCCGCACAACAGGTAGAGCCCTGTTGTATGGATCTCTCCCCGCAGGAACCCGTGCGCGCAAGGACTCCAGTCGTGAGTGCAATTAGGGGACTCAAACCCGTGACCATAGCTTCACGCGGGACAACAATGGCGACAACCACGGCCGCCAACTCGACCAACAGTCTGTTGGAGGACCACCCATTGCCCAACACCTTATCCCAGGATCGTACAGGTCCTCCTACCCCACCCCAGCTGGACTCATCCAAGGAGGAAAGAGTCAAGGTATTAGTGAAATAACACGTGAGCTATTGGGAAAAATTTGAATTGTCTCAGACCCAGGAGGATCAACCAGGTATGAGAAGAGCTATTTCTCTGGAAAAGAAATCTCAGATTTCTCTGCAAAGGTTGATTCCAAAGAAAGAAGTAGAAGGCTACATGCAGAACTGGAATCCTTGGGATCAGTTAGCTTCTTTAAAGGGAAAGGACCCCAAAAAGAAGAGGTCCTCAGCCCATCAGAATGTAAGGAACCCAAAGGATTGGGACAGCATGATATCCCTAGCAAAGAAGTGGAAAAAGGTGTACCACAATTAGATGTAGAAGCTCTTAATAGCTTTTCTGTAAATGTGTCTCACAATTTTACTATTATTAGCCAATGCTTTGACAAAGTTTATCAACAATTAGAAAAATTGATTTCAAGTATTTTCAGAGTGATTGACACCCAGTCTCAGATTATGAGAATTGATGAGTTGGAAATACAACAAATCAAGGATAGTATAAAAGCTAGTAAGTTGGACCTGATGAAACATATTGATGATAACCAATCAATTCTTCAGGAAGATATTCTTGCAACCATAGACCAGCTTAAAAAATAAGTTAAGAAAACTAGTCCTACTCCTTCAGCTCATCTAATTAACAAAATTGAATTATTAAGCAATAAACTTGATTTGGAGTTAGGTATGATTAAGAATGATCTCAGATATCTTAAGGTCAATTCTACTGACTCTGCATTCATTGACCTAGAAGAAACTAGACCTGCCAGGTTAACAAGTAATCCTAGTGTTCCTCCCAGAGCCAGGATAACTAGGAATGAGTCTTTCAGACCCAGTCCTACTCCTGAAATGAAGCAGGCTTTGAAGTTACTTCCTCCCATTACTGAATGGCCTAAATTCTCTGGAGAAGGAGAATAAAACCATGTAAGTTTCATTAAATTTATTGACTATACTCTTTCTTCTTATGAGATCCCTGATGCAATAGCTGTGGTAAGATTTCCCAGAATATTTGAAGGAGTAGCTCTTGATTGGTTTATCAATAAGAGAGAAGAAGTTGGATCTTTATCCTGGAATTCTTGGAAAGGATTGATCAAAGTACAATTTGGTACTAGGATTTGGAAAAGAAAGATGATGAAAACTTTTGAAACCTCCCAGTTTGATCCATCCAAGGACAAACCTCATAAGTGGTGCTTAGACCAGAAAAAGAGGCTAGACTGTTTCTATCCGGATGATGATAAAGAAGAAGTCAATGAAAGACTCCTCAACTTATGTCCCGGACAAATCAACCACAGTTTAAGGTGCAGGATGCCTATGGATTCAGATCTTTCCACCTTAATAGGTGTACTGGAAGAGACTATTGATATGAATGGTCTTGATAAAAGAGTCAATAGACTCCCCAGGGAACAAAATACTAGGAACAGGGAAGAATATACTTCCAAAACTAAAGAATCCCCTGCTACTAATCCATCTACCTTTGAAGTCAAGAAGACTCCAGAATCAAAGGAAAAAGTATGTTGGAACTGGAACCAAACAGGACATGTAAAACCTGATTTTCCTCTACCTAGGAAAAGGATTAATCTTATTGAAGGAGAAGAGTATGACAATTGTGACCCTCACCTTGATGATACTGATGGATCACTCTCTGATTGCAATTTAATGATCACTAACCCCATCAATGTTATTGAAGGTAGTATTGAGTCTTCTCTGGACATAAATTCCTTCAATGAGGATTCTAACTTACCTCAAAAATGGAATCCCAAAATGAAAATTCACCACATCTCTGAGGCTAAGGCCTTGACTCTAAAACCTTCTGCTGGTAAAAGTTACACTTCAGGCAAAACATGCTATGCTACTGTTTAATCCAAGGTTCCCCTGTTAAGTTACTTCTAGACAGTGGAGCCTTTTTCTCTTGTGTTGGTTCAACTTATCTGCATAAACAAGACCCAAACTGGAAACTGAACTTACTACCAGTACCTCAGGCTAAGTTCAGCAGTTTTAATTCTGCTATCAATGCTGTTGGAGTATGGTATTCTGATATCATACTCCCTTCTTCTAAAGGATCACTCAAACTGAAAATTGAATTTGTAGTGCTCCAAAACGGAGTATGTGATTACTTTATCCTTGGAAATGATTCTCTTTGCTTATATTGTATAGATGTATTCCAAAGCAAGGTTAGATACTTCAATATAAGTGAAGACTGGAATAAGAAGTTCCAAATATGCCATGTCAATTCTCAAACTTCTGATTCAACTGTTGAAAAACACTTAGAAAGTTTCAATCAGGAATAATTCTCTCAAGCTGCTTTGAATTCCCTGCTCAATAATGAACAAAAACAGGATATCCTACAAATATACTTTGAAAATCAGAATGCTTTCTGTACCAAGGATCACCCCATTGGTAACATCAAAGGACATGATATGATCCTAACTCTGAACATTAAGCCTCCTTACCCACCTAACCTCAGGAGACCTGCTTACCCTTCTAGTCCAAAATCTAGAGCTGCTCTGGAAACCCATATTCAAGAGTTGGTTGACTTACAAGTCTTAAGGAAAGTAGGACCCAATGAACAAGTGGATATCACTTCCCAAGTAATTATAGCTTGGCACAATGATAAGTCAAGAATGGTTGGAGATTTCAGAATGCTGAACAACTACACCCAAGCTGATTATTATCCAATTCCAAGGATTGACCATGCTCTGCATAACCTGTCCAAAGCTAAGTACATCACTACCATGGACATGCTGAAAGGTTTTCACCAAATACATATCAGCCCTGATAGGCGGAAATTCATGAGAATTATCTGTAATTTGGGAATTTATGAGTATCTTAGGATACCTTTTGGTATAAAAAATGCTCCTTCTCATTTTCAAAGGATGATGTATATTGTCCCAGGATTATTCATCAGACAGCAATGGATGATGGTATATATTGATGATGTTATCATTTACTCTGATCATTGAGATACTCACATTGAGAAATTAAGGCTAGTCCTCAAACCCATCTCTGCCATGGGATTAAAAGTATCAATTAAAAAGTGTAACTTTGGCCACAGGGAACTCAAGGCCTTAGGAAACATTTTCTCTTGACTGACCTTAGCTGCTGACCAAAACAAGATAGCAGCAGTAATGAATAGGCCTATGCCTCAGAATAAAACTGAACTCCTATCCTTTATCAGCTTCTGCAGCTACGATAGGAAGTACTTACCAAAGTTTTCTCTTCTAACCAAATTTCTGTATGAGATCGGAAAGAACACCACCGTGTTTGAAATGACTCATGACAGAGTCAAGAACTATGAGGAACTCAAAATGGTAATGACTTCAGCTCCAATACTGATCCAGCCAGATTATTCTAAACCTTTCAAACTCTACATAGATTCCAGCATGGAAGGGCTAGGAGCTGCTTTACACCAAGAAGTCATAGAGGATGAAAAAACAGTGGAAAAACCTATACTATTCATATCCAGAAAAATTAAAGACACTGAGAATAGGTACGGTGCAAGTCAAATGGAATGTCTTGCCTTAGTATGGGCTCTTGAGAAACTCCATTATTACCTGCAAGGCACCAATTTCACTTTTATTACTGACTGCAATGCTGTCAGGACATTGATGAACATGAAGACCCCTAGTAGGCACATCCACCAGGAGGAGCCTATTCCTACAACTCATTCTTAGTCGTTGTGGATAGGTTCTCCAAGAAAGCAAAGTTTCTACCTAATCACAAGGAAGACACTGCTATGGAAGTTGCTCTATTATTTTGTAACAGACTCATTGCTGATGTTGGAGTTCCCAAGATTATTATCAGTGACAGAGATCCTTAATTCACCTCTGAGTTCTGGAGAAATCTTCATGATATTCTTGGAACCACCTTAGCTTTCTCTACAGCTTATCACCCTCAGACGGATGGCTTAGCTGAAAGAATGATTCAGAACCTGGAAGACGTGCTCAGGAGATTCTGTGGCTTTGGACTAGAATACAAGAATTCTGATGGTTATTGCCACGATTGGGTTAGCCTTTTACCTGCGCTGGAGATGGCCTACAACAGTAGCCAGAACTCTACTCCTAAGGAAGCACCCTACATACTGGAAAGAGGATGGATTCCTAGATTACCCAAGGATAACCTTAACCACCAGCTAACAAATACTCACCCTACATCACTTGATTTCAAAAACATGATAGATGTAGCTAACAAACATGCTGTTAAGTGTGTCCAGGATGCTGTGGAGTATAACCAGCAAAGATGGGATAAAACCCAAAAGGAACCTGATTTCAAGATTGGTGATCAAGTCTTGATCTTTACCACCAACTTTACCAACTTAGCTGGAAGTAGAAAGCTTAGACCAGCTTTTTTTGGACCTTTCACCATTACTAAACTTCATGGTAAAAATGCTGTGGAAGTAATCCTCAGTGATGATCTTTCCAGAAAACATCCAGTCTTCCCAGTAAGTCTCATCAAACACTACCACCCAAGGAATGGAGAACATACTCCTTCACTTTCAATATCTGTTACAGAAGAACCTGAAAAAGACAAAGGAAAAATTAGCAAGATCCTTAAAGATAAAAAAGATAGGATCAATGGAAAATGCATCAGACTCTACCTAGTTAGATACAAGGGAGAATCAGCTGATAAAGATGAATGGTTTCTGGAACAAAATATCCCTGATGGACCTATAAACCTAAGGAACTACAGAGCCAGCAGGAGGCATTAACTCAAATATTTTTCAGATATAGACATATCTTGGAGTTGGGGAATGTCAGCTTGCTACTATGTACAGAGAAACCTGTCAAGAGCAACACAAAACTATTAAAAAATAAGAATATCTAAATGAGAAAAATACTGAGTGAGAAATCCATAGATATTTTTACAGAAATGGATTGCTCACCCAAAATTAGGTAGGGTCGCTCACTGACCCCACCCTTGAATTCCAAGTCCTTACATTTTTAAAATAATTAAAAAGAAAAGTACTAAAAATTACAACACTAGTATGGCACTTTTTTTCCATTCCAATATTTCACATGTGTTGTCACGTATAGGGTTTAAACCTAAAATTCACTCAGAATTGAGGTTTTGTGTATATTTTAGGAGTTACACGCGGAAATGTGTTATGTCACAATTCCCGCGCGCAGCCCCGCATCATTACATATCCCTACATACTTGTAGTAGCAGATTTGCACGTACTAGAGACCCGCGCGCAGCTGATTCTGCTACGCACGCAGAGGATCCTACCCCCCGCGCATCTGTACTAACTGATCCCCGCGTCTGGATCAGTTGTGACTAATCTAACAACCAGGTAACGCTCAGAAGAGCTACAATCTAGTTAGAGTTGCCTAGTATATGTAACAAACTGACATATGCATTACTAATGATCTAAGAAGATCAAAACTTAAATAAAATTAATGAAAATTAAGTTTTAAAAATTTTTTAATAATAAATCAAAGATCAAGGATTACCACATAAATCACTGACCCTGATCTTTGAAGACCATGAAACACTACAAGGAGTGTTCATCAAAATTATTAAAAATTATCTACATGATGAGCAGAAGATGGAACATCAGTAAACATCCACATCTGTCTGCTTTGAAGCAAATCAATAGTACAAATAAAGGATAAGTACAGAATGATCAAATTTAGGCCATAACAGATTAACAGATCCTGTGGCTAAAATAGTACAGAAATCCAGCAGATCTAAGGACAGCTGATTGACAGCACCAAGTGGACGTGCCAATCTAGCCCTGACTGGCTTGCCAGCCTCAGCACACGAGCAGAACCCTCTCTACGTACCCTTAGAAGCTCAAAAATCACCCCAAAAAGGTATTTATACAGACCTCTTTGGATCTAATCACTCAATCAGTTTACCAGAAATTATTATTATCAATCAGGCACAGTGTCATTTTTGATCAAGTGCTTATATGAAGATAAGCCAGTGATTTATGACTTAGTCAGTAGTTGTAGTAGTTATTCTTATTAACCAATCAACCCTTGAAGTTTAGTCAAGCAATCCACCCCATCTGCTCTGAAACCCTTCCAATGATTCCAGTATTCTCGTGGTAAAGTTCTCAGAGTGAGTGTTACCCTTCCTGTCTTGGCCATTTGTTCTGTTACGCCCAGCCATTAGTGGAATAAGTCCTTTCTAAGGCACCCATCTTAATTCCAAGGTTCTTAAACTGCCTAAGGAGGCCCCTTGAAGAGAGGTTTCTAGTCTGTAAAGATCCCCAGTATTATAATACTGTGGCCCCTCTTTTATATTATATTGAACACCATTTATTACCAAGCCAATTAAACCTTGCAACTGCTCTTATTATATCATTTATTTGAGCTTCTAAGTGTTTATTATTGGAATAATATTTATTTTTTATTATTCCAGAATTTTTATCAATCTCTGTAGCTAAAGGACTGCAAGGTTCCTTGTATCAGAGAGCTGACACTTTCATACATAGTTTTGTGGAGATTTTTTTTTTTTTGGAATCATGTATTGCTTTTCCAATAGAGAATTCAAAGCTAACCAAGTTGATTCCAAATCAGAGTCTGAATCAGAGTCAAATAATACAAAATTTTCAGTCAGCTTTTTTGTGTTTTCAACTTGCTGGGAAGTTTGATTGGGCATGTGTAGAAAGATGGTGATGTGATGTTGGTTGATGAGATGATGATGGGATGTGTGTGATTTGATGAGATGTGAAGCAATGTAGAGGTGAAGCAATGGAGATTTGTGTGATGCATATGGATTTGGTGAGGTGGAGGTGTGGATGGGTGTTTTGCATGCAATGGATGGGAGATGGATTATATGGTGGGGTTGATGATTGAAAATCCCCATTTTGAAATACACCAGTTAGGGGGTATATGTATTTTAGAAACCTGCCATTGAAAACTGTTGTTTTGTTCAAAAAAAATGGCCATTTTTAATGGCGGTTTTGCTAAATGTGATATGCCCTATTTATCACATTGATAAGTGTAGGCCTGATTCTTGTGATTTGATACTCTGGTAGATATGAAGTATCCATGGGACTTTTCCCATCATTGGATAGCCTCAAACAGCTCCTCCTGTTTATTATGTGATAGCTCAGGAGGAGAGGCCAGGAGGGTGGAAACAAGAGTTTGATTTTATGAAGAAGGAGCAAGAGGAGATGAATCACTATTTTTTTTAGATGGCATAATGCAGGATGGGCCTGGTGAAACCGTTTGAAACAGTTCTGAAAATTGAGTGGATGTTTTCTTGAGCCATTGGAACAAGAGATTTTCTTGTTTTCAATTATCTGGAGTTTTGAGTTGTTTTGATGAGTATTTGGTGGTCTGGTTTGGTGTGGTGTGGTGTGGTGTGGTGTGGTGTGGTGTGGTGTGGTGTGGTGTGGTGTGGTGTGGTGTGGTGTGGTGTGGTGTGGTGTGGTGTGGTGTGGTGTGGTGTGGTGTGGTGTGGTGTGGTGTGGTGTGGTGTGGTGTGGTGTGGTTTGGTGTGGTGTGGTGTGGTGTGGTGTGGAAGAAGAGTGAATTTTTTGAATTTGTTTGTATTGTGATGGAATCTTTTAATGTCAAAAATCACATCCAAAAATTCTTAAAAAATAAATTAAAAAGCTCTTGAATAGTTCTTTTAAAATTCTCAGATCTTGAAACACCAAAAAAAATTAGGCAAAACAGCAAATATAAGGATCCAAAAGTCCAATGACAAAATTGAATTTTTCAAATTGTTTGCTTTCCCAAAGAAATTTTTTGAGGTTAAATAATAAATCCAAAAAATCTGTAAAAATATTTTCATTCTCCTTAAGAGATGGTTTAACTTTTTTGATAGCTTCAATCACCCAAATAAATTAAATGAAAAGTATAATAAAAGGATTCAAATGTCCAAAGAGAAATTTGATTTTCGTGATTTCTTGTGTTTTTTGAGAAATTTTTTAAGGTGGAAGGATGGATCCAAAAAATATGAAAAAAAGAATGAAAGACATTTTAATGTTGGTAAAATTTTTTGGAAGCTGAAATAACCAAAAAAACAATTTAAATAGCCACAATAAGGATACAAAAACCAATTCAAAAAATTTGTTTTTACAGAATTTTTTCTTTTTTTGATTGCATTTTTGAAGAGGTTCTAATGCCTCCAAAATTAAGGTATATTTTTTTTGGTTGGGGTTTCATGAACCCTGCTACAGGACTGCCAATTCCGAATTCAAAAAAAATTAATTCTTGTAACTTGCAGTATTTTTGCGTGAAATATCAAATTGGGGGCAACAAGGCAACAACATTAGACCACATGAAAAAAAGGGTTGTATGCAAGAGAAAATTAATTACTCACAAAATAAATAAATAAAAAATAAAACGGGGAAAAGAAAAAAGCACAGAAAAAAGCACAGAAAAAAGCACAGAAAAAAGCACAGAAAAAAGCACAGAAAAAAGAAAAGAAAAAAGCACAGAAAAAACCAAAGAAAAAAGAAAAGAAAAAAGAAAAAAGAAAAAAGAAGAAAAAGAAAAAAGAAAAAAGAAAATATAAAAGAAAAAATAAAAGAAAAAATAAAATAAAAAAGAAAAGAAAAAAGAAAAGAAAAAAAGAAAAGAAAAGAAAAAAGAAAAGAAAGAAGAAAAGAAAAAAGGAAAAGAAAAAAAAAAAGAAAAAAGAAAAAAGAAAAGAAAAAAATAAAAGAAAAAAGAAAAGAAAGAAAAAAAAGAAAGGAAAGGAAAAACAAAAGAAAAGAAAAGAAAAGAAAAGAAAAGAAAAGAAAAGAAAAAGAAAAGAAAAGAAAAAGAAAAGAAAAGAAAAGAAAAGAAAAGAAAAGAAAGAAAGAAAAGAAAAGAAAAGAAAAGAAAAGAAAAGAAAAGAAAAGAAAAGAAAAGAAAAGAAAAG